>VZRJ01004645.1:595251-638081 GCA_013397565.1 Ptilonorhynchus violaceus | reverse complement strand
ACCCGCGCTGGCTGCGAATGGCCCTGGCCGCGGCCACTCTGTGCCTCAGGCCGGGAGATGCCTGCCACTGGAACCGTACGACCCAGGGCGCATCTGGGCAAAAGCACATAGCACAGAGAAAAAAACAACCAACCAAAACCCTCAAAAACATTAACCCCCCCCCAACAACAACAACAAAACCCGGGAAAAATACAGAAACCATCATTTAGTCAGTTCATTATAATTGTCCAAGGAAATAATACCTTACACGTTGCTTCTCCTTAGCTTCCAGTATGGCAAGGCTCACCTTGCTTGCCAGTCTAGTCCTAGTTCCTCCTCTCTCTCCCACACACACACTTCTATGGACACTAATCGCCCTTCCAAAGGTTCCCTCCAGACTGGTGTTGGACAAGAGAAGCAATGCCAATATCCCACATCTTGTTCAGTCAGCTGTAGCTCCTGCGCTCAGCTTGACTGTCCAGGCCAAGGTGACGAGATCCATAAAATATTTTTAAACCATGGAGCTCCGCAAATGGCTCCCAAGGAACATGGCAGAACAGCAATCCATCACGGGAAGTACATGGACTCTCAGGGGAACAAAGGAGGCTATTGTAGCTCCACAGGGGGAAAACTCCCCTTCTTCATAAGCAAGGTTTATGATTACCACACAGCAACTGCCCCTTCAGCTGCTCCTCAGCTACCAAGCTCCACCTTTGTCACCCTTCCAAACTCTGTACTAGGGAATAATATGCAATCCATTGGCCAGGCAAAAAAAGCAGCAGCAACAGAAACCACAGCACTTGCAGAGCAGAGTGAGAGCACTGCAGGAGGATCTCCCTGCCAAATTGCTCCTCTCCTTTCTGCTGCTGCCACCCCTGTGCTGTCCCCAGATACTGAGAACAGACAATTGGCTTTAAGTCACTGTCCCCTCACCCTGTTTTAATGTTTTCCTGAAAGATCTCAGAGCCGTGGTCTGCACGTGAATGGGTCAGGACTTGGGCTCCTCTGCTCCCTTTAGTAAATCCAATTCTCTAAGAACCTGTTCTTCAACAGCCAGTGAGTGTCCAATGGGCACAGTGATGACTCCCATCGCTCACAACTATATTTCCTTTCAACTAGTGACAGTCCCTGTATTAACAAAAGCAGATCACCAAATCAATTGACTTTGTATACTCAAATCCTAACCCAAATAATTGTGGATCTTCCCTCTTCCAAAGGCTCCAAAGTAAGGACTGCTCTCTCCGTGCCCTAACTCCGTAATGATGTGCCAGTTAGTCTGTATCTTCACTTCACTTCATTTTTAAATAAACTAGGAAGCTCCTGAGGAAAAGACACATTAGCTACTTGAGAAGATTGCTGTTGCTTTTTGCCACTCAGATAACTCATGGGGGTTTTAGGATCCCCCAAGCATTGTGATCCCTCAGTGAAAGCGCCTCACGGACGCTCCTCAGCAGCCAGCTCTTATCTCACTATTTTAGTAGCAAACCTAAATAACTCCCGTACCAATTCCAGTTCCTCACAATTCACTCTAACTTCAAATACTGTCACTTTAAACCTGTGCATTGAATTTTCTGGCTAAAAAAAATGTTTTGTCATTAGGATGCGTGATTCCAATTCAGTCTTTAAATATAACATCGCTGCATTTAATCATCTAAAATGCTACCAGAGCCATTTCCAGAAGTCCTTAAATCAAGAGCCAGGGCAGTTGTCTCAACCAAATTTGAAAACGAGTACACTCTGTGTGCAGAGAAACACCCAAGTAAAATGCACTAATAATCCTGTCTGTCATTGTGACTGACAAATAAAACCCGCCGGCTAGAGCTGACTTGTCCGACGCACTGTATATATGTACCTTTTGGCATTACTTACACATCCGGGCTCGCACGTTGCCTCTCCAAACCTCCCCAGCCATTCCCAGTATTTTCTCTGCTTGATTTAATAACCAGAGAGAAGCTCATCACTCAGGACGACAGCCCACTAGCTTTCCCCTCACTGCGCAGGCCACAGAGAACCAGTTTGACTTGGGAAGACACTGGCTGACTGTTTGAACCTGCCTTTCAAACCCACTGGCTTCAGCCCTGCTCACAAAGCCTTGGTGAGCAAAAGCTGTGCCAGCACCCTTCCCATGCCAGCCAAGGCAATGCCTCGACAGGGCACAGGACAGGATACCACCTTCACCAAAACGCCTGCTGCTGTACAAGAGTTACTGGTCTGCCTTCTCAAACAACACACACACTTTTTCCTCACTCAGCTAACTCAGGAACTCATTTTCCAGTGAGGTCGCGCAAGGTATCCCTGTCAATGACAGCGTCTGACATGTGTATGGATAATGAGAACAGGCAAAGTTCTGATGGTAAAGATTAGAGAACACATACACGCGCATGCTCGGTAGAAACGGTAGGGTAAAACTCTCCCTGTGGGCAGGTTATTCCATAAATATATCTTGCAGCGTTTCTGGTAGATTCCTCAGAAGCCGCTCATGCTGACCACAGCGTTGTCACTCAGAGGCGATGCTGAACGAGATGGAAACTGGCAGCTCCTGCACTTCCAGGGGTTTGTGCAGACTACCCAGTGATAAAATATTTGCATTGGATTAAGTCAGGAGTAATTCAGCAAAGTCAGGAAGTTTCAGAGGATAAAAAGATTTCAATGAAACGATCTAGGTGCAGAGAGACCGCAGCTGTACTTATCACAGAAGCTTTCAGTATCTTTTCCTTGGCTAACAAACGTCAATGCCAAGTCATCATGACAAAAGCAGCTCACCATGAACACACCTGTACATGCAGGAAATCCTTTTTACACCAGCAAAATCCGTCACACACAGTTTCAGGGCTCAATCCTTGATCACACCTATTCCTTGGGACCTCGACGTGTCAGGGGTTTTTTGGTCTGTTTTACATAGACAGGGGTATTGCAGCTCATTTTAGGTGCTGAACTCAAGGGAATGAATTCCTGCACTGCATTCCTTAGTGCTACAGCTGAATTAGTACAAAAGCACTGATTTCCAAGGGAACCACAAAAAGCAACTCTGTAGCTCTCAGATTTGTATTCAAGTAACCAAGAATTGGGCCTTGTCTGTCCTTTCCATCCACTTCCCAGGACATCCAGACAGAACATGGCATCTCAGCAAGCACTCTTGGATAGCTGATTAGTAAAGGTCTAAGGTGAGCCAACCCACTGCTTTTGGAAACTTGATTAGCAGGTCCTGCCTTTTCTAATAGTCCTGCCTCAGTTAGCAGTGAAAACAACATGCAATGGGGTGCTTGTTCTGTAAGAGTACCGGCTCAGCCCTGCCTGCCCGCTCCCTGTGAAACCACTGCAGGGCCCTTGGAAGCAAACTGCCAAATTCCCACTCACTTTTTTTGCCCTGGCTCACTGTTTTGGAAGAGGCAGAAACAGGAGGTGCTGAAAAACATTCAACTGCGGTAAGATAGAGCCCAATACTGGAGGGTTTAAGGGGGTTTTTGTGAAGTGCTTGATGTGCTTCTCATGAATAATGCACCACATCTACTTGAGAGCAATGAGCCATCCTGGGACACTTGGAGAGCCACTCAGGTCACAGCAGTTCCTTCATTCAGGGCACAAGGAGAAGAGCCACGGGGATTTCATCAGCCGGGGCAATTGCTTCTGGTACCTTTCAATACTTCTAGCTTCTAAAGCACTGAAAGCACAGCGTGTTCTTCTCAAGAGCTTAGAAGACACAAGCTGTGTTCCACTCCTCTTGGGAGTAACACAGGTTTGGGCTTTGCAGAGACCTGTGAGCAAGATTTGCCTGTCTCCTACCAACTTCCAGGACTGCATTCTCTAAAACACTCATATCTCCTTGCAAAAACATCCCTTACCTTTCCAGCAAGAGCAACTCCTCCACACACCGAACTGCTGCACCTCACGCATCCCTCTCTGCCAGGAGCCCCCGAGCAGCTCAGGGCCAGGAGAGCGCAGGCTGAGAGCCGGCGGTGATGCTTGGGGGCCCTCTGCTGGGAAGCACCCCCTGCTTCCCGGCACCCCCTCTCCTCCCCCGGCACCCACCCGATCAGCAGCCAACCCCAGGCGCAGCCCTCCGAGGGGGAAGCTGCCGGTGTCCACTTGGCAGGGAGCATGGGGGCAGCTCGACGCCCTGGCCCCAAGGAGCAGCAGAGAAAGTTGATTTCGTACGCCTCAAGTTGTGTCCTGCTCGGTGCTACAGGGAACAAGGCCAAACCAGCCTTTGGTCGGAGCCAAAAACGCAGGGCTTTGTTAAAATAAAGAAAGTGTGTTTGTTCCTACACCCACAAAACCCACCGGAGCGTAGGATGCCAAAACACACGCTTCCGCCATCTCCAACTGTTGGGACACTGGGACAACAAATACTCCCCCTCTCTGGAAGGAGGAGAGGGCTAAGGAAGAGCAGAGCAGCCCAGCTCACTGAAGCACTTCTGTGCTCTCAAACACATCACCTGCTCTCCGCTTCAGAGCGAGTTCAGGCAGAAAGCAGGTCAGAAGGGACACAGATCCTCTCACGTGTCAGGGCAGGAGGGAAAGCCAGGGCTGAAGTCAACCCCCTTAAGCACAAGGCTCGTTGTACCCACATGAAAATGGGGTACAGACCTGATATGGGTGGGCTGCAAATGAGACAAGCAGTATTTACATCAGAACTATTTCTTCTTTTCCTAGTTTCTCCCCAGCTGATATTTTCATGAGTTTCTTTCTCTTCCTCATTCCTCAGCTGCTGGCATCCTGGGCCAAAAAAAAGCCACCAAGAAAGCTCAGAGGTCTGGGCCAACAAGCCCTTCAACCCTTTTGTACAGCACCTGTACTGTGGTCCAGACCAATTCTTCTGAGCACCGAATCCTTACAGAGCAACAACCACCATCTTTATCAAAATCCTCCTCTCCTCCTGTGCACCAGCTCAGGAAAACTTCTAATGTTTTATCGCTGACTGGAAGGATGTTGAGAAATCTCACCCACTCTTAGTGGAAGGCCAAGTCCAACAACTTGACTACTACAGACAAGAATTACAGTTCACTTGGATTTCTACTGTCAAAACACAGCAGCCCCCAGCCAGCCTTCTTACCCTCTGGTTGAAGATAACTTCCCACAAGCAGATGGTGACAGGCATCAGGATTAGAGATGGTTTCGCTGATGTACACTGCTTCCTGCCTGCTTCTCTAAAATTGAATCCTTGCCTCTCCAACACTGAGAGCATTTGGTCTTGAGCATCCAACATCCTGCAGGAACGAGTAGCTCGAATGGCAGGTCACTGTGATCCTCTCAATTCAAGACTACATTTTTCCTGATGGAAAAAAATCCCATCTGGGACTTTGCCACAGGGCTTTGGATATGCCAAATGGCAGCAGCGGGAAATCTGAAATACACCATCAGTAACATAGGTCCTGTACTGATAAATCACCGACTTCTCTACCTAATCCAACCATAAACACACCTGAGCGTCCTTCTCAGATGATGTCTTACAACGGGTACTTGGGAAAAAAGCTACAAAACTACCACAATGGGAAACTACACAGTAAATCCATGGACATCTATATTGCTCAGTTCCAGACAATCCATCATTGATCGATTTACAGTGCCATTTAGGTTATTGTTCGTGGAACACTTTTCCCCTTACTTTGCCAACTTAAACGACAGATATTCATCTCAATGTTGCTTCTTTTTCTCAGTTCGTCTCAGCTCTTTGCCTTTAACCATTTTCCTATGGTGATAATACAGACTCTATTCCCAGTGAAAAGTGTGTTTCCATTGGTTAACTTTTCAAGTGTTTCCCGGTTTTTCCTCTGCAGGCCCTCTTTTGATATGGAGAAAAAGGCTACCCAGGAGCAGCTGGTTACAATACAGTAACTCCATCGTATTTTCCCTTCTGTCATTTCGTTTCTAAACTCTAGATCATTTGGAAGGAGGACACAATTTGTGATGCCACACACCAAAGGTTGGCTTGGTTTGTTGTTTTGCTTTTTTTTTCCCTTTGCCTAGGGCTTCAGTTTATTACCCCATTGTCCATCCTGGGTCATCAGAAATGTTTTCTTTTCTTTTCAAATAATTAAACAGCAGCATCATTCACTGCTTTGGATTTTCACATGTCTTTTTCTGTCTCTCATCTTTTATATCAACATAGCCTAAACAAAACATTGAAAACCAAACATTGGCAGGTCACATTTAGCCAGAAATTTGTACTCCATAAATAAAGCTTTGAGGTCCTAATGACTTTTAAATTATTTGTTAGATAATTCCAACAGAAAGAGATTAGTTTAGAGCAAACAACAGTTCCCCAGGAGCATATGTAACTCCAAAAGGGCTTTGCCGCTTTAGGGCAGTCACAAGAGCAAAGTGTTCTAGGGGAAAAAAAAAACCACAGAGTGAAAGTGAAACTGGAGAAATGCATTGTCCAGGCCAAAATAAGGCCAAAAAAGAAATGGAAAAGCATCCCTGAGAGCTGGTTGCTCTCTCAACACTCTTCCCAACTCCGCAACCTTCGGCTGCAGCAGCTCCTGTGAGCGCAGGCAGATGAGGAGTACCCCCAACACGTAGCCCCAGATCTTTAGGATTCATCCCAAAGAAAGGGAGAAGTAACCTGAGCTAAAATCTAGAAGCCACACACTCCATTGGAAAATCTTTGGATAGATACCTGTATGTATGAAAACCTTCCCTGGTTTCAGGTTTCAGCCCTGTCAGACGTCCAGCAACCCGGTCTAGTGCAAGGTATCCCTGCCCATGGCAGGGGGTTGGAATGAGATGACCTTTAAGGACCCTGCCAACCCAAACCATTCTGTGATTGCATGACATTCTGAGCATCACTCCCCACATTCAGCAATCGCTAAGCTGTGCATTTCATGTGAGGCAGCACCAGCAAGTTCAGATGAGAAACCTGCCCACAAGACCTATTGCTGAAACCACCTATTTACATACCTCTCGTGGTTAGCTCCAGCAGCAGTCCCTAGTGAAGGCTGCAGCCAAGAGCCCACATCCAAACTCCTCTCCACAGGAAGGAGGCAATTTGGTGAGCAGAAGTTCAAGGGCAAGGAGTGCCCGGTGCTCTGGAAGCACCGGGAAGGGCAGGCAGTGGAACCTCAGGAGCACTGACCTGCAAGAACAGCCATGAGGACCAGGGTGCCACATAGAAGAGATGTCTGACTGGTCTCGGCTCCTCCGGCCTTCCAGCAAGCAAAATGAATCCAAGGCATATCAGCTTAAGACTCATAGAAATTAAGGCCCTGTATGAAATAAAAACGTGCAGAAACAATATCTTCTGCCTTAAAAACTAATAAACTCAGGCGTCACCTCAACATTTGTGTAGCAACAGGAGATGACTGTCCTGAGACAACATCCTGCTCTGTGTGTTTTAGGGCTCAGGCATGACGGAGTATTGACAGATATTTGGGACAGCATGTTCTGGTGGAGCATTTTAAGAAAATACCAGTGCTGTCAAAGGGCAGGCTTTCATTTTATGCTTGCACAACTCCAGAATAAAATATTGCCTTTGGAGAATCTCACATATCATTTGATTAATACAAACACATGAGGAATATCTCAGTTTCTCTAAGCGTTGAACTTTTGGCTATGTTTTCCCCCACACTCATGGTCCCACCTCAAAGCTCCCATCCTTCCCCACCAGGGGAGGGGACATCCTCACGGCACCTACCAGTTCATCCTCTGAGGCCAGAGCATTCTCTTACCAAGCTGTTGTCTGCAGTGGAGCAGACAGGAGTTGCTCTCCAGGGCATGATGTTGTCTTCAGGTACAGCCTTGCCTGCGGTGGCAAATGCAGCCCGGGGCACTGACATCCTTTTTTCCTCCACTGCACCAGAGGCAGCGTAATCCGTGTTCAAGCACTGGTGGTATCCCTAGGCCTAACATGTAAGTGTTCCGGGTGCCACCCCTGATCCATGACAGGGGCAGAGGCAGTGAGGACACCAATGCAGCAGAAGCTGGGCACCACTGTATTCCCGTCCCTCAAGAGGTTTTCTGGCCTTTTCTTCCTCCTTTCCCGCCTGTCTTATGTTGTGAGGTTAAATTCCAGCTTCTCACATCAAGACTCCTCACTGAGTTGATGGGGGGATTCCAAGGGATATGAATTGCTGTTTGAAATCACTTCAAAGGACCTTTTTTCCTCTCTCGTATTAATAGCCGGAATGAGGAAATTGGTTTGGATTTCATACTTACATCTGCTCCCCAAGTCTCTGCGCATTTCAAAACCCCATCTTAACCCAAGCCTCTTGCTATTAAGGGCTCCTACTCCATGCAGGCACTCACACCCATCCCTTTCCACTTCCCCACAGATCTACAGCCCTGCATTCCAATTGGCAGCCAGAGGTACCAGAAATAACCACAAGAAAGGCTGCCATGAAACCTCCAGCCAAGTTTTGAAAATCCAGGCACTTGACACAAGCCTCTATGCTTCAAGGGCTTCAGCTGAAGGCAACCTGAACTCAGGCTCATAAGGTGTGTGTACCAGGGATCAAATATCAAAAAAATGTAAATGCAATTACCTTTTTTCCCCCCCATAAAAACATGCAGGATAACAGTTGCTCTACAAGGCTGTTAGTGCATACTTGTAGCAGTCTGCCACTGCTCCTGCCCCTCTGGTACTAGCTAATGGCTGGTTTTCATTCCTAAGTGGTTCCCCCTGACCCCCCCGCCACAGTCTATGCTACAGTGATTTTGGAAACTGGGTCAAAATGTAATTACTATATTCCCATGCTTTGGGGTGGGGAAACAAAATAAAAGGAGGAAGAATGGCAAGAAGCACTGGCAGCGATCCAGCGCTGTGCTCCCCACGCTCTCACCTGTGCTGCAGCCCCGAGCGCTCCCACAGCCGCTCTTGTTTCCCAGCACAGGCGTCAGGGAAGTCCCAGTGCAGCCTGTCCTGTGCCACCCCTGCCCTCACGCCTGTGCTGGAGGTCAGGAGCAGGTGGAAGATGCAGCTGGGCATAAGGGAAAGACCCCGAGCCGGGCAGCAGCCCCTGCCGAGGACAAGCGGTCACTGCCCTGTGACTCTCAGGGGAAGCTGTAGCATCCAGATCAACTCTCCAAAGCTCTCGCCCAGGTTGTTATACCCATCTTTTCCCTTACTGTGGCATAAGCAATATATCCCAGTACTTTGGTTCCCCTGCTCCACTGAGAAGTGTGTGCAAACATTTTCCACGGGAGAGGGAAAATACTTGCTGTGTGTTTAAACATGCCCTTCCTATTGTCACACTTACAGCACCATCTATCATGCCTTATCAAATTGCACACCTTCAGCATGCAGATGGTTTGTGATGACGCGTTTAGGAGGCTTTCCAGTATGGAGAAGGGAACGACTCAAAGACTTATTTATTCCACATTTTCCTAACTCGGTCTCTCTGAGAAGCGCAGAGCCCATTATACACGTGCCCTGCCTTCCTTTGTCCCTCATTGTTCCTTGTACACACAGTTATCACAAACCAATTCCCTTTGCTGTTCCTCTCCTTGGCTTTGTTTTCCACAATGCTTGGAATATCAGTTCCAACTCCTCAGCATTTTCTGGCTCTGCTCCCAATTAATAACTGCAGGTTAGACTTGGGTCGTTATGGCTGCAGATTAACGCTAAAAAACATTCAACAGTTTCTGAGAGAGACAGACAGCCACACAACCTAACACGGAACGTGGTTTATCTTGCTATCCCAGTGTTCCAGAGAGATGTTACACCACTTATCTAAATGATTTAAACAGATCAAAAAGTTGGCTCAGCAAGAGCACCTGCCACTGACAGTGAACCACAAGCCTGATGTTATCCAAGAAGTAACTGTATATGCTAGCATAGGCCAGACAGATCATACACAGGATTAAAAAAAATGAATTTTCATGAAATCACTCTGTCATCATCCACATACCAACAATTAAGCAAGCAGGAACACACGGCAAAATGACAGGTTTCCACTGGATGTCTGGATTCTTTCAGAGTTGT
Source organism: Ptilonorhynchus violaceus (assembly GCA_013397565.1). NCBI lineage: Eukaryota > Metazoa > Chordata > Aves > Passeriformes > Ptilonorhynchidae > Ptilonorhynchus > Ptilonorhynchus violaceus. The sequence goes on along the minus strand of VZRJ01004645.1, from coordinate 628,183 downwards.
TGCAAGGCACAGGATTGTGAAAACCCCAGAGCTGGCTTTCTGAGGACTCTCCAGTTCCTAAACTCTCTGGAAAGCTCTCCTGGCTACAATAACAGAACTGACGCAAAAGACCTTGCACCTGAGAAGAGTCTTGTACAGATCATGACCCATATCAACAGGAAAAGCGCTGTGAAATACCAAGTCTGCCACAGAGGGAAAAGGCAGTGTTATGATTTCAGACTGGAGGTCACTGTATCCCTCCTGACCGATTCTGCCTCTCAGCGTACCGTTCCAAACCAGGCTGCCCAGGCCTACCTCCAGTCCTTCCACAGATCCAGCTGTCCCATGGGTTCCTTGAGCAGGAGAACCAGCGGCTCGCAGCAGCTCGCCGTCCACATTTGCTCCAGCTCAAACAGAGAGGCAGAGCCCAGCGAACACTGTCCTACTTGGAGGGACACTAACTTCAGGCCTGTATGACATTTACTATAACCCACTTCTTCCCGCCCCTCTGCCCCCCCAGTGAAAGGGATCAAAATAGTTTCCCCCCCGTGACATTTTACTTCGTTTGCCTGACAGGCTGGGGGAGCGTCTCCGTTAAAGCCACTGAAAGCCAAGCAAGAGCAGCAATGCCTGCTACCACCAGGGTGATCCCCAAAGCGGGGGCACCCTGTGAACACCCAACCTTTCTGCTGCCAGCACAGAGGACATGGGGTCCAGGACAAACTGGAATATCCCACTACTACAATTTTCTCTGCAGATGCCACAGGTGTAAGGTGAGCCCTTCGCTCAGTGACACTGTAAGTAATACGTGTTGGCTTCCTGTCTGTGGGCCAACCTGCCCATCTTGGGGCTGACCCAAGCACCTGACCCTACACCCCGCTCACCTCAGCCCAGCCCTCCCCTCATGTGTTTTTCCTGGAAACGCGGTGCCTCCACAAGCCAGCCACACCTCCTGCTGTGCCCGCCCTGCCCACACTGCTGCCGTGGGATGCCGCCTCAGGGCAGCACGCACGGACGTGCGGGGACACAGGGCACAGCTGCGGTCTTGTGTTTCAGCTCCAGGCTGCCAATAATCAGAAGCAATAATGAGAAGGGAGCGCTGCATCCAGCTCCAGATGAAGGCCGGGTCACACCTGCCACCAAAAAGAAAGAGCTGGGACTAGGAGCCAGGAGGTGCATTTTCTTGATGTACAGAAGCATTGAAGACACTGGAGACCCGTGGTTCAGCAATGGATTCCACAGTGTTCCTCCCTTATGTCACTTGGGTTACTCTTCATTGCACCTACACTTGCCCTCATCCTGGTTCTGGAGGCAAAACCGAAGGCTTGACTACTCATTCAAAATTCAAGATATGCCTCCACAAAACCCCTATCTCAGACATTAAAATGGGTAAGAATTTCTAATTATGTTAATTCCCCACAGCCAACTCCCTCGGAACACAGAGTACACCTTACTTACCGTTCTACATAAATCCATCACGTACCTTACTCAGCAGTTACAAGCAAACAGAGCACATGCATCTCCCTTTTCAAGGCAAGCATGTGAGATAAAATACAAAACTCAGAAGCGGTTCCCAAGGAAATCTCTTTTCCCCTCCATCTCAGACACTGCAAGTCTCTGAAAAGGAATTAATTCGCAGCATGAATCAGCTCAGGTCACGTATGGCTGAGGCACTGTTTTTTGCCTTTCCCTTTGAAGTTCTGCAGCAAGCGTAGCTGTGGTAACGCCAGCGTTGGCTGGAGTGTTTGGATACTCCTGCGCAGCACAGGCCAGCGCCCTGCTTTGCCCCAGAGCCTGCTGTGCTGCACAAAGAGGCTCAGAGACAGCCTCTGCTCCCTAATGCTTAGTATGGAAGTGGACTGGGCACATGGGGAGATCCTCTCACCTGTAATGTACACGTACAAAGAGGAATGGACTTATTCATCTACCATCTACAGCACGGAAAAAACAAAACCAGTTTAACCCCACTCCAGTGCTTTTCCCATTTCCTTCTCATTCCAACGTATCTCCAGGCAATGGAAACTCATTATTAGCCTCCAGTTAAGCGTCAGAAGAGATTTTCCTTCTATAATTAACAACACTCACTTTTTCTTGCTACCTTTTTGCTGGGACTTTTGGGAAACAAGTCTGAAAACCTTTTAAAATGTTATTGATTTAAGGAATGGTACTAAATGATAGGAATGAGAATGGAAATAAGTTATTAAAATAATACTCAGACCAGCACACAAAGTGTGCAGTGCAGGAAACTTGGCCTGGTTTTTTGCCCCCAGAGTTATCCAAGGATAGTGTCCACAGGAAGATGTATTCTGATGTATTCTGGTTGAGGAAACTGAAACATGGCAGTGTTTTCACATCTGGTCTAAATGAAGTCAGTACTGCCAAATTACCTGGGAACATACAAGTCTGATACACCTGAACAGGTAGTCACAGCCTGATAACCAGCCCATCAGGTTATTCTGTTTTGGTTTTTTTCTCCCTTCGGAAAGCTGGAATGCCACCCCCTTACATTAACGTGTACTTGGGAACAAAGCCAAAGCAGTACCGCTCCTAGTCCAAGAACACCTAGTGAAGAACTGGATCCTGTTCAATTCGAAAGTACAAGGTAAAAGAAAAAGAATGAAAACACACAAAAGAAGAACACAGCAGAGTATCCAGCAGTTATCTCTCCTTTAAGGCTTAAGGATTTCAGTACATCGGAAAGAACTTACTGTTGATGTCATTAAAACTCTGTTTGGAAGGGGCAATATTCTGAATTCAGGGTGCAGCCATCGCAGAAACCAGGAGAATTTTAAATTCTTCAACTCCATGGAAATTAATGCCAGGTAGGGGAGGGTGATTTACAACAAACCAAGCTATTTTTAACTGCCTGTTAAAACGCACGTTTCTGGTTTCCACAGCTAGCACAGCTTTCAGACAAGTAATGGATCATACTAAAACACACTGTGGCACTGAACGCTCCAGATGTGCCTTAAAGATAAGTTGCAGAAGGAGATGCAAAGGTTAAGTGAAAGCCAATTCCTCCTCTGGAGAGCCTGCTTCCAGCACAGGACATACAAACCCTGCGCCTGCTCAGCAGGGCACACACTGGGTGCCAGGGAATCGGTGCAGAGCTGCAGCAGGAATATACTCCTGGAATAGGAGGCAGTTGAAGGCCAAGCAATGTCGGCCTCTAGTCCACGCTCCGTGCCCCATTCCACACTCCTTTCTCCGAGGCCCTCTTTGAAAAGGAGAGTCTGGCCCCATCTTCTTGACACCCACCCTTCAGACACTTGCACGAGCTGATTAGATTCCCTCTCAGTTTGCACCACCCTGTCCTGCCGAGCCTCTGGACACCCTACCAGAGAGTTTTGGATCTCCTCCACAGGAATGACAGGCTGCAGTCACACCCCTCTGATCATGCCAGCTCAAGCCCTAGCTTCCACTCCTTGTCTGTATGGCCCTCTAAATCCCTACCAAAAACATGAGGAAACAGAACATGCTCTAGCGAAAGACACAGTTCAGTCCATACTTCTTTAGAGGTGTTTCAGAAAGAAAACAAACTGAATCCCTTTCATCTGTTGAAGTTGTTGAGGCAGCATTGAAAATCTACTTTAAATACACTATTCCATCCATTTGTTAGAAAACTAGTGGTTTATAAGGATCCTGTCCACAAGTCTGAATACTTGTACTGTGCCCTTGCTGAAGGTGTTTCCTTCATCTGATTTTTGGTCAGCACTGAGGGAAGGCTCTCAAGAGGACTGGTCTCCACTTGTCCGGCACTTCAGGGCTCTCTCTCTCTGTTCCGTGGGGCTCTGAGATTTACCAATTTTGTATCCAGCAGTTGGTTACTGTTATTTTCTGCCTCTTGCTGATCCGCTTGTTAGTAAACCGGGTTTTTTTCACTTGTATCTACTCATATTTGTTCCTTATTGTTGGAAAGAGATTGGTTAAACCTATAAGGGGAGGCAACTCATTCCAGAGTGTTCTCCTTAAATTGTCTTAAAGCAAGACAAACCCCGAAATGAACAGTGGTGAGAAAAGGAAGGGAAAATATTTTAAAAAATGGTCAGAAGAAGAACATCTTTGCTGTTTGTAGAACAAGGATCCTAAAGAAACATCCTAAGGTCCTTTTATAAGGCATTTTGAGAAGCAAAGAAGAAATGAATTCATTTGTTTCTGTTATTAACTTGCTTCTCAATTGATTTGCCAGGGGGACCAGGGTGAAAGACTTGAACTTCGGAAAACACCGCTGACTCACCCAGAAACCCACTCAAGTTTCTTAAACTTCTCCATGCTTTGATCTCCACAAATGAGAAGCCAAGAGAACTTCCTTCTCAGAGAGCCTGAAAACTGACAAGCACAAAAGCCCTTAAAGCGGAGGGAGAACACTCCCAGCCCTGCGTTTCAGCCATTCCAGAGGGAAGGCTGTGCACAGCCTTAAAGGTGGAAGTTTATTTCCTGGAAAACTTGGCTCAATTGATCCATTTACAAGTTCAAGGCTTTCAAAATGAGTGCTCATTTTAATTTTAAGAATTTTCCTGTTAACAACAACAAATCATCCAGTTCTTTAGTTACAAAATGATTTCTTTAAGCACTTTCTTTGTAATAGAGGAAATCACAAGAAGAAAAGACATGGGAGACTTACAGCTAACCGTATCTCCAAACATCCTGTCCAAAACCTGCCTCTCACAGGAATAACACCACTCGCTCCTGTCGCTAATGCTACAGGAGGCATGGAATGACATATTGTTTAAGCAGGTAATTTTGCGAGACCTTTTATATAACAGTTTCCTAAGAACTATTTCACATTCAGGACACAGAGCGGATATTTGAAAAGGTTCCCGCTCCTGTGTGACCAGGAATTTCATAAAAAATCCTGCTCTTCTAGCTGCCACACCAAGTTCCCAAATGTCAGCAGAGTACTTACAGGTCCATGTATTCCAACACTTCTTTGTGCTCTATGGTTTGGGGCCCATACCTACATGCTGCAGAGACACGTGTCCCTGCCCATGGCAGGGGGTTGGAACGAGATGAGCTTTAAGATCCCTTCCAACTCAAACCATTCCAGGATTCTATGATTTGGGGATTTGGTTGTAAAGCAGCACCCATCTCACAGACCATGTACAGGGCTCACTTAAAATTTCTTGCAGGGGTTGCAGCAGGATCTAATTAAAAGTGATTATAATTAGCTCTGTAGTATTTCCCCTCACACTTTTGCATGAGTAATCAGCTGAAGACGCCAAAACTCAGAACACAAGGGGATTTATCTGGGATGCAAAGACATTAAAAAATGCTCCTTCCTCTCTGAGCTGACACCCCGTTGTCACATTTGTAGAACTGTCACCGGAAGCCTCTAAAACATTACGTGCCATGAATGGCACGGGCTGAAGTAGCCCGGCCTCAGAAAATAGGGTTCATCTTTCTGAAGCCAAGGAACTTGACCACTGCTGCTTTCAGTCCTGCTGTGCATTATTAAAAGGTCACCAGAAACAAGAGCTCTGAAATGGTCTCTGCAGTTCTTTTTAACAGGATCTTTCTCCTCCTTCCTGTATTGAAAAGCAGGGAAGTTTTTAACTCAATTTAGTAAACACTATCTCCAAGTCAGAGCTGGCACCCAGTGAAATCAGTGGGGGAATCCATTTCTCTCGATATCACTTGAAATTCTTTCCTAACTCAGACAAGCACCAGGTTGAGAAACCTGCCAAGGCCTTGTCTTACTCATCAACCAAAGAGTTTACATTACTCCATCCTCCTTCCCTTGGAGTGGTCAGACATTTTCCATGGCCATTTAGCGGCTTGCTGGAAAATCCTCCCTCTTCTGCCAACCTGCCAGATTCTCTGTTTGTTGACCCTGAGAACACAGAGCAAAGCTCATCTTTTTAGCAAAGCACTTTCCCCAGGTGAGATGGAGTAAGGTGCCTCTGGAAAAAGAAGAATAGGCAGTTAGGCAATGCAGGAATGCTGCTGCAGGCACGAGTAGTTTATCTGCTGTTTGATCTCTTCTGCTAAGGGATGACAAGAATGGACCTAATAAATCTGCATAAACACATGAAAAAAGCAGGAGTCTGAAGTGATTTGGGAAGCAAAGACAACTCTATGTTGACAGCCTGGCTGCTCTGACATGGTGGAACATTCATGTTATAGAAAGCATCTTTGCAAAGAGAGTGGTCGTTCTTTTAAGATGAAGAAGCCCTTAACTAAGCAACAAGATGGAACAAAAGAAGAAAAATTATTCCAAATTTTAAATATTTCCCATGAATTTTTTTTTTGTAGAAATACTTTCTGACTCCTTTGCATGGGAAGAAGAAGAAATCCTTCTAGGATAACATGAGGTCAGACTAAAGTACCAGGCATGGAGATTCCTACAAGAACTTCAACCAGTGTTTTAACTAGGATGTCTATTCGTTCCTGCCTACCCAGCTTCAATGCTGTTCTCCAGCCTCAGCTCTCTACCCCTCCCCAAGCCTCTACTAGTGCCACAATTACTTCCATCCCTTATCTCTACACCTTACTTGATCTCTTCGATGAGTTATGCAATGTTTATCCACCATTTGATCTTCTCAGATTGTTTCATAGCAACAGAAAACAGTTTATGGTGGATATTGTGCGAACACTGTCTAGCAGAACGTGCCTATGAGTCCCGCTGGTTTCTTGGATAACCTTACTCTCTTTGGAACAATAATGCTGGTCAACAAGTTATCTTAATTTTATGCTAAAATTAGAGGAGTTGGACATTATTTATTTCGAGTCCACTGGTTTTAGTGAATACCAGGAAGCAGCGAGACTGCGTCCCATGCACTGCAACCCATACAACTTCACCCATGACACCCATGCAATGCCACTTGCAAATGGAAGCAGTTAGAACAGAAAACACTGCACAGCAACTGCACCAAGGAAAACTTCAGTGTGCTCACCACGTTCCTTGGACTGAATACCTTTGTAAAAGAGAGAACTAAAACCTTGGGATTTGGATTCAAAAGAGCTTCTCGGAGTCATAAAGAAAACTATGTTCAAAGGCCCCTGAGGTAGTACAGGAAAACATAAATAAAACCAAATTCCTCCAGCTAAGCCCCAGAGTGCTGCAGTTTTGGCAGCTCTTGCCTGAGGTCCCTCCTGTCCCCCAGAACAGGGAGTAAGCAGAGCAATTCAGGCATTTCTTACCAAACCAGACAGGCAGGTAAAAGGCTTAAGTGATGTTTAGCATCACATTTTTGTGACCTAGCATTCGTGAAGTGTTAAAACAACAGCCTGTCTTTGGCTTTATACAGAGAAGTGCCAAAAAGCACAAAAGTATCCAGACTCTGCAGTTTTCTAACCTTTCCGGGTAAAGTCCCATCAACTGCTAAACAGAATATTCCCTCTGCCTTGGCAACTGAACCATGTCTTTCATAATCCTTGCACGATTTCCTGCTTACAGAAGGGTCCCAGAATCTTTCCTGCAGGCTCTAGGAGAGATCCTGGACTTTGACTTGATAATCCAGTGTCTTCCTCCCTCACTCTGTAAGGGCCTCTATTTATGATGTCTCCCCCTTAAGACCTTTTCCAATTCACACATCATCAGTAATTTTCTCATTTCCAGCAAGAGAAGTGAAGGGTTGGCAATATAAGGCTTCACCAGTATATTCAGATTTCCTGCTGCTACTTAATTTGACTTGTTTGAATAGGTCATTGACTTCTATATTACATTGTCTGTATTTCAAATCAAGATGCAGTGCTCTCAACTGATTTTCAAATTACCTGCTAAGATTTTAAAACAGAAGGGCCCAAATACACGAAAAACAACGAAGCACAGACACGTTCACCCGTTTAGTTTTTCAAAGCACACTGGGTTCACGGGTGTGAACCATCCATGAGATTTCTGATTTGTTTTCTTCAATATGGATTAGCACACCAAGTAAAAAATGCACTCCTGACCATCTTACAAATAGTTTGATAGATTTCTATGTCCACTGCATCATCATGGTACTTTATAATACACAATATCCTCCCAAAATTAGATTTTACACCACCAATATTTACAATTTAATTCCTTGCAAAGTAACAAAGGGTGACACTGTCCTTTCTAGCAACAGTATAGTCTCAGATAAGGAATATCCCGCTCCCCTTCCATCTTCCGTACTAAGATCTCATGCCACCAGCACACAAAGGAGAAGGAGAGCTACGAACCGTTCAGATACATACACTCCTTTTCATGGGAGAAGCCCTGGAGCTTCAGACCATGTAAATAAATACCTGACTGTTATACAAGAGCAAGGACCAGGAACAGGTTCTCTGACACATTCCAAAAATAAACACGGCTGTTCCATCCCCATTATCAGACATACCTGATCTGAGCCTCAGCAGGGGCCACTTGTCTAAGCAAGCAACATCACGTCTCAGGATGACAGAGCTCTCGTGACCTTTATTGTTATTACTGTTATCGAGGACATCACAACATGCTCTTCCTTGAAAGCACAGTTTGGCTCTGATTTTCTACTGGAGGAAGGATTCCATTTTTCCTTTTAATTGTTTATTGTTGTTGGGGATCAGTGCTTTTAAGGTGTTTCATGCTGCAATTTTTGACACAGAAATAGATACTGACTCACTGGAAGAAGACAAAAGCTGAGAAATCCAAAAACATGGCTGTTGGTATTCCTAGCTAAGTCTGCACCACCACAGGCTACAGATGTGGAATTCTAAGCCCTGGAAAGACTTGTTTTTCATGTAAGTAACCCCTTGCTTTCCACTTAACAGTTACCCTGACCACATTCAGTCCTTCAAACCAATAAATACAGGGAAACAAGGCGAACTTCCTTCTCCACTGGAAAGAGGTTAGAAGACTTCACTCTACTCCCAAGACAACCCTTAAGAGACACATTCTCCAAACAAGAAAGCAATTCTTACAAGGGCAGGACAGGAATGACAAGACAAGGTGGGATGGCTTTAAATGGACACAGGGAAGGTTTAGTTCATACGAAGAAACTCTTCCCTGTGAGGGTGGTGAGGCCCTGGCACAGGCTGCCCGGAGAAGCTGTGGCTGCCCCCTCCCTGGAAGTGTCCAAGGCCGGGTTGGATGGGGCTTGGAACAACCTGGGATAGTGGAAGGTGTCCCTGCCATGGCAGGGGGTGGAGCAAGATGGGCTTTAAGGTCCCTTCGAACCAAAAGCAGTCTGGCTGGGTATTCCCACCATGACTCTGGGGCTGTAAAACATGAAAACAGAGACAGGAGGGGCAGTCTGATGGCGGGTGTGTGGCCTCCCAGTAACACCCAGTTCAGGGCGGCTGCCCCCCTCTGCCGTTCAGCACCACAGCCAGTGCCTTGAGCCCCAGCAGGGGAGAAGCTGGGGGGGCTCAGCGGGGCCTTGGAGCCCAGGGTGGGTAGGTCTTGATCATTTAAGGTGTTTCTGTGCGAAGCGTGCACTGGCAAATCCAACCCTGTAGGGAGCAGCAAGATGGTTTGAGTTCTCTTAAACCTTATTTCTATTTTCCACAAGTAACAGAGCGTCCCAGATGTTTTAAGCTGTTTTCCTAGATTTGTTTAAAGTTATTTTCAATTAAATGCTTCTAAAGGATGTATTAAAGGTAGGATGGGATGTAAAATAGGCCTTAAATATTTATGGCCGTTGTACTCATTACAGATCCCAGGCCTCCTATACAAATAAGTGCCAGCATCTCCATTCAATGCCAAACATTGTCAACATTCCAACAGTAAGAGTTTATACCTCCCTCAAGTTAATAAATCAACATTATCACATTAACCTATAGGTATCTTTCTGGTTTGAAGAGGCTTTAGAACACTGCGCAGGGAAGAGAAGTTTCATATTGCTAAGCTGGGGAGGTTATCTACTAAAATAGAGTCAGTAAATAGCACATTAGAGAGAGGCCATTCTGGAGTGCAGTTGGCCAAAAATGAAACGCCACAATTAGCAGGAAATTCTAACAGTTTGGTGAGAGTGATCTGCATCACACTTACAGAAATAGACTTCAGCTTGCATTTAAATGCCAGCCTGATTCTCAAAACCAGGCAGTGCTGATGTCTTCATCATGTAAGTAAATTCAAAGCTAACTCTGGGCCAAGTTAAAAACAGCAAGCAAAATTAGCCATTAGCATGGAAAGTCACTTTCACCGCTGTATTTTTATATTCTATCTCTACATTTTTGGGCTGCAACTTCACATTAGAAGATACCAGCTGCTGAAAATCAAGCTTCAGCACTGCGCTTTGTCCTTCCTAAGCCCATCCTGCTGCTCATTCCCTGGAGAGCTTTCTCATGCTCTCTCTTCACTATTCTTGCAGTCAAAGCTCAGCAAGCAAGCAGGAATTTGGGCAGAAGAATTTTCCTGCAGCTTACACAGCAGAAACCCCCGCGTTAACCTTCCCGATGACCCTCACGCACCTAGGCAGGGCACAGTTAGATTCTCAGCTATGTGATTTCTATTCACACTTTGCCCAAGCGTTGACTAATTCAGGAGCACGAGGCCAGCACTGGCAGAAGGAGAGGAATGCCTGTTCTGGGGAGCCAGCAGGTCTGCAGACACCTGCCAGGCAAAAATCCCTGTCCTGCACGGCTGGCATCACACTCCTTTTCCGCCTTGGGATTAGCATGTCATTTGTCTGTGCACCAGCTCTTCCCACCCAGCATCTCCACCAGCTGTCAGAGGCTCTTCCCACCCATGAGGCAGATGGCTCTGCGGCTGGGATGACTATCCAGTGGTAGGCACTGGCACTTGGCAAGCTGCTGGAATCCCTCAGCAGAACTATAATAAGCATGGGGCATGACTAAACCTGACGTGCTGTTTACTTTTCTGGGGGCATCGTGCCATAACGCATATGCCACCAAGAAGCTGAAAAAAATGTGACCCACATCCTCTTTCAATTCCTTACCCCTCTACCAGTAGCATCTCATCATCCTCGGCCAGCAAGCCAAGCTTTTGGAAGCTATTTCGGAGGCAGCTCCTGCTGGGACAGGGAGGCAACTGTGTGGCCCAGGACCAGCACACAACAGCTGTTTGCACCACAGAGAACTAAACCGTGTTCTGTCCCAACAGCACCAAGCAGGTAAAAGAGCTGGGAGCACTCTCTAAAAAGCCTCAAAAGAGTGACACCTTGCACCATCTCATTGTTCACTTTCAGCTATATTATCAGCCCTCTGGCTACCACTAGCTCCTAATAATTTTCCTAATAATCTTTGCACAGACATGAAAAAGGAAGGCTTCAAATAGTCAGTCAGGAGTTTTTAACAAGCAGTGCCAGGACTGTGAGTTGGAAGGGCAGAGTTAGCTCTCCGCAGAAAGGCAGGGGCAAACCAGCCACATGGAACATCCTTGACAGTTTTTGCAGGCAGAGGGAACAACGTGCCGGACACAAAACTGCATCTGAAACGCTCCATCTCAGGCAACCTGGAGCCAGCCCCAAATTCCTGCAGTAAACACTTAACTCTTTGAAAACAAGTCATTTGAAAATGCTAGCCCAAACTGGTGAACAAAAATAAAAAAGGGAGGCGGCAAGTCACAGTCCTAAAAGCAAGGTACTCTGACAGGTGATTTTACAATCCAGAGATCCCCCCAGTCAGTATTCTAAACCTGTGCCCTAAGTGGCGATGCAACATGTACGTGCACATATGTAAGCACATACACACAGATCCAAACTCTTTTTATGGGAAGAGCAACAAAGTGAAAAGAAGTCACACACAATTTATTAAAAGTGGATTTTGGAAGCTTTCCAATTCTAATTCCTTCCTCTGAAAGAACTCCATGTCTTAAACATATACAGTATGTCATGAACACTATTTCACTTGTCCTTTTAACTCCTAACCAGGCAACTAGCAAAGGTCCTATTTTAAATGCATGGTAAAAGGCAGATAAAATGACAAAATGGCCTGTTTCAGTTCAAGGAAGCCCAACGGTCAAGTCAAACAATACACTCAGTCTTTTTTAAAACAAAAAACCCTTCATTAGGTTTTGAAGAAGTGTCCTCCTCTTTTTCACTTCTAGAAAGAAGATGGACCTTTAAGCTATCTCAGATTGTGTGCCTGAAAGCACTAATCATATTCAATCCCCTCTTGACCAACATCTTTGTCACAACACTACAGCAAACACCATTTGGAAATGTTTCTGCTGAAAGCACTTTCCTTCAGGACACAGCTTCAAACCATCACCTACAGCCAAACACAATGAGATTGTCTTCTCTGACCCCTCATTCCCTGCAATCCCTGCTCCCAACAGTGTCAGCCTCAGCAGTTTTGAGGCTCAAACTTTGCAATTCTGCTCCTCCCAGCCAACAACAGGAATGAAGTTGGACCACACATGTCTCCACAGAGCACAGGATCATATTTCTTTGAAATGCTTCAGTTTTGATGTCAGTAACTACATAAGCTGCACATACGTGTAGCTTTCCTTCTGGATTTATTACCCCCTACATCTGGAAAACTGTGTGTAGACTCCTTCCTACCGTGCACGGATACACTGGTGTTCACTGGGATAAACTGTCTTCCTAAAACAATTCCCGACTGTTGATTTTCAGGTGAGCAGTTTATTTGAAACAGTGTTTGCCTCTGACAACTCAGAGCCACCAGTTCAGACCACAGTCTGGCACCTTTCAAACTTGGGTTTTTCCCAGGTTGGTGGCGGCGATACCTGTTTGCTCACCTTGATGAATGTGGTCTCCCAAATGCTGACAACTCGTCGCACTGCTTGAACTTTTCCTTCTTGACCAGGAGGTGTGAGTTTCTCACAAAGTGATACAGCGTTATCACAGATCACCACCATGCTTATCAGACTGGAATCCCAGTCCCTTACCTTGTTCAAAGACTGGCTTTATAGCAGAATTCCTCACCAGTACAGGTCATGCCTCTCAGGTAACCAGTGGTGGCCAACCACAGGACAAGAGCTCCATCCAGTGGCCCCTTCTCCAGCCAACGCTTTCCAGAGCCATGAATCCATTTCGAGTATGCACCTTCCAAGGCTCTCTCCGAACCAAGGTGCTTCAACTCCCTGAGTTTCAATCATGCAGGTTATTTCCCATTAGAAAGTGAGACTTTGTCCCAAGGTTTATAAAACCCCAAAATGGATACCCAAAAATCATGGTCATTTCTGAGTTATTAGGAGTCTCTTCTTTTCAGACAGCACTGAGATTGCTTTCCACAGATCTCCATTCCTTGCATATTCTCCTGAAGCTGAGCCCTCCATACCATTACTTAACAGAGACCATGCTAAGCAAAAATGCTGATGTCTTAGAGCCAGCATGCTTCCTCAGCAGCTCCAGAAACCACAGGAGGGAAAGGACATGTTAAACAGCACTGTGACTCTTGAAGCTATCATTGTTTCTGCCTCACTGAGTGGTCTCAGGAGACCACCAGTCTTAAGTACAACCAGTCTGTTTCTGGGACCTTTTTGTTCCAAAGCCTGGACTTGAGCAGTGGGATACCTCCTTTCTCTGGAAGGCAAGTCTGTTCTGAGGTCAGCCAGTCCTCTCCCTAGTGTACCCTCACATTTTTTCTGGGAAGAAGTAATTCCAGCTTGCTTATGCTGTTCCACTTTCTCTAATTTACCTGGGACAAAGGGTTATCTCTCTGATCTTTCTTTGGGTGATGTAACAACATGTTGAAGGAAGACAATGTTAGACTGAATTCCTCCTGGGTGTCTTATAATTATAAGGCATAGTCAGAAGGCTGTGGCAATAAGAGAAGTCAGCTTTAGGTAGATGAGCCAACAGACAATTAAAAAAATATGGCAGTAGTATAAAAAGCAGAAATAAATACTGTACACTCTTTTTATGGAAAGAACTGGCATGATCTCATCTCTAAAGGGATTTCGGTGCTTAATTGCCTCTGCAACCAATTCAAACACTCAAAATACCTGAGCCTGTGAAGATAAGTGCAGATTTAATAATAAAATGTTCTTTACCTATAAGAAAGACTGTTTTAAAAGTCAACTGTCAATTAATTGCTGACAGGTCTCTGAGTTAAACCCTTTTGTAACAGCAGCACAGACACAGCGTCTTGTTGTTGACAGCACATTTCACACTCTGTAGAGACCAATTTTCCTTTTCTTCTGTGGCGTTACTCAGGTATGGAACAACCCGAGAGGCTAATCTCACTTTCCTCTAGGTTCACAGGACGGTAGAGGTTCTTCCCACAAGATATTTTCCCACCAAGCCAGGGCATGCTTGCTCAGCCCACAGCCCAATCCCAAAGACACCAGAGGATGTCTGTTTACTTTGACACTAGAGAACCAGTTTATGTTTTTCCTCTCTTCCCGTCATATAACCACAAGCTGGAAGTGCCCAACCAAAATATTAAGTCATGTGTCCTGCTGAAGTGTACGTTGGGTGCGGATCAGTCAGAAAGCAATCACCGCAGCTCTAGCCATGGACTCCCCTCGTTACCTGTGATGCATTTCTGCTCTTTACTTGTGCTTCTGGGGCAAGTTCCTTTTCAGCTTCACAGCAGTGCACGATGGAGGATTGGGAGAGTCTCAGATACTGCCAGCCATACCAGGAGCTGCACAGGTGCCTAGGACAAATAAAAGGGATGATTTATCTTGTGCCCAGGGGCCTCTGAAGAGGCTCAGGGCCAAACTGCAACTAGAAGAGGACTGTTAGTTGCCAGGTGAAACAGTCAGCAGCAGGGCTGAGCCAGGCTGGACCAGGCTTCGGCTTCCAATGCGTCTCAATTAGCTGTGCAGGCCCCGGGGCTCTGCTGCAGGTGCATTCCCACCAGGACACCAGACGAGCTTGTTACCACAGAGCAACAAGGTTTTTTTTCTCTCCGTAGCCAAGGCAAGCAACTCTGGGACTTGATGAAGGCACTTAGATCATTGTTGTGTCACAAGCTTTCAGCTTCTGTTCCTGTCTCTCCTTGCTTATCCAGCAAACACCTTGGTTTGCTGACAAGTGGGAAAGGGAGGAACGACTCTCCAGGAGATGGATAAAATCAGGTGGTTTGACCACTGACACTACGGCTATTTTGGCCATCATTAAAGCATCAGATTAGCCAGTCCATTCCTAAACCACACTCACGGGAGAAAGGAAGAAGTCAAAGACAAGCCCTTAAGGCTGCAGTAGCCAATGGGAACAATCAAACCGCCCCACAACACACATACACATCCCCAAAACTGTTTAACTTGTGGGCAAGTCTGGGAAATGGCTGAAGCTGAGCACCAAGGACAATTCTCAGAAGGACCAGTGTATCAGTCTGGGAATGATTCTCAGGAGTCAGCAATGGCCTGAGTTTAGAGCCATGCTTTTGCCACTACGCTAGCTACTGTAAGGACCTGCCTTCCAAATCTATACGGTAAAACTGGCCTTACATGTGCACTGACACCCACTGGCCCTCAGCCATCTGGAACGGGCAAGAGTTGGCCAGGCTATTAGACAGAAAACCCTCAGAGAATCTTCCTAGAGAAAGCCAAAACCCAGACCCCAGGCGCTAAGAGATTACAGGAAAGGCAACCATGAGACAGCACAAACCAAAACCATAATAAGCTGTGATGATTACCGAGTAGTAACTGTGTTGTGTGCGGTTACAGAGCAATACCCCATGTTTGGAATCACCGACTACAGACTCGGGCTAGATGCTGCAGGAACATTTTTTCCCAAACACTACGATACCTAGAAGCTGCTTCTAAAGCCTATGCAGAATGTGGCAAAATCTGTCAGGAGTTCAGAAGCTCTGCTCCTTTGCAAAACCAAGCATCGTGGAGAAAACAGCTGACTGAGAGAGGGGACAGTAGAGTGAGGTGACCTCTCCTGATGACAATGGGACAGATTAAGCCCAATGACACACTGTCCTCTAGGTAAGAGTCAAGAATGATCCTGGACTGTGCCAGGTTACATGGAGTCAGAGGGAGAAATTAAATGAAGCATGTCAACACAGGCTGAATTTTCCTTCTAAGGCAAGATAACGAGAGTGCTGGAGGGCTCTCAGCAGGGAAGCAATACAGTTGGCTTCAAAAAGTTGTGAAATTTTTGCCTATTTGCAACCAGTGCCTCAGTGATGGGAAAGAATGAGCAATCGTTCCTGGACAGGGAGGAAAAAATAATCAGCTTTCCCAAATCATTATGGAAAATAACCCCAATAGTAAGTTACACAAAAACACAAGCTGCCCAACAAACCTCAAATGACACAGTAAACTGGGTGAGAAACTCCTGGAAGAAGGAAGCCCCTTTTGCTCTTTTTGAGCTGGTACCCAAATACCTGGTGGAGTTACTAAGGAGTACCTGAGTCCCAGTTATACCATTTTATCTAGAAATATAAGGGACAAAAATCTATTGTGAGGAAGGGTTCAGTAAATCTCTTGGCAGAGTCCACACTTGAGACCATCACACCATCACAACGTTAAGATAGAACCCCTTCAATCCCAGAAGGCCAAACTCCATGAACACGTCAAGCAAAGTCACCAAGTCATGGAAAATGAGGGAAATCCTGACAGAGGGCAGGTTTAGAATAGATATCAGGAAGAAATTCTTCCCTGTGGGGCACGGGCACTGGTTGCTCAGAGAAGCTGTGGCTGCCCCATGCCTGGGAGTGTTCAAGGCCAGGTTGGACGGGGCTTGGAGCAATCTGGGATAGTGGAAGGTGTCCCTGCCCAGGGCAGGGGCTGGAAGAAGAGGATCTTTAAGGTCCCTTCACACTCAAACCATTCCTTGATTCCATGACTGAGGAGGATGGAGTTGCAGAAAATGATTACAAAGGCTGCATGCTGCCCTTGTAAGAAAAAAAGACAAGGAAAGTTTTAATTTCTTAGCGGATACAATTGTGTGTAAATAATAAATTCTGTGCTACAAGCATGTGGGAAACTCGTTGACTCGAGCCAATCCGTGATCAGCACGAAACTGTACTAGAGACTGTTTTGATGGGGCCTGTTCTAGCAAAAGAAATCCACAGTTCAGCACAGCTACTTTTAAGTTCTTAAATAACCCTTTAATGACCCTCTATTGCCTCTGAACTTCTTTCAGCCACTCAAGAGACATGTATCACACATTCAGCTTTAAACAAACAAATGATGAAC
This sequence comes from Ptilonorhynchus violaceus, assembly GCA_013397565.1. Classification (NCBI taxonomy): domain Eukaryota; kingdom Metazoa; phylum Chordata; class Aves; order Passeriformes; family Ptilonorhynchidae; genus Ptilonorhynchus; species Ptilonorhynchus violaceus. The sequence goes on along the minus strand of VZRJ01004645.1, from coordinate 611,238 downwards.
ACTGATACCCAATTTAATCAGAATATTGCTGCAAATCCCTGGAGATGAGGTTGTGCAACAGGCTGCCGGGGCAAGGAGTGCACTGCTGTGGTAAGCAATTTGTAACAGCAGTTAGGACAAGTGAAGAAATCAGCGGTGGGACTGGGCTGGGGACTTTCACCAGCCTCTAGAAAGACTCCCTGCTCCACATGAATTATAACCAAATGCATTCATTACAAGGAAGTCATAACACACTTTTCCTTTTCTTAGGTAACATCTAAACATGCCCAATTCCTTACTGACAGCAGATAAGCAAAGAGCTCCAGGGTGAAATGGATCTCTAAATACTACAGCAACGTGTATTTCACAAAGGCCATTTTTCTCCACATTATTTATATTTGCAGGATATTTTTCATCTTAGTATCTCAACAACACTGTTTTTACATTCCTAATATAATTTCTTTTTTCAAAGAAGTAGGAGTCAGCCCAGTTCCACATCTCGTGACGTCCCTTCCTGCTGGAGCAGAACCTGTTTGCGGGGGGAAATCGGCTTTCTCACAGAACACAAGTTTAGACACACACTCTTTTGGAGACACTGAGCAGTACCTTAAACATCTCCTTTCTCCATCTCCCATCAGTGTCTTGTAAAATCTGAATACACTTGTTCTCTAAGCCAGCAGAATTCAGATACCAAGAAGGGGAAAAGAAGAGGAAAAAAACACACAACTTGCGTCCAAAGCACAATACAAGTATTTCAAATTTACGAGCGTCAGAGGAAACCACCACTCTAACCCCTTTCATTAAACATTGACAGAGGGTTCATGTGCATATCTTAATCTCGAGCAAACAAACGCCAGTTTGGAGTCAGGTGTGTTTAGCCGGATTAGAGATCACTTTCTCTCTCACCCCACCATATTTAAGGCACGAAACGCAGAAGAGAGGCTCAAAAACACCAACACGCTTAGGACTCAAAATGGCTCTCTCCCAAGTCCTTTCTGAGCATGTTTTCCTAACTGGGAGATGCTATTAAGAAAACAAACATAAAAACCACAGGCTAACTTGGTGGGTTTCTCTTTGACAATATGCTATGTGCCAAGGGGAAAAAAAACCAACGAACCCTCATTCTCTTACAACATGTGCTTAGCTAAGCGTCAGTTCAAATAAACAGCTGCGCCCAGACCTTCACTCCGAGGGCAAGCCTGCGCCATGCGCTCAGTACACCTCTACCTTGCTGGACGCCAGCAAACGGCTCGTAGGGTGAGCACAGCCTTTCCTGGTGAAAACTAACTCTTGCTGCAAGAAATTATTCCAGCTTTCTCAGGCAAAACCTGCACTAACAGAAAGAGGTTTTTAACCAAAGTAATTGTGCCAGCAGAAGACAGAAGGCAAAACAGGCTGCCAAGTTTGTAATGGCCTTACTTAGTCGTTAACCTCTTTATTTGGCAGAGAAAAAAATATCAGTAGATCCCCTTCACAGTGGTTCTTATTCATTAACTCTATGGGGATGCAAAGGCCTGACCCTACAGACACCACCGGAGCGTCCAGCCCCTTGCAAATGGCTTTTCCTACTCACACGATCCTCGAGTGGCAGTACTGCCCTGGGTCCAGACATGGAACTGATATGGCAGAGTGTGAACAAATTCATCATCACAGTAGGCTCACAGTGTCTCCTCAGCCCCATCAGCCACCATCTGTGAGGAGCAAAACACGAAACACCTCCCTTGCTAAGTGGCCCAGGACAGTAGAGACCTTCCAGAGAGAAAAGCAAGAATATTAAATTTTCTACAGGAACTTACCCTTGCCTTTCTTATCCCACTGTTGGTCCCTCACAAGTCCAGCAAGCAGGAGCCAGCACAGAGGTTTTGCCGTGTCACCGGCAAGGCAGGAACTCAGCACCCACCTGCTCCCTGGGTGCTGAAGCTTTGGCAATTGCTCAAGGTAACAGGTTAGCAGCACAGAACATTCCTAACCGCCACCCTGTCCCTCTTCCCTTCCATCAGATACAGGAGGTAAACTCCATATATTGCAATAGCTCTTCAGGTATGTCTTTAGGTGACGCTTCCCACCTCTTGATACAGTTGTCAGCTACAGAAAAGCAGGTCAATTTTTATCCTTCTCTTCTTTAGCAACAACAAAAAAACCCTCACTGCTGAGCAGACCTTGAAGAATTGTACTCCCAAAGCTGGAAATAAAATTCCATCAATCAATTTTTTTCTAATGCCTATAAACCTGCTTGGTCTAGTCCCTGTTCACTTCATTCCCTCAGCACGTTATGTGACGTGTTCTGCTTTATTCAGGTCATTGCCTATTCCCATCACTCACTTGGTCATTCCAATAAGGGACACGTTATAGTCCAAAGCAGTAGGTCCAGTCCAAGATAATTCCAAGCTGGAGGCTGCAGATTCCCAAAGCTAAGGGCCAAAGGATTTGCAAAGTTAACAGAGAAAGCTCTCAGGAAGCTGACATTCGTTCCATAAAATCACCTCACACCTGTAAAAGCAGTCTAGAGCATCACTAAGAACTGGTATTCTGCAAGTTTCAAATTTGCCAGTCAATATGGGCCTCTCCAAATAATTGAGAACCCTCATTTTGACCACTGAAAGACCAAAAAAACCCATCCTGCGGATGGGATTCTCCTCTTGTCGTTGTGCAAAGCAGAAGCACTGATGAAATGCTACTGTTTGATTACAAGAACGTCCCCACTACGTGCTGCTGCTGGAGCAGAATCAGTGTTTGTGATGCTGCTGGAGCGTGGCCCCGCTAGCCCCAGCCGGTGTGTGCAAGTCACCCCAACCCTATTTCCCAAGTCTCCTGGTGGGTTGTGCATGACACAGAGATCTTAATGGATTCCATTCAGCAAGAGCCTGCATCAGAGCTAGCCTACAAATACCTCAGTATTATATACAGGAAACAGCAGTACTGTTTCCTGTAACGACTCGGAGCTCCTCCATCTCTATGATCTGTTTCTTGGTTTGATTTCTGTGGAGCTATTTTGGAAATGATGCTTCAGTAAAGAACATGAGCCAAAGATTCAGTCCAAGGCATCTCATTCTCTCTCATATCCTGCCAGATGAATCAAACTGTATGAGCCATATCAGAAGAGAATCAGCTCTACCATATGAGCATCTCCCTTGTCCAACATCGGTCTCGTAGAGAAATCTATTTCTCTTAACATCCATCTCAACCCCTCCTCTTTAAAAAACAGCAACTAACAACTTGCCTCTAGCTCCTTCTATCCTCCTCAAGCACTCCTCCAGCAGTTAAAAGGTTAAAAATACAGAACAGACCTGAAGGCACACGTTGCTGTCAGCCGTACAGGTGCTGCTGATGACTCATGCTCAGAACAGCAACCTGTCCAAGACCTCACACTATGAGGAGCAGTCACCGCTGGAACCAAGGACTTGCAATTACCGAGAGTTTGGGTATTATTTCAGATTAAAGTTCATTTTTACAAACAGCTCACCGTCCCCTTAAAAATAAAACTCCAGCAATAACGAAAACTTAGACCAAACAACATACAGTCATAACAGTAATTTTTTAACCAGATCAGAGACAGAAGTGAAAGGTTTTGGGGGTTGCACTGCCAAAAACCAAACAAAAATCCCCAAACATAACATCCTGAAAACAAGAAGCAGAAGTGGAAATCAGTACTTACATTAAGAGGATGAGAATTCTAGTGTCTACATTGAATTTCAAGACTTTAAATACTTCCTAGTGAAAGAAAAGATCATTCAAGGGACATCCTATTCCAGCCAGCAGGAAACGTCGTCGGACAGATCTAATCCCCTACAGAAATGTTTTCCCAGACCTAAAGCAACTACAACGATCCGAAACAAGGATCAGAACGGGAACAGCCAGTACTTTAGCCTAAATACGCAGGCTTGGAGCTGAAAAGACGCAATGACAGCGCAGTGCAGGTATCCGCATCCACAGGATGTGGCGGTGTAGGGAAATAAAATGCAAAGGTTCAGTCCATCAGCAGCGGCGTGACAGACCAGGAAGGAGAACTGGGTTGTATTCCAACACTAGAGACAAGCAGAGTAGGAGAGAAAAATAAAAAACCCTCAAAGGCAGCACAACAAATGCAGAGACACAGAAAATTCCTGACAAAAGTGACTAAAAGGAGGGTTCCACAGAAGGGTTGGAAAGATTCAGAGATCTTCAGCCTGTGCTCCACAACAAGCACACACAATTGCTACACTTCCAGCAATGCTTTCTGACCTCCTGCCAATATGCTTCCAGCTGGATTCAGCGATCCCAGAAGCAATGCTAACAGCAGTATTTGAAGCCAACAGTGCAACCAGCTGCTGGAGGTGTCCTCATCTGAGGGAAACAGGCGAGTGCAGATCGTCAATAAAACATAAAACCAAGATGCATTATCACTTTGAGTGTATCATGGGTGAGCAACCTTGGGAGAAAAGGAAATCTTCAGACAGGAAGAGCCAGTGACTCATCTCCGGCATGGACAAAATCCATCAGTCCCACTGCAGGCACAAGCTAACTCTAAGTCATTAACAGATAACAGCACACGTGTTAACAGCACACAGGAGCTTAAGCATGCAATACAGCCATGTCATTTGGCAAACATAGTATGAATTAATTTCTGGAGTGTACCATGGTATAGCATCTCCAAAGCTCAGTCCCACCTGTCCTAAAATGCTGAACAGGGTGGCAAGCCACCAGCGACAGAACAACCATCCACCAGCATCACACTGTCGTCCCACGAAAAGGCTAGTCCTTTGCACAAGCCCTGGTTATGTCAAAGGGGAAGAGTAACCCTCAGCAGGTAAGAGCTCAAACTGTGAGATGAATCTGTACATCACAGCTGAAGGTCTAAGAATAGTAGGGGCACTCATTAGCCATAAAAACCTGAGCGTAAGTACATACACAACAGCGCAAGGCGTGCTGACAACAGAGAGTGCTTGAGGAAAGGATGGCTCCCAGCCTCAGGCAATCTCAGCTCACTCTTCTATACCTCAGACTGCTCTGTTCCACAAAACAGAGCTATATTCCTGTGTCAAAACAAGTCTCCCAGTCAAAAACCAGACTGGTGAAGGCAGCAAGAGCTGCACCAAAAACCCCACGGGAACACGCTCTTCAGTCAGTTGATATGAGCCCACCTTCTAGGCAACATAGGAGAGACAGTAAAGAAACTTTGGCAAGGACAAGCACGCCTGGAATACCTACACGACCACGCTGGACCATTGCAGGAAACCCTCGGGGAAGCAGCAGCCTTGCAGATTAGGAATGATATCTAAGAAGTCAAGTCCTGCTTTCTGTGACTGCGGGAGTTCTCCTCACGAGGCGCAGCGCAGACAGGATACAGGTGACTGACCAACAAGCCAGTCAATGACCTGAGGCCACTGTGCTGGGCTGAGGACTCGGGGTAAAGGCCATGAGTCGCAGTGAGGACAACACCAAAGGTGCAGCGGAGGCTCAGCAGAGAGCAACAGCTGTGGTTTCAACAAACAACCGGAGGCAAATCTGAAGGGAATTATGAAAAAACGGCACACAGCCAGCATACAGCCATAGCTGGTGCTGAAACCAGGAGGAGTTAGGAAAAGCCCCAGCGATCAGGTGGGCTAACTCAGCAGAACTGCTCAGAAAAGATGACTAGAAAACTTAAGACACCCAAGCAGAACAGGGCAGAAGCCACATCCTCAAGAAGGTTGCGTCCGAGTGAAACGCTGGCTTTAACATGTTTGTTACAACTTGTACCAGCTTCACGTTTCTAGCAGTTATTAAAAGACAAGTCACAACAACTTAGAAGGAAATTGGAGACAAAAGCACAAAATGCAGGACCGGAGAAAGCACAGGATGTCCTCTGAAAGAGCTGCAGTGGCAACATTTTTGTAAATAAGTCTCAGAAACCAACTGCTTTTTTCCAAGCCAGGCAGTACTATGAGCCAGCAAACATCCATGGTGTAAGCTGGACAACCTTGACATCCTGGAGATTGTATATGGAATGTGCAGCCCGCCCAGGACATTGGGAAGAGCAGTCAGCAGAGAAATCCAAGAAATGAGCAACAGCCTGCACTCTCATTTAGCATGCACCGTCGTCTTATTTATGCTGCTCTTACATTCTCTATGCCCATGGAATGAAACTTAGACCCAGGAACAAAAGCCACCTGCACAAAACAGCCTCCAATTTGGGCTCTGAGCATTACATTATACCAACCTAAGGTAAATTAAATCCCCTCACTGCTTACCCCCACTATGGAATCCACACTCCTTGCCACTACTGAATTTCCATCAGCCTTTTGGAGATCCATCCCCAGGTCAGGTTCATTTGGCACATTAAGTACTGTGTACTCAGCAGAACTGCTAAGTGTTCTACTTCCCAGCACTGCTCGGGGCCGTGTCCGGGCCGGAGAGCTCAGCCCTAAAGGCTGCCATGGCTTAGACACACCGGGATTAGTGTTATCCATGTGCTAATATTCACCCACACAGCACATGAACAGCTGGCGGCTGCACAGAAGACCTTCTGATGACCAAACCCCTCCCATTAGCTCAGCCTTTTCTAGTCATTCACTTAATCCAGCGGGGTTTGCTCTATTCCCCTCCCTCCCAAGATTGATCTCATTCCGCACAATACTGATGCTCTGGCCGAGCGGTAAGTGACCTCTTCCTTCTTTACCTTTTCCACAGCCATTCACTGTTAAAGCCCTAACGCTCCTCTCGCAGCCAGTCCAGGGAGTGAGACACAATGACCTCCTGTGGCAGACTCCTGCATGGATTTCTCCCCATTACCACTAGGCTACAGGGATCGCAGCACAGTTTTTGCCATCAATTTGTATTTCCACACCAAACTTGTCGCAAGTTTCCTTTCCTCACAAATGGTTACAACTTTTTTTTTTGTGAACTAACTTCAACATGGCTGATGTTGCACTGATGGCTTTTAATATCTTTTAAAACAAATAAATCATTTCCACTGGCCATGAATCTGGGCCAGTGGCATCAAAACATCCCAGAGCAAAACCTAAAACCAGGGCTGCCTTCCTTTTCCATTATTTAACGGCACACTTCAGACCTACAAAACAGCACATCAATATTGACTAATGCATCCTCCCAGCCTCCTGAAGGCATGGGGAGGTATCAATATTTTAAAGATGAAAAGAGTGAGGCAAGAACCCATTTATTTACTCACAGTCACGCACAGTCTAAACGGGAGCTGGGAAAAACCACCTGGGAGCCCCTACACTTGGTTCTGCTGAAATCTCTTGGCAAGAGCACTTGCACACTGTTTTTCCCTAAGATATACCTAATTTTTGCTACATACATAGAGGCTTCTCTAGTCTATGCTTAACAGTTCATGGTGAGTTTCTCCTGGGTCATTTTTATTCTATAAAGAGATTCCTGAGTATCTAATTCCTGGAAAAAGAAGAGAATCAATTCAATACTAATAATATATTAGATACAATTTCATTACTATGAAGCCTGCTTAAATAAAGAGAAAACAGTACAAATAAGTAACTGGCACAAGATTATAGAAAATTAAGTTCTACCTACAAAATTGGTTGCTGTTCTAAGAAGCATCTATTTGAAGAGAACTTAAAATACTCTATACAGAAAACAGCCACAAGGACTGAGAATAAAATGAGGCAATACTAAGGCCACTGCTCACACACTTGCATCACAATTAAAACACGACTAATCAGTACTTTAATCTGCATCCTAACTGGAAAAAAACAGTATCCCAATTTTGTTTCCCGATCATGACAACACATGATAAAACAAGTAAGAACTCCTAGGCAATTTCATCAGACTATCTCTTACGCAAGGGAAGAGAAAGGGACACGACACCCAAAGGCTGAAAAAGAATCCTCACCAAACAGCAGACACCAGTTCAGAAACTTTTCACATCTCTAATAGGCAAATGCCAACCCAACAATCCTGGTTTGTGGTAGCCTGGGAAGAGATTCAAGCAAAGGAAATATTGACAGATTCAGAAGGCTGAGGTACTGTTGGAGCTGAGGTTTAAGCCGAGGCACAGGCAGACCAGTCTCAGGACATCTCTGCTGTCGTCTGTGCTGTGTCTGTCCTACATACAAATAACTGCAGCTTCGTGTGCTCCAGGCCATCCACTTTCAGATCCCCCAAAAGCTTGGGGGCCAGTGGGGTGTGTGTTTGGGGTTTGGTATTGTTTTTTTTCTCCACAGCAATTAAAAACATTCTAATAATTGGTCATGACTTTGCTCCTTCCAACCCAAACTTGGCAGGCAGAGATTTTGTAAAGCTTTCTGGAACGGGCTGCAGATAACCTGCCACAGAATTTCTGTGTGCTCTCTGTGATGAGTTTCAAAAGAAGCCTTTATTAGAACTCAGACATGTTTACTTCCTTGCAATGAGCACTGTCATTCCAATTCCTGTAATTAAATCCACAATTTTGACAGCTGAAACTGTAGGAATAATTGCACTGTTAGTCAAAATAAGTTGTTACTGTTCAGACTATTGCCAAGAATGCTTTAAAAGCTTGTACTATGTGTTTCAAGTAAATCTGAAGTGAATCTTCATCCTTTCCACCTCACTTCCTTTCTGGAGCAAAGATCTTAAAATCTTTCCTTTTACTGTGCAACCTTCAAGTCCTGCACAAGATTTTCTGCCAGACTACTGCTACTTTCCACTACAACATAAATATTATACAAGACACTTGTACTGAGCACTAAGTTACACACACGATGCACTTCAGGCAATCCCATCTCTCTATCCCAGTTCATTTCCCACACATGAAAACAATCTGAAGTCAGTCACAGTTTCTCAGAAATCTTAGAGAACTTTTTTACAACAAATACACTCAGAATCCATAACCTTCAATTCATCCATTTTACCAGTATTACGTACCAGCAATCCACAATATTACCTCTTTTATGAGACAAGAAGCCAACACTATTAAGCACTGAAAAAGTCTTTCCAACCACTTTTATTTTTCACTTAATGGTTAGAGAATGCCAGCACAATTCCAGCCGTAAAGCAGCAGAGGCAACATCATCTCCAACAAGCAGGCAGCAGAAGCACCACGGTAGACATAAAATGTTTCACAATAAAATTTTGCCTTCAAAAGGCAACTATGCACTCAGAAATGTTTAGAGAAGAACAAAGCAGCTCATAAAACCCAGCACTTGAGATGGGCAGCCTGAAAAGTTTCTATTTTCTGCACCTGGAACAAGAGGCTCAGTTAATACAGGGAGCAGCAGCTACGCCACACAGGTTTCCCCTTCTTAGTCCAGGCAGTGAGACAAAACAGCCTACTTCCAATGGTGCAGGATCTGGTATAAGCACCCAGAACGCCCAGTGAACACATGGAACAGCTGGAACAAAGGCAGGAAGCCACCTCTGACATCCCTAATGCGATTATGGGACGGTTTAGAAACACGTCATTTACAGATGGAGGCCATTTGCACAACGTCCTTCCTCCCAGTACGGTACCCAGCGAGCAAACATACTCCTCTCCAGGAGAAGAGGACTTACCAGCAACAAAACCAACTCTGTTAAAAAAAAAAAAAAGGCAAAAAAACCTCCAAACATGCTAGAGAATGAAAAGCCTCCGAATATCCTAGTTTGCATAGTAAAAAGTGCATAATAAAAAGAGATATAAACCCTCATTTGATATATACAGAATTTCAGTCACATTTGGATTTAATTCAGTGTATTCTACGAAAAACTTCTATAAAAATCATCAGACATTTTTTCGTACTTTAAAATATAGAATTCCAGGTTCTATTAAAACTCCCTCAGCAGCAAAACTGGTTTTTACTTTTTCCTTCCTCGGAACAATGAGACACCCATTACAAATTCATGCCACTGAAAACACTGAGGGCATGTAAAAACCCACTACCTTCTTCAAAACTAAATAGCAGTTGTCACAAAATAAATTAAAAAAAATCTGTAAAATACTCTAGAACTCATCAGTCTGATTAAAAACTGGTGCAGTATTTGAGAGCGCTCAGAATCCTTGTCTCCTCAGAAGCTGTGCATGTTACTTAACACAATACTGAACAAACGTACCGAGTTATTTAATAATTTCCCTATTCACAAAGTTTATTTGTTCCTCACTATCAAACCACCAGGACTGAGTCGTGCCTCTCCAGAGGCCTCCTATAAAAGAAGGAAGAAGCTGCACTTGAGACTTTGATCGCACAGATGTTTGGAATGGTTTGACTCTGTCTGCGCTTCAAAGAGGGTTATAACATGCTCAAAAATTCCTTGACCTGCAAAAAGAAACAAATATCATCAATCACACTAAGTGTTTATCAACAGAAACAGACAGCAACTATATTTCCCTCTTCTCTGCTTTATGCTTTACTACAACCTAAAGAAACAGGGAAAAAGAAGCTTTGGCTCAGCCGTGCCATTACCTGTCCATCGAGAACATTTCCAGACATGGTACCTGCAATTTAGCAGGTGCAGGGAGAGACACGATGGAATGATGCTCACTCCTCCCATGGTCCTGAACTACAGGCCTCCATCACAAAGGAATGACATTAAAAGCAGGTGTCACCCAAACACAGGGAGGGATAATGGCCACCTCAAAAGAGCTGTCATTTGGAAACCACCAAGTCACACCCACTGCCTGAACACCATTTGGATTTAATGTCAGCGAACAACCCAGGGCATCTAATTAGGATGTTCCCTGCAATCTGAGGCTGGCAAAGAACTAATAAAGCAACACCTACCCAAACCACAGCGCTTGGACAAAATCCGATACTGGAGATCGGCTCACAACTCCTGCCTTTAAGTTTCAGGAATATCTCAGTAACCGAGCTGTGATCCGGCCTGAATTGGGAGCATTTTCCTCTCTGTCCACTCAAGCCAGGCTACTCCATGGAAAGGAATTGACCATTTACTACAGGACATAGTGTTATTCTTTTGGCAGAGGCTCTCCTACACAGAGCCCATCTGTAAATGTTTTGCCCAAATTCTTGATGTGAAATGGAAACAGATCCTGGATCACACTCTCCAACTGTGACCCTTCCCTTCCCAGGTCAAGGCTCAAGGAGGTGGGGGAAAAAAAGAGGTCAAATCCCTTCCTGTAGAGAAGGGAACACGTCACTGTGCCAAGACTCACTTGAAATGCACCACGAGAAAGCCACCCTCCGCTTTAGAGTAGTACCAGTAATCCTGCGTGGAGAACCTTGTCAGGATCTACACACCTACAGGCACGGTTTCAGGATGACTATCGCAACAGAGGCGAGAAAAAAGCACACAGGGTCTCGGTCCCCACAGAGCACACGCTAAAGCCCAACACACCCAGCCTCATCAAGTGTACCGGGTTCCCCGGCTCCATTTCGGAAATGCCAAAAAGTAGGGCCAACACAGGGCACAGGCTGTTCACAGATAACCTGACAGCTACACTGGAGTAAACTCCTCCGAAATCCGTATTTAGTTGCCCGAGCTTGGCCTTATCTCATCTTGTGCAGATGGGAAGCATGCTCCCTCCACAGCTGCCATGTCCCATCATTCCATCGATTAACAAGCTCAACCAGGAAGACTGGTTTCAATCAGGTGAACAGTTCCACTCCTGGGTGGAGCAACAGAGATCAAAGGACAAAGCTGCTTTTCTCATGAGGGAACAGTTTATTTCTGAAGAACAGAAAAATGTGTGCATACCATTGTTGAGGTCTGTAAGTCATTGCAGCTACTCAGATAAAAGTCAAGTTGTCCTCGCTTGAATCCCACTGGGATTCAAGTAGCAAACACCTGGGCAGTTAAATGATAAAGGTTTGGCCTAGCTTTAAAATATGTACTGCAATAGGCTATAAAGCTGTTCATTACCTGAATGGAACTCTGTGTTTTACATATGGATGTAAAGGAAGGATGATTAGACAGTGAATTTCTAGAGAACCTGAATCATCAGTTTGTTCTGCTTGTGAAATTTTACCTTTTCGACCATGTGATCGTATCTGTCCTTTCTGCCTTTGAAGTCTTCGTTAACATCGAGTGTTAAAATCGGAATTTCCTGTAGATAGTCAAAATCTGTCCTGTATTGGGAGAGGAACAAAGCAAATATTAGTAGCTGGAAATACAGCAGACAGCATTCAAATCCCTGTCGGCATTTTCATTGCTAAGAATCCCACAGAAAGAACTGGATCTACAAATTACAGCCAGGAATTCTGAATTTACAGCGTGGCTCCTGGGATATATTAGTGATTCCCGAACATTCTGTTCCCCCAGCTCCTAAGGTTCAATTGCACTGTGTATCAAAGTGAGTTCAGCTGAAGCCTCTGCTGCTCAGAGCTCTGCATGAAGAGAACTCCCAAGTACACTGCACATCCAAGCAATAATGAACATGCTGGAAAGACAGTACTACTAAAGGAACACAGATAGAAATATTCCTGGGGTTTAGATTTACATATCATAAGAAAAGCTAGAGTTTCACTGATGGAAAAAGCACTATGGAACATCCTTACAAAGATTTACTCATCCTGAGGAACCATTCAGCAAACCCTACCGCAGTGTCCTGTGCTGGAGCCAACTTTCATGTTTGTAGTGAAGCTTCTCCAGATACTCAATGGGGATTTCTTGTTCTTCATCTCTTCCACGCAAGTAAATCCTATTCAAGCATTTCTAAAGGCAAAAGATATTAAATAAAAATAAATAAACTGGTGTATTGGTTGCCAGGAGCACAGAAATATCCATTTGACATTACAGTCAATATATTTCATTACAGACTATCTATTTCCGGCTCTTAGGAACTGTTTTCAAAATGTTTTAAATCACTCGTTCCCATCCTGAGCACACCCAAAGCCTCAACAACAAGACAAAATTGTTTAAGTGTTGTACTTTCTAATTACTTTGTTATTTAAATACACATTCTTTTGTTATATATTAAAAAAAGCCCTCAGTTACTCCAGCATGTTACACTCCACAGTTTTTTAGAACCATAACGAAACTGAAAGCGTGGAAGCTGGAAGCAAGGAAATATGGAAGTGATCTACAAGTTAATGAGAGCTCTTCTAAACTCATGTTTTTCTCTTGTTCAAGCAAGTCTCATACTCAAAAGAGCTATTATTCTGTTCTCTCCTTTTAAACAAATATTAGGTGACCCAAGATCAAAGCATGGCCACAGGGCCTCGCATGCAGCGGGTGCTTTCACCCGGCTTAGCTCCATTGCCCCAGGTGGAGGGGCTTCGCCTCACACACACAGACCCCCACATCAGCTGTAGCATTACCATGAACTCTTGCACCTATTCCACATACAGCTATATTGCCTGTATAACAGCTATTCCTAGAGCTATTTTGTACTTTCCTGGAGTTGCTTGCTTTGTTCCAGTGGTATTTTCTGGTTTACTGTTCTCATGTGTTCTGTTTTTAAAATTGGAAAATCACTACCATCACAGTTGACTTTAATATACACAGCCTACATTTGAAAGTACATTTTTTTTAAGTACTTGCAGACTGTCTTAGTCACAGCTCAAGCACTACAGCCTTCAGGGGAATAGTGCAGCCTGAGCTGAACTGTAACCATGAGGGACAAGGCCCAGAACAGACACTCCTTCTCTGTGTGGTCACATTTGTATCCCTCACCTCAGGAGTGGCTCGGAGATAAATGATGCCATCCAGTGCCAGCCTTGAGCCAAACTGTTTGTTCATCCAGTCGTGCCAATCCTGGTAAATTGTCCATTCAGTCTCATTCATGCAATCAGACTCGTATAAATTAGCGGCAAAGATGTACCTGGGGACATAAAAGTGATGGAAACAAAAATTCCCTTGGACACGGCAATCATTTGGTTCACCTTAAGTACAGTAACTAAAGAAGCTGAGCGGTAATTCTGCAGCATCTCTGACTAACTCTTGGGGTGGACTTAAACCAGTTGGCATTCTCCTACTGGAGCTGTGTGCACAAAGACCAGGAACATTTGCAGATCAGGTGTCCAGGAATAACCCACAGAACAGAACTGGCTTCTACACCGGGTCATTTCTTCACAACAAACTAAAACACACTATAACTTACAATATATCACAACACAGGGAACACCTAAGGATTAAGGGATGGGATTCACTTATCAAATCTCACCTTCTGAATCCAAAAACGCAGGAGGGGGCATTTATTGATGCATTTTTTTATTGGCCATAAACTAAAACACAAGAAATTCCACCTCAACATGAGCAAGAACTTCTTTCCATGAGGCGGCAGAGCTCTGGAACAACTGCCCAGGAAAGTCGTGGAGTCTCCCTCTCTGGAGACATTCCAAACGCACTTGGATGCGTTCCTGTGTCACCTGCTCTGGGTGACCCTGCCTTTACAGCGGAGTTGGACTGGGTGATCTCCAGAGGTCCCTCCCAACCCCAAATAAAGTCTGATTCTGTGACTTTGCTTGAGAGAACTTTCATTTCCACCTTGAGGACTCCAGCCCCACACACCTGTCGCTGTAGACAGACCGCTCGAAGAAGACCACGGGATTTTCCGCATCCTGGAGTTTGCCATCCAAGACGTTGAGCTGCGCCCGGATCCTGCTGAGGCACGCGTACGTCTGGAAAGTGAAAGCCCACCTCTCCGGCTTCTCATACATCATCCGCAGCACATTCCCGCCACTCTTCTGGGAGGTGGTCAGCTCCTGGATTCACAGGGAAAATAAAGAGAGCACTGTCTAATTCTGACAAAATGCAGCTGAGGAGACGTCAGGAGCAACATGGCCCCGTTAAATTTTACCCAGAGTTAACCGAAATACACTGTGCTTTTTGCCAGGTCTAAAAAAGATCTTTTTGCTTTGATACCGGAAAGAGGCTTTTACTGCTTTCAGAAACTACATCTGATGCTGAACAACATTTATTCCATAATGCACCAAACAAACCGGAACAGAGGAAATCAAACATTGTAACAGCAATCGGCAAAAGTGTTGCTATCACAGAGAGTCTGAAAAATACCCAGTCTGTTGGATATATTGGCATGCTAAAGTTACAGGAATGTTTGACTGGGGTTTTTTTTAACTTTTACCTCACAATCATCTCCAGAGTTTTGCTGGACATTGCACCATCTAGCTACAGGCTCAGGAACCACTTCCCACTCCTCGCTGGCTTGTTTCAGAATATTCACAAAGGTGGATTTTCCTGCAGCTGTAGGAAAAGCACTCAAGAACAGTGTCAGTAAGAAACCACCCACTGTGGTGTTATTTAACTAGTGTACAACTAGTGTACAACTCTGCTTGCCATCCCCATAAATAATTCTCCCACACCCGTCATGTTCCACAGACCATCAGTTAATGGAGCAACAAGGTTTTTCTTTATCTGCATTCACACAGGTTTGACAACGCTCTCAGGCACCTGGTGAGATTTTGAGGTGTCCTGCGCAGGGCCAGGAGTGGGATTCAGTGATCCTTGTGGATCCCTTCCAACTCAGGAGGTTGTGTGATTACAGATATTTTACACCACAATCGGGAAAGGTGGGAGAAAAAGCTTATGCAGGGCTTCAAAACCAAATAGGTGAATCAGTTAAAAACTGTAATAGACGGCTTTTCGTTTTTCCCCTCCCAAATCTCATCATTTTTACAGTGTCAGCGTAAAGTCTCTGACATTATGAATTGGCTTCTTCGTGCCTGCTGAGCTGACTAAAAGCCTTTTACGGAGACAAACGGCCAGGAACATCTTGTGGAAGCATCCCCGCTGACCCTCCGCCGTGGCGGGAAGAGCCCTGCCACAAGAAAGTGGCGGGAAGGAGGAAAAGAGAAAAAGGAGGAAAGGAGGGAGGGAGGGAAGGAAGCTAAGAGCAAAAGAGAGAAGGAAGAAGGCGAGGGGAGACAAGAAAAGAAGAAAGGAGGGAGGGAGGGAAGGAAGCTAAGAGCAAAAGAGAGAAGGAAGAAGGCGAGGGGAGGCAAGAAAAGAAGAAAGGAGGGAGGGAGGGAGGCAGGCAGTGAGGAGTCCGCAGAGCTGTGCCACCCTCAGACACGGCCGAACGCACCGAGCGCCTCTCCCTCCCGCCCTCGCCGACTCCTCTTTCCCCATCCATTTCCCCGCAAAGGCGAGAGGCGACGACTCACCGATGTTGCCCTCCACGGCGACCTTCTTGACGCG
>VZRJ01004645.1:568504-595098 GCA_013397565.1 Ptilonorhynchus violaceus | reverse complement strand
CGAGCGGCGACCCGTCCCGCCCCGTCCCGTCCCAGGCAAGAGCAGCGGCGCGCGGAGCGCGCCGATGGCGGCCACCCCTGTCACGAGCTGCTCGCGGTCTCAGCGCTGCTCCGTCCCTCCCCGCAGGGCACAGGGAATAGGAAAAGGAGACAAAGCCACCCCCGAAGCCACCGACTGCGCTCAAGAGTCCTCCAGGAATGTCTTCTAAGTCACACACGAGCTGGGGTTAAAGGAGATCAGCGGCACTGGAATTTAGAGGGCTGTTGCTGAAAATAATTAGGAAGAAATTCTTAACTTTAGGAATGAACTCCTTTAGGCTGGAATTCTTTACTTCAGGAATTCTTCCCGGTGAGGGTGGTCAGGCCCTGGCACAGGCTGCCCAGAGCAGCTGTGGCTGCCCCATCCCTGGAAGTGTCCAAGGCCTGGTTGGAGCAACCTGGGATAGTGGAAGGTGTCCCTGCCCATAGCATGGGGTGGGACGAGATCAGCTTTAAGGTCCCCTCCCACACAAATCATTCCGGGATTCTATGAAACCCTAAAACCTCCCAAACAGACACGGAATCCAAGGAGAACCAAGTTAAACAGGGAAAAATCCTGAACCGTAGCAGATGGGCACCAGCAGCGAGGCACTTGTGACCCCAGATCTGTGTAAAAAAATGAAGTGAAGGCCAGATTTTTAACCACCTTTTCCCAAACTGCCTTTCAGCCACGTGTGTGAGGGACTTACCACGGGACAGGGCACTTCACAACCGGGCATGGAGGGGAGGGCAGGAAATCTGGAGCACTGCAGCTGTCGGGGTCACAGGAGGCTTTTGGGAGAAAGAAAAACCAAAAACAAAGGCACCTGTGCTGCTGGACAGGGCCAGCAGGGGACTCTGTACCTTGTGTGCCGCTGGTGAGCCCACGACATCCCTGGGTGTGTCATGGTCAGGTGTTTACAATATACGGGGGGAAAAAAAAAAAGAAAAAATTATTTACAAGTAGGAGATCATTCAGGAGCAAGTCCAAGAAGGAAATGAAGACAGTCGTGGTCAAACATAGCTATTTATTTTCTCTTATAAACAGCCTTCAGTTTCTTATTGGAAAAAAAAAAAACCCTAGGATTTAAATATTCTGTCCCATCACATACAACCATCTGTATACATTATTTACAACTCTCAAATAAACATGGTGCGGATTTTCAGACATTCAACTTATTCTTTTTTAATCAAAAGCTGTTTTCATTTAAAACGGAAATCTCCATCAGTGACTACAAACTGAAGCGGTATTGGCACAGTTATCTCACAGTAAGGGTTCTCTTCTTGCATTTTATACTTTACACTGCATTTTCTCCCATTTATTTCAGGATTCTAAAGGAGGACAAAAAGTTACTGTCGCTTTAAGAACTATTTCTTCTTTTTTTTTTTGCCTTCAAAAATGGCCTTTTATTGAAACCTCGTTCATTTTTATTGCATCCTTCTCTCTCTCCCAGGGCACATCCAGGTTATGTGCCTCCACACAAACACAACCACAGCATTCCCAAGTAGCCAAACGGCCATGAAAATAAGTGTTCCCTCCGCGACACAGCTTGGAAAAATGTCCCAAGTTGCAAACGTACAAAAATAATGAGTATAGTTTAGTGGCTATAAAAATTAATCTCCCCTAAAAATACAATATTCTATGAACAATTTGGGGAATTGGTTCTTCCAACAAAATAAGGTAATAAGATATTCTCCTAGGCTGAAAACTGAACCTGGCAAGAGGAAACCGTAAGGAAAGCAGGGAAATAAGGAGGTTTAACACTGAAAATCACCAATGTTAGTCTCACGTTAAAACAGAAGATATCCAGGAAAAGACGACAGGCATCCATAAAACTGCCAGTGGTTTTAGGAGCGTGGGCTGGAAAAGAGACAACCGCTACCAGCACTGAAGGGAACGAGATTTGGCGTAAAAGGGAATATCTTGGGGGGGGAAAAAGCAAAGGATCTCTGTTCGTGCTGCAGATCCTTAAATAATCCAACTAGAAGGGAGGTTATGTACAGTAACAGCACTCTGGCAGGTAGGAAGGGAGGAGAGGGAGGCAAGGAAAAACACAACTATCCAAAAAGGATGTGTTTGTAGTAAAATTGTGTCTGGTGACCCGGGAGAAGGGAAGGGGAGGCGAGAAACAGAAAGGAACAATCTGAAAGGTAAGTTGAGTCCATAGCAGCAAATAGGTATCCTTACCTGTTAACTGAGGGTCAGGGACACTGGGAGAGGGGTCAGTTCCTAAGGACTGAGTAAGGACAGTGCTCCTCTCTGTCTCCATGGAAAAGCAGAAGTTCAAAGCTCTACATTGCATAGTAAGCAAGAAAAGAAACTGGATACTTGCAGACAGGCTGCCTGCCCCTCCAAACCTGTTTTCTTCCCTCAGCCACCTGCACCAGCACAACACGGTGGTTTTGTTTCCTCTTTGCACAATTAACTTGTATCCCTGACTTGAACTTGAAAGACTTGGACAACACATCCCGCACCCATCCACCTGAGCACTGTCAGCACTGCCAGTGGCGGCTGAGCTCCATGGACTCGGCCCTTTGCCCTTCCCAGCTCGAGGGAGGTGCCCTCCTCAAGTCACCACCCACATCCCTAACAAGATCTGACATGCTGGTGGCTACAAACCACCACAAACACGGCATTTCGCGACCCTGTCAGATTGGAAAGCCTGACGCAGCACTTGGAAGCACAGCCTGGTTAAACCCCACTGGCACTTTCTGCTCCCAACGACCAAAGCTGGAAGTTTTGGTCTCCGAGTGCTCGTCAGCCCTCAAAGTCCGCAGTGGGGGCCTAGAGCAGCACAGGGTTTGTTTCTCTGGGGTTGATTTGGGGGTTCGGGGGGTGTCCCCCCCTTTTCCTCCCATAAATGCACTATTTTATAAACACATTCACTCGATCCAGATTCCATTTGTGGCGACTTGTAAGTGGCATTTCCATGTGCCCTTACTCCGAGAGTGTAAACACACGTCAACTTCTGGTCCCACAGCTTTCAGAAGCAAAACAACAATGAAAAGCTGCAAAAAAGAAACAGCACGGGGATCTTAAATCCCCACCACTGCAAACACGTCCTCAATGATGTTATTTTCAAGTGTTGTGTAATTAAACAATGTGTTCATACAGCTGTCAGGCAAATCATGATCTCCAAGCTTTTATTACGTGCCCAGAAACTATTCGGTCAAAGTCTTTCTACTGCCAGATATTAAATTTAAAAAATGCACTACCTACCTACGACTCATTTTTTCACTCAGTACATCCCAATTCTGATTGGCTGAACTGCAGCAGATGCCTCTGGATTTCTGGAACTGGCTATTAAAAAGAAAAAAACTGCAACAACAACAACAACAAGGACAAAACCCTCCCAGCGCAGAAGTGCGCCAGAAACGTGAACCGCTGCACCGGTATCTCCAATCAAACCCTCACTTCTACACATTTTTCTTTTGAGCTTCTTGCTGGTACATGACACCAAACCAGTGAGCCACCTTGAAATTTAATGGGGGACATCACCTGTTCAGCAGCTCGGAGCTCCTGCCTTGCTCACTCTGTGTCTAAAAGCACGCAGTTTAAATTTGGGAGATGGGTTGCTTTTGCACTGCTGGGTGGATGGTGGCCCAGGAAAAGCCAGAAGGTCAGGATATCCTCATTTGAACCCAGCAGCCCCCAAGTGAGTCGCTTCTGTGCTCACACGTTACTAACTGGCCGTGTTAATGGCCACTCACCTCTTTTCCAGGCTCCTGCACGGCACTTCCCACTCTACTCGGGAACAGAACAGAAGCTCAGCTTCTGTGTCATGTGCTAACTTGGCCTTCACCTGTTCCTGTTGCTTTTCCCAACGGCTGGAGTTCCTCAGAGATGGGCAGCAATTTTAAACGGGGGAGAATACCATCATAATAACGTAACTCCAAAGCAGTCCATGAAATTATCTTCCCTCCAAGACACATTTCCTGAAACAGCCAACACTGGATACCAGAGCTCCTCCTCAGAGCCAGGCTTAGTATTCCTAACTTAAAAATACCTTTCCTCTAGTTATTTTTCAAGCCAGGTTTTCCTTATTATTATTATTATTATCATCCCAGTGCAATCTTTTCTAGGGAATATTTTCCCTAACTGTATTTGTGCAAACTAACTGTTCATTTGGCAACTGCTAGGGAAACTTAACAAGCTGACTGACCCAACTGATGCTTTCCAGCTAAGAAAATAAAAGCAGCTATGCAAAGTTCCGCGGCAGCAGACATGGAACTACTTGCTGAGCGCAAGGTCTGTGTGATTTTGACACCACCTTGGCCGTTTCGCTTTAGCGACGAGAACTTCACTTTTCTTTGTAAGAAATATCTAGTTTTGAAAAATTCTATATTCATCTCTAAAAAAATAAGACAAGTATTTGTATTAAAAGCTGGAGATCATTGATTTCAGGAAGTTATGGCTTTTTTTTTTTTTTAGTGTAAGCATAGATATATATTTTTAAAACAAGTATCAGTAAGTATCTGGGTGTTAGTACATATTCTCTGTTTCCAGCAATGTTCAGTATTGTATGTGCTTTGCACCTCAGAAGTGAGTCTGCCAAGGCACTTAGAGAATGTAAGCAAGTCTTCCAGGGACTTCATGAGAATGGGCTACCACTGACACAACACAAGAACCCATCCACCAGCAGAGTCAATCCCCCAACCAAGCACGTTTCCTTAATAAACACTCAGCACCTGCTAGAAATTCCACAATGAATAACAACAATAAAATAATAATAATAATTAAAAAAAGCTATTTACCACGTGTCACTAACAGAGAAAAGATTTCCCCTAATAAAAGCACAGAAAGTAGATCTCAGCTGTCACTGGTAACAGCACAAGGGGGTTGCTCTTTTTTAAAAAACAAATTAACAAAAAACAAATACCACACGCCTGCTTAAAGAAACAAGTGACTTCAAGAAGTCCTCTTCTTTTTATCTGTCCTTCGAGGTGAGTTTTTCAATCAGTTCTTGAAGTGGTGCAAGTTCTCTTCTATCAATAAGGTTGAATTCCTGCAACAAGGATGAGGAGAAAAACACACAGAGTTTTGTACGTGCAGCTCAGCCTTATTCAGCCCCAATTTATTTGGCAGTAGGCTCTCCAAGTCCAGGCTCAGTCACTAAAACCTCCCCTGCCCATCTGCCACTCGCTGAACAGCAACATTCCACTGCCTGAACCTTTTTCCCCCCACTGAAAGGAAGGGGACTTGAGCGGATGCCGTTTTTTACCACAAGAGAAGGGGGGTCACGTAGCTTTGAAGCGAGCACGCTGCTTGCAATCTCCTTACCTGAACAAAAAATATAAAGTGCTTGAAAGAAGTGTTAAGGTGTGCCTCCTCCTGCAGCTGGATCACCGGGTCAAAGTGCTGGTGGTAGATGTGAGCGTAAACTCGGAAGAGACGCTTTAGAATTGTCTTGGCCACTGACATGAAATTCTTTGGGAATGGTACGCCTGGAAAGAAGGAAACAGATGGCTCATTCTCCAATGCCCAGGCCGTGTTTGTCTGTTTTGAAAGCCACCACAACCCAGGACAGGTGAAATCAGTTTCAGCAGCAGATCTTGGTCACTGCACAGGTTTCATTAAAATGGGTTAGGAAACGGCAGCCAGCTACCGGGAGTGATAAACTCGTTAGTTGTCACTTCCCCAGGCTAAAAAAAGGTATGTATCAACCATCTGAAAGGAGGAAACCTGTCTAGCTTCTCCTCATCTACCAGTTTCCCCAGTCAGTTCAGCTCTTCTGCAGCCTTTCCAAGTGCTCAAGTCCTGTTTGAAGGCCGGAGGCCCAAGCTCTGGATGCTCTAAGGCCAGTCAGGACCTCACCAATGCTTTCGGTCCCACCAATAATGTTTTCATGCTCCTGCTTCAGCCTGCCCTGCGCACACGGACATCACATTTCCTCCTCTGGCTGCCGCAGCTCACGGGAAATTCGTATTTAGTTGGTTAGTTTGTGGCCTCTGAGTTTGCTCTCTGAAGGCACTGTTTCTCTGAAGAAGCTTAACGAAAATGTGTCAAAAGCTCCAGAAACTATCCACAAAAATAAAGCAATTAAGAGATTTGCCTTGTTATCTTTTCCAAGCTGTTGGTTGGTCATTATTTCCCTCCTGCTTCTCCAAAAGAAACCTCTTTAAAACATCCATGTTTCATCTTCACTTCGAAAGAAACAAAACAAAAAAATAATTAATTTAAAACCAAAGCTGCAATTCAGCTTCTTTGGAAGTAAGGCCCAAAAGCTCCTGACGAGGACCAAACATCTCTTCTGTGACAAAAAGTGGCTGATTATAAGGGTTTGAGACTCTCTGCTTTATTTCTGAAGAAACAACTCACTGTTCAAAATGAATGAAATGAAAACATCAGACTCCATGAACAGAGTCAGTTATTAAATAGAAATGGTACTTCCTGCATTCAGCATTGCAACAGGTGTTCATTAGGAGTATTAATAGAAGGATCAGAGTTCACATACTACCACATAAATTTTATCTTAAAAGATAAGTGTGTATAGATAGATGATGTAACCTTTTAAACTTGCCCTACACATCAATCACCAAGGAGACCTTTTAATGCTCGAAGACTTGAGTGTTCCCGTACAACTGTAATCGGGGTGCACTGTTCAGCTGCAGTTCTCCACGTTACCTATCTTAGAAGGAAATAGCGTTTCGTCATCCAGCTGGTCCTGGACCCAGGTCATCAGGTAATCGATGTACTTTGGTGCCGAGCACTTGATGGGTTTCTTTATGTTCGTCCCATCTGCCCAGTGGTACTCGTACCTGGGGTGGGACAACACGGCATTTAACTCCAGTGAATCACTCCTATCAAGGCCTGGAAGGCCGCTCTTCCTGCTCCCTGTGCTCCCATACCCTCCCACTGCCCTTCCTCGGCGCCAAGGTCCGAATGCTCCGCGTCTGCTCCTAACCCGCCCTTCCCAAGGCAATCCTGCTCTGTTGCCTTCTGCAGGCCTTTCCAAACTTCAGCCGTGCTGCCACAGCAAGTGGCAACACTCGACATCTGCAGCAGCTGCCAGCCACACACACCAGACCCCTCAAACTTAGGGAATTTCTTTACACTTGAAAATATTCTTAGAGATTTTGCACAGCTGAAGACCAAACTACATTGGCTCTTGCCAGAGATGCCAAATTACAGCCGTTTTACAGACACAGGTAGGTTCCTAGGAATGCTATTACAAAATTGCAAACTGATATAAAATGCCTTTCAGCTAAAAGAAGAGGTTTGGAGCAACCTGGTCTAATGGAAGGTGTCGCTGCCCATGGCAAGGGGTTGGAATGAGATGAGCCTTAAGGTCCCTTCAAACCCAGACCAGTCTGGGATTCTGATTCTATGACTGAGAAAACTTCTAGACTACATACACAAGGAGACACAAACAAGTCCTCGTGACGTTCAGAATGGAACGAGTATTTTGCCTGGCTTGGGGAATGCTTCTGACACCAGTCCAGACGCAGAAGGTGGGTAATCTCGGAAACACACTGCTTAAAAACCCCAAACGCACCTAACACGGGGAGTCTGACAATACCAGCTCCCAAGTGAACCACGATGTTTGTATTTTAAACATCACACACATGGTTTTATGCAAAACATACCAGCATCTGATAAATCTGTCTTCTCATTTTGTTTAACAAATTCAGCTTTGTCAGAACAACTATAGGGAGGACATCTGCACCACAAACAAATTTGACGAGGGATTATGAAGGTGCTGATCACAACGGGATAAAAAAATCCCATTTTTCTAACAACAAAAAACCAGAAGCTCTGAAAGTATTTTAAAATTGTATCTAAGATGACATGCACAAATCCCAGACACATCAAACGGACCATATGTCTGCATTCATAAAAATCAGGATTTCTCACCACCAGTACTGCCCAGATACCAAGATTTAAGTGGTATTCATGAAGGATAAACACCAACACTTAGCTGAAGTGCCGGGATCAGTCTGGAGCCAGAGCAAGACAACAAACTGCATTCCATGCCGAAAAACTCATCCAAATAACATCCGGCCACGAGAAGCCTCCATCCCTCCCTGCAACACCACGGGGTAATCCTGCATTTTTCAGCAGTAGGAATTGTCTTACACTAAAAACACAAGTTATTGGCCATCTATAAAGAGAACACCCCATCATGGGTCGTTTTTCTCACTAGAAAATATCCCCGAGTATGAACGATCACAGGACCAGCAGTATTTACATGTACCACACAATTACATTTACATGGCCTAAAAAAAAAAATCCCCTACATGCCTAAAAAAAACCTGTTACACTGACGGCTGTTCTGCAACTGGTGTAAGAACAGCAAGAAGTGATAACCAACTCAGGTTTTTTGGGTAAGAAATGCTTGGTCTTTGCCGAAGTGAAAAGAATGGGATATTATGTCAGCAATTGTGTTTGGGAATAAATTAAAGCAAGGTTTTTTTACAATGGTCAGGCAACGAGCTGTACTCCTGGATTAGGACATATTTTTCTGTCAATGACGACCTGTCTCTTTGGATAGAAATAAATTCTTTTCTGGAAGTGGAGGAGAGGGTTGCTTTTCTTCACTGTTTACTTATGATTTTACAGCACTATAAAAGGAAGCAGCGCCCTCCCTGCCACTCGCTCAGAAATGCAGGAATTTTCCTCTTTGGAAAACACTAAGCAGTTGGAGAGGAGGAAAAAGCACAAGCACTGAACGTCTCTACAAAAGCGTAAGCGAGAATCCAAGAAGTACAGGGCACAGGGCAGAGAATTCTTATCCAGACATCTAATATTTCTACAATACCCACAAGAAAGATTTTGGCAAGTCCTACTGGAATGCCTGCATACAACTCTTGATTTAAGAAGCCCTCATTAACTTTTAAAAAAAAAGGAGGGGGGGAGGAAATAATTTTGATAATTAGTTTACTTCCCAAGTTAAAGGGAAAAAATAAACAAACACCAAATAAATAAAAACACGGACAAAAAAACCCCAAACCTTCTATTTTCCACTCCCTTAACAAAAGCTCAAATCCTTCTTCCCTTTCACATCCTTTCCACCCAACTCGGGCACTCAAGTCAGCTAGTCTCAAGTTTTTAAATGAAAAATCATCTCAAAAATTGCACCCCGTCAACAATGTGTAAAAACAATGCTCTTACTTGGGGCCAGCAGACATGACGGGGCAGCTCTCCTCCGTGCAGAAGTCCGTGATGGTTCCGTAGAGCATATTGATCTGGTTGAAGAAGTCGACAGCTGAAAAGCATGGAAACCACCCATTATTATTAACCACCCATTATTATTATTATTAACGACCCTGCAACACAAGACTCCTACAGCCCAGGCTCTAAAGCAGGGGTTCTGCAATGGTTTTGGGGAAAAGACTTGACTGTTGTTGCTTTTTTAAGATCCATTATAAAGGAGATACAGAATGCAACCACCAACTTTTTGGAACAGCCTCCAGCAAGAACTATTTAATTGTTCGCTGTGGCAACATCTTCAGTTAGAAGAAGAAAAGGGAAAGAAAAAAAACTAGTTATTTCCTTTTCCGAAAGTTTGGTGCATTTTATTAGAATCCCAAATTCTACTGGCGAGTGTGGAATAAAAGAAAGATTTTTTAGAGTAAACTTTCCAACTGGAGAGAGCAGTTACTCATTAAGTGACAATGGCTTCCCTCAGGTTTTGTATTGCAAGTGCCCATCTTTCCCGAGAACATTTCATACAATCCCAGACCGCTTTGAGCAGGAAGGGAACTTAAAGCCCATCTCGTTCCCTCCCTGCCATGGGCAGGGACACCTTCCACTATCCCAGGTTGCTCCAAGGCCTGTCCAACGTGGCCTTGGAAACTTCCAGGGATGGGGCAGCCACAGCTTCTCTGGACAACCTCTGCCAGGGCCTCAGCACCCTCCCAGGGAAGAATTTCTTCCTAATACCCCATGTAATCGTACTCTTTTAGTTTATTACTCCAAACTCTTTGAAAGGATCTTTTTCAATAACTAACAGCAGGTTCTGTTCTGAGGAACTGTGGTCACTGCAATCAGTTTATAAAATCCACTTTATCCGCAGATGTGTCTCAGAGAATAAACATCAAAGATGAGACAAACGTCATGGCAGCAAGTTACAGCTACTGCTCAGGAGATGCAGGATACGAGCCCTCGCTTCTCAAGTGCCCACAAGAACTGTTAATTAAGTTTCCATTCCCTGCTCCCAGCAGAAACCACAGCCCAGTGTTTGCTTCAAGGCAGGCATGTTCAGAAAACCCCCAGAGGCTCTGACAAAATGACTGATTATGGCAAACCCCACACTTGGACGTCTCAAAATCCACACGCGCATCAACTCGCTCCCTAAGACATCAGGCAGGCTGAGAGCTGAGCAAGAAGCAGCAGGGCAGAGCACATTTGTTTTCGTGCTCTCGGGGTTGTGAAGGGTAAAAGCAGTGACACGAAGTCACACATTTTGTTTCCTCGCGGGATCTCTCAGTGAGCAGAAGGGGCTCACAGCTACCACTGGTGCTCGGCGTGGTGCAGGGCTGCTCAGGGAAGGGAGCATGTCGTCAGCTCACTCTTTAATTACACAGCTCCAATTTCATTATGGCTCTTTCAGCAGTTGGGAAGTCATTTGGGAAGGGAAAAACTGCTGCCACACAGGAAAGCAGAGACATGGAGTGAAGTAACCACCAAAAGGGAAGGATGCCAGCAATACATGGAGCATCTTTAGTAATGCTTACTCACACAAGTGGGCTGGCTTTTTCTCTAGACAGTTTTGCAATGCAGCGTGAATAAACTTTTGCAGAGGATGGTGTCAGCAATTCCAGCATGCCCTGGAAGCAGTGGAAAGTGAAGCACCAGAGCACTGCGTGGCTGGTTAAGAACAGGAAGGTGGAAGTCAGTGTGACAGTTTCACTTCCCAAACATGTCCAAGAGCAAGAAGAAAAAAGGCAGAACCACAGAAGCAATTGGAGGACATTTATCTCGAGCATAATTTCTACTGCAGTGCACAATCAACCCCGTACCACTACCGGAGCACAGCGAGCCTGAGAGACAAAAGATGAGGAAACACCCAAGCAGGGCACAGAGCTTGTGACAGCGAAAACCGCACAGGTTACAGAGAAAGGCGGGACATGGGATAATCCACTCTTTAGGAGCAGAGGACAAAATTCATGCAGCAGGGAGAGGAAGGAGGAGGAAACAAGGTCAAGCAGTCAGAAAACGCTAATTTAGGCATCATTGTTTGGCCTGAAAGCAGAGATTTCAGACAAACAGCTTTAGAGGAAGTTAAAAGAATGACATCAGAGACTTCTCAGAGCAAAGGCTCAAAACTTGGTAGGAACAAAAGGAACTAACTTTAGGAAAATTACAACCCCATTAGAATCACAGAATTATTTAGGTTGGAAATGACCTCTGAGATCATCGAGTCCAACCTGTGACCAATCCCCATCTCGTCACCCAGCCCAGAGCACTGAGTACCACGTACAGTCCTTCCCTGGACACCTCCACGGACGGGGACTCCACCACCTCCCTGGGCAGTTCCAACGCTTGACAACTCCTCCCACGAAGAAATTCTTCCTGATGTCCAACCTGAACCTTGAGGCCATTTCCTCTCATCCTGCCCCTTGTTACCTGGGATCAAAGCCTGACCCCCACCTGGCTGCACCCTCCTGTCAGGCAGTCATAGAGAGCGAGGTGCCCCTGGATCCCCTTTTCCTCCAGGAACAGAAAGGGCCACACAGTTGTCTTCCCGCAAGTGTCAGCCCACATTCAACACCCCCATTATGAAAAAAAGGCCAGCGACTCACTGTTAACTGCAACCCATTCATTTAAGTCTTCCCCCTCCGGAAGCATCACAGCCATCCGGAGATTGCCGCTTCCCAGCGTGGCCTCAGCATGTTTTAGCAGCTCGTACTGGTGAGACCCCTCGGGAATATTCTTCTTTGGTTTGAAGGTTTTGGAAGAGCGACTACCACTGTAAAAGAGAGAGGAAACACTTAGAGACCTTCTGGAACAGAAAGCAAAAAAGAAGCAAGCAGAAAAGTACCATGTAAGGACAAGATTAACGTTAAATACTTTACCCACTCACATATTTTCACATTGCACCAGGATATTTAACAAAAACTGGGATGCAAAAAAAACAGGTACTTGGACTTTTTTTAGACCACTTTCTTACCTACAAGTTTGTTTGGAAAAACATGGACTGGCTTAGAAAAACGTTTAGACATTTGAATTTTAAACGATGGCAGTGAGCCTGGATGGCACATGAACCCCTACCGTGTCAGAAACATGACATGTTAAATTAAGTATTTGCAGAGAAGCGTCAAATGAGCCAATATTTGTGAATGTTTTCGTGTACGAGCTGAGAAGAGACTTCTGTCAGAAAAGGCAAACTGAGCTCTGAATTCCAACGCAAGTGGAAAGATGTTAACCCAGACAGCACAATTGTCATTACACGTATTCTCCAGACCTCATTTCTTTACATAAAAGATTTGGCCAATCTTTCACCATTTCTCTAAGGACCAAAGAGAATTTTTGTTAGTGGGGTGCAAGGGTTGTCTCTCTTTAATCCAGGAAGAAATCCTTTACTTTAGGAAGACATTCTTCCCTGTGAGGGTGGTGAGGCCCTGGCACAGTTTGCCCAGAGAAGCTGTGACTGCCCCATCCCTGAAAGCGTCCAAGGCCAGGCTGGACGGGGCTTGGAGCAACCTGGAATAGTGGAAGGCGTCCCTGTCCCTGGCAGGGGCTTGGAATGAGACGATCTTTAAGCTCCCTTCCGACACAAATCATCCTGGGATTCTATGATTCCATTCTATGGTCCCGCAGCCGCTCCAACTCTCCCGAGCTCCAAAGGAGCAGCAGCATCCTTCCCTTCCCGCAGGCGTCTGAAGCAATCCTGGCTCCTGACCGTCATAAAGAAGCACCTGGCTGGAGTTCCAGGGATCCTGGGATGGCACAGCTGCACAGCTGTGTACGTTCACACGGACACCCGACCAACACCAGTACAGTCAGCTACTAAATGCAACCAGGAGCCAGAAGGAGAAAGAGGGAACATCGCGCTCCCGTCTATTCTGTTACAGGACACTTCTAACATGCTCTCAGTCATCTGCTCCTCACTCTAAGCCACGATACCAGACACAAATCCTGAATGAAATAATTGCCTCCCAGTGGGAGTGAGCAGCTCCTGCGGCTCAGGGAGTTGCCGTCACCTCCCACCCCTCCAGCCACCTGCATCTGGTGCCAGGCCAGGCTCAAACCAGCTCTCAAGAAAGAAGAAAGCGAAAAAACCCAACGAACAAAACCCCCAAATCTTTTGTCTGACTACTTTACTTAAACCCAATTATTTTCTTTTCGGGAACATATCCACTTTACGGGCACTACGCCAACACAGGGGGTGAAAATACCACCTAAAACATCTGGCAAGCAGAGAGACTGGGATCATTATCTTTCCACATGTGTGTCAGTGTAAGCAGGAGCCCAGCACAAGCTAAACATGACCTGGAGAAAGGTTATGAAATAACTAAACCAAGAAACTGTTTGTATTCTAGCACAAAGAGTAAGCCCACCGAAGGGACGAGGGTTTGGGAATAAGGCACAAGGAAAGCATGGTGAAGGAATTCCCTAAGTAAGTAGTTTATTGTGAGAAACTCTGCGTAGGAATTCACCGTACCCACTCCAGCTTGTGAGCTTGCTAGACAACAAACCAAGTCACTGCAGATCTGTTGAATGCCCCGCACAGATTCACCGTCAAGGAAGCAGAAAATGCCACAACTCGTTGGAGAAAGCATTAGGTACCATTTAATCCCTGCCACCCACTTCCCAGAAACAGGGAGTTTCTTCCCATAGCCGTCAAAAGGTACAACAACAAAATGCACCGCTACTCTAAGTAAGCCATTCCATCTTCGCCTCCAACACCTTTTTGATCCCTGCTTCTCAAATCCAGCACAGCCACCCTAAGACAGCAGGAAACCGCCTCACGTGAGAGGCAGGCAGGCATCCAAAAGGAACAGTAATTAGGATAAACGCAGCCTGGCAGTCGTCGCGTGCTATGGAAATACCTGCAATTCTGGCAATAAATCACCAGAATTTCATGCATTTATGCAGTTCTCCAAAGCCAGTTAACTGCAGGCATGGTCACACGCTCCTTGAGACGCAGCTCAGGGAGAGCCTAATGCAGCTTCTCTAAGCCAAAATCTTCACAGGACATGGTTTTTCTTGGAAAGTCTGGTTACAAATATTGCATTAATAAACATTATTTCAATTACCTTATTAGTTCAGAGGCTTTCCTATTATTTAACCAAATAAATAGTAACTTTTTCCTGTTATGCCAATCTATTTCATGTGACAGGTTTAGAAAGTTGTCTTGTCCCAGGTCTATTTCCCCAACTCCTTGAGCAATCAGTGAAAAAAAGTAACTTTAAAAAGTTCTGCCTGGTGGCCAAGGATACACACAATCATCTATGTCTGGGTCAAGCATGACATTTTATTTTCAGCTATATTCCATAAGAGAATTAGCCATTTCTCTCGATGTTTTAAAATGCTCCAAGCTAGTAGGAGCATTTCCCTGTTAAGAGTCTCTGAGCTCTCCTTCATACTAATGCAGAAGTGAGAGGGGACAGAGAAACCAATGAAGAAGCAATTTCCTTGGACATAAAAAGGTCACGAAATAGGGAACAAGTTGCATTATCCCCGCTATTTGCCACAACCAATTTGCAGCCTCTCAAGAAGAACAGACTTCTCAAAAAATTCCTGCGATTCCAAGGACACTTTGCTCCCTTCCCTCCCACGTCCGACGTTCCGTTCCGAGCAAATTATGCCCTTCTATTTTCGCAGGGAAGCGCAGCTCCAGCAGTGCCAGCTGCAGCCCAGCACTAAATGAGGAACCGTGTCTGAGGCAGGTGACTCACGGAGCCGGGCTGTGTGCGGAAGCCGGGCTCGGAAGCCTCAGCAGGCCCTTCCCACCACCAGAAGCCCACGCGCCGCTCGGCCTCACAGAGGTGTCACAACTCGCTTGTAAGCAGGAACACCAAATCTCCTCCAAAGCTGTAATTTTACCCACTCATCTGCCGGCAGGGAGTGGGTTTCGTGATGTGGGTTCTGCAGGCTCTTCTGTCGTAGGCTGGTAGGATGATGTTTCCAGAAGAAAGGAAAAACTTGAGGTGTTCTGCTTACCCCACGCTGCCTCAACAGCTCATTTCAGCTTCAAACACAGCACTGGCAGATGTTCTGCAGTCACAGCAGCTTAAATATCCAGCCCCAGCTCTTGATAAACTTCCCAGTAACTGCTCCCAGGAGAAGCCCTTGGGCTGGCCTGGCTTAGACCTCCTCGCTCCCAACCATTAGTCCACAGAGCCTTCCAACAAAGCTTTTTATCTATTTCCATAGAGTCTGCTGCACATTTGGGGAAACCTGGATTAAACCAAAAAAGTTGAGGCTTCTTATCCATAAAAGCTAACCCTTCACAGCTTGTTCGTACCGCAGAGCTAACCCGCAGCTCTCACCTACTGTGCAGTGGCAGCATTTTCACCTACATTCCTCTAACAGTTCCATTATGCTGAGGCCATGCTTCCTTTCCTTGGGATATGGAGTAACTAACTCCTGGAAGTACAGCTCTTGAACCACTCAGCGTCTCCCCAAAGCCATCACCACCATGGCCAGGCTGAAATAAGCCCTTCAAAATATTTGGAAACGCTCAAGAGATTTTCAAAAAGCTGAACTCAAGACAGCGCACAGAACACTTACCCGGGGCATGGAAACTTCTCCTATTTTAACTCCTGCTTTTTCATCTTCAAACGCTTCTAGAAGCATTAATTAATCCACACAAAGTATCTTTGAAGTAGGGATCGTTAGCGTCTCATTACACACGGGGAAACTAAGGCAGCAACTCACTGCCACAGGCCAAAGAGTGAGTTTATCAGAGAAGCTCCCAAGTTTTAGTTCTGAACTTTGGTCTCCTTTCTCCCGCTGCGCCTCTTTTTAAACCCAGAAACACTGTAAGACAAGACCCAAATTCCAGAAAAGCAAACATTTCCAGCCTTTAAACAATAATACAGGGCTTCAAATGATAACATCCTGCTAAGAATAGAAACATCAGCGTAAGATTGGGTTTGTTTCCACCAGCCAACACGTCAACACAGAAATTAAAATAAAAGCTCGAGCTACTTTTTGGCAATGAAATCAATAGCTGCAGCCTTTAAACACATTTTCCCTGTGACAATCACAGCATCAGAAGGAAAGCAGGTAAAATTAGGCTGAACATGTTCAAAACCTGCGCTGATGAGATGGAACTTGAGCATTTCTGTTTATGAAACTGAATAGTCACAACATGGCTGTGCTGAAAAGAGACAGTATGAGAGCAAAGCATTGCTCCCTTCAGCTCTGACAACGCCAAAAAGTCAACTTTTTCCAATCCAATACCCACTCACCGCAATAAGCCTGTCTCAGTCCAGTCACTTGAATCCGCAGGTAAGAAAAACAAGGTAAGAACTCAGGATGCATTCCATGCAGCAGGTCTCGGAAGCAGTCAGGAGCTGCCAACTCCTTACACAACACAGCTGCACTTCCAAAAGGCAAGGCAATGGTTAGAAAGCAATTCCAGGCCTAGGGGTTTTGTTTCGGTTTGTTTAAGGAAGACTAAGTGGCACTGCCTTGAGAAATTTCCACAGACACATGGTTATTCATACAGAAACAGAACACATGGGGTTTATCGTTTATTAGCTACACCACAGAGGAAGTTCAATTCCCTGTAGGCTTTTGAACCTGAAGATGCTTCTCAAGGGGAAGGTGACCATCATCATCATAACTGATTTGAAATGGTGCTTCCTTCCATTGGAGTGCTGACAGGGAAATCGGTGTTTCTATGAGATTTTTCATTCTCTACCCATCAAGGTGGGGACTAAAACCTGGCCTCCCATTCTAGGAAAAACAGCTGTCTTCACAGGCTGAAGTTCCATACAGGGTGGCAGATGAAAAAGGCACAATCTCATGAATAGCTCCTAAAAAACACGGGTACCATTATACACAAGACTGCACAGGTTAAAAGAGCAGTCATTTATCAGATGATTCACATCTAGGAAGGAGAAAGTTATTTAAGGTAGCCTTAAGGAACAGTTTTGCTTTTGCTTGCCCCAGCCACCACCCCTCAGTGTTAAAGCTGACAAAACACATACACATCCACATTCTCAAAATGCATTTTTTTCTCCTTTACGTACACAATTCAGTCAGTGAAACCGAGCCAATGTAGGACTGGTCCAGCACAACTCAGATGCTCCTATGTGCACCACGACACACTTGAAGGGAAGTTGCCTTTGCCGGCTGACCTCTGAGCAGGGGACAAGTGTCCAGAGTTTCGAGAGTGGCTGTTTCCCTGTTCCCTGTGCCCTCACTTCCCCTGCAGTGGGCACACAGTGCCAAATCCACAAGGATGCTAGGTGGCCACAGCCTGCTTTCCAGCCAAGCCGGGCACCTACGCTTCTCCCTGCCTCCCTTTTCCCGTCTGCAGGCTGAGAAAGTGCCTGTAAACAAGGGGGAGGTGTTACGCTACAATGCTACAACCCCACCCAATGGCGTTCCTGCTGCTTACCCACTTGGATGCAACCCTTCTCTCAAATAATCACATAATTCCCAATGCAAGGAACAAGCAAGCGCCAAGAACCCCATCCCATGACCGGGGAATCATCATCAGTTTGCTATGCTCACAACCAAAATAAATCCCTTGTTTCATTTACAACGCATTCATTTAATATACTTTCATCTCCTGGAAAATCCTCAAAATAAACAAAGCAAGTCACAGTTGCCCTCACTGGATACTACCAGAGCCCTGTCCGTGCACTCCAAACACAATGAAAGTATTCCCAAGGCAGCCAACGGTTGCGGAAGTGACTCAACCTCCCATGCCTTGTTCCCTGCAGGACTAACAGAGCGGGGCAGGCCAGAGCCACTAACAGTAGTATACTAACAGTAGTATACAGCGGTATGCACCATAGAAAAACTTGGATCAAAGTTTTCCAGGCAAGCATGCCCTCCTGACTTGCTGAGACAGGCAGGCAGACATGGGGACAGCAGAGGAGCTGGAAGATGCCCACGGTACAAAACCTGCATCCTCTCAAAAGGCTCACTCTGGGTGTTTTATGGATGCTGCTGCACTGCTGCTCCCAAGTTTCTCTCAGACTTTTTCCGAGAGCTTTAAGACCACCAAACATCACCTGAAACGCGTTTTCACTCCCACTAGCAACAAAGAAGCTTGTAGCAGGACCCAAGCATCTCCGCATGTTCTCCTCTGACATCCATTTGAAATCCTATTGCATGAGAGGAATCAATATTATCCCGAACATTTTGCTGCACACTCCCAGGAATCCACTGACTACCTTGAGGCAAACACAATGCTGTCTTCACTCACAAAATTTTGAGCTTACTACAAACAGACTTTATACTTCGAAGAAAGGCGAGCACTAGTCTTGGCTGTTTGTTGGGTCCTTTCAATCAGACCCAGGCTCCTCAACTATTTCAATATTAACATTTACTGTGTACGTACACACACACATCATGGAACTGCAAGGAAGAACCAAAACTAGATTTATTTATTCTAATATCCTAATATTCAAGTAGTACTTCTTTAAAAGGGCCGGCTACTGGGAGCTTTGAAGAAGGTAAACACGAATTATTCCTTCTTTTCCAACTGCTTTGTTTTTTCCCGTGAGATGGAGTTCACTATTTTGAACATTTCAGTCACTAATTAAGCTCCCTGTCAGCTAAACAGCACTGCGTCCTCACTAACGTTTCCCTCTTTTCTCAGGAAACTCTTATTTCTGTCAATTAGCATCAGTTTGCTCAAAACGGAGGGCACAGCGGGAACTCACCCTGAAGTCAGAACTTCACCCAGTTGTTTCCAAGTTCAGTTTCCACAAAGGTTCAAACCTCTTTAACGCAGGAATGTACCTAATACACCATTCAGTGGACACAACTGCACTTTTTTTTTTGTAAAACCTACCCTTTTCCATACATAAAACTAAGCAATTAATGAAATAAACATAAGGAAACATATAAAGCTCCAAGTCTGTGTTGTTCCTTTCAGTGACACACCGGATGGCGTTTCAAGAAAGGACCCTGGAAGCGTTCACAAAGAAAGAAGGTTTACTAAACCATTTAAGTAGGCATGAAGGAGTTCAAGATCTTTCCCCAAGTAACAGTGAACATCCTGAAGTGGCCTGGAAAGCTCCAGCTCGTCTCGGGCAGCCTCACACACTGCCAGTCCCATAAAGCATCATCCAGCTGCTGGGGCAGGAGGAAAAGAGGGAGAGTGTCCAAGGAATAAAGCAGGTGATGAACAGTGTTGGCCTACCTGTGATTGCTTCACTCCAGGAATTCCTTTACTTCTTGCATTTGACGAACAAGGACAAGCATCCCGCACAAAAGGTGTCCGCTGCTTTCCACAGCAAACTGCTCCTCCTGCCACACAGATTTCCTTACATTCAGCTAAATTATCTGTCTGTACATGACTAATGCCCTCTGCATCCCGAACTGCTGCTAACAGTCACACCCTGTAAATACATTTAAAAGTAGGAAGCAGAGCTTTGCACAAAGCCATCTACAACCCGCTGAGGGTGATAAATCGCAGTAATAAAAGCTTGGCTCTAGCATCAAATTAAGATCCTTACTTGTACACCAAATATAGTGTTTGGAGAACATGCCTCAGAACATGGATGGCTTCCCAAAATGCTGATCAGTGCTTTTGGAAACCAATGCTTAATGAATGACTAAAGCAAATCTAGTCATACAACCTAAGAAATGGCAACAGGGCATTTCTAAAAGGGAAAAAAAAAAAAAAAAAAGCTTAACTAAAGAGTTTAAGACAGTCTTCAATCCTGTTAAACACAATAAAACGAACCATCTCTTAATGTGCTTAGCAAATAGGCAGTTAAAGGAGAGACAGAAGTAAATTTTCATGGGGAAACTTTAGCACTTTATAAAAGGCTGCCCTTTCCTGTAACCCCCACGCGAAACAGGCTGAGGATACGAACGTGGCAAAGGAGAAACAGTCGGAGAAACTTCCCAACAGAAAATCTCCAGCAGAGATGGAAGATGACACTTACACTTGGATTAGCAGGCAAAACGGGGTCTGGATCCAGGAACTAACAATCATTAGAGGCAAGAAATAACACAGAGAGCAATAGGAAGAAAAAAGGGACAGGAGGCAGCAACGAATAATCTAACAGTTTTCCAAAAATACACTGCATTATCTCACCCCAAGTATTTCTTAGACATTCCCATATTTAATAAAATCCTGTATGGGCCACGTGTAACTATCTTCAGGAAAATGTGCTTATCTTTTGCAAAGTACCATATCAGGAAAACCCACCCGCCTGAAGCATCTGAGGGGGAACAACCGCTCCTACATACACACAGCATTTCTTTTGAAATTATTTAAGCTTGTACGTTTGACAGGTGAGTCCAAAGTCAGTTTAACTGTTCTCTTAACTTAAATATACAGACTTTTCCTCTTTTCTTTTCCATTCCTATTGCAGCGAGAAATTGTAAGAAGAGCTGTCAACCACAAAAGTTAATAATAGGACATTAGAGATGCTATTTTTTTTTCTAAAATGTACACTTCAGTGTTAGAAAAAGCAGTATTTTGTGGCCATAAAGTAAAAGACAAAGTAATGCCATTTTGATTCCTGGATGCAGAACAGTGAGCAAGTTCCTAAAACAATTAATCCATTCAAGGAAAACCAGGACTGTGCTACTGAAGTTGGTAAAAACACAATTAAAGTACCAGCTACCAAAATAAAATATTGGTTATGTCATTAAAGACAACATAGAGAACCCACCCAATCATTATTTGGGTTGAAAGTATTTCCATGTCAAAAATCAGTTGTCTCAATTTTTAGCAAAAGAGGAACTTACCAAAGCTTACTTAAGCTCATTTGTTCTCTTTGTCATAAAGAAAGGAATTAGACTTGTGATAAAGACAACAAATCCAGGCATTATAAGTCCTTATCTGCAAGATGTTCTCCCTCACTGAGGAAGGGATTAAGATTTTGCACGTCACTATCTCGAGGACACAAGCAATTAACTCCAGAGGCAAGTGACCGCACTGAAAGATGAAGTGGCGCAAGGAGAGACAACGAAAAAAAAAAAACCCAAACCCAAGCATGTGAAAAAAGCAAACCTCAACTAAAATTCAAGTGAAATATGGGCTGGATCTCTCGAGGTATATAAAAATACCAAAAGGAATGGATTCCTGCCAAGGATCAGCTGTGAACTGGAAAAGGAACAGAAGAGAGGGTGTACGAGGTAGAAGTGTCTTCACACCCCAAAAAAAGAGCCAGAAGGAAAGCTGGGAGAAGAAGCTAAGGTCGGAGTTGGATTGCAGGGAAAAAAAAGGCACGAGAAGAGTCAATGAATTCACTTCCATGGACTGCTTTCAAAAGTATCAAAACATATTTGCAAGGCAAGAACTACTGTTACCTTCATGAACTCACAGGGTGGGACTGGCACACAAAATTACCACCTGCGCCACGTCAACTGACTGACTGCTGACTCAGGCTATGGATTTGAAATGGGAAGCAAAGCCTTGAATCAAACAGAACACGCCTCAGATACATCACGCATTGCAACTAAACTCACCAAGACGTTCCTTCAAACTCATTCTCCAGGAACCAATTTAAGCTGCACGGATACATGCAAATCGTCGGCTCTCATCTCCTTCTTTCAAATCCCCTCCCCAAAATACTGACCCAAGCAGCAGGGACCTGGGAAAGCACCTGAGAGATCCACAGAGAGAGATGACAAAGCAAAGCACCGGATCCCCACAATCCCACGTCATGAAATTTAAAGGCTAGAGCAATTTTTTCAAGTCTGTGAAAACTAATAAAGTTATATTCAGTTATAGCTGAAAACAGATTTTTACAGCAGCTGAATTCATAACCCCCAGTCTCCCTCTCTGCGTTTTTAAAAGAAAGAAAAAAAAAAAAAGACAAAACCCAAACAGCAAGTTCATTGTAGCTCTGCTCTACTAGGAAGTGGCTTAGTTTACAAATGCTAAAAGCATCGCAAAGCACGTCCTGTGGTTTGGGTTGATTTGTGGGTCAGAGGCTTATTGATAGCTCTGGCCGCGAGATCTGCCTTATTGCTTACGAGGGAAGACTCAAAGTGGCCAAATTTAATGCAGTTATTTACTTGTTTAAGAAAAACAAGTAGCTTCCTTCTGTCAGCCTTTTGCAACCCTCCAGCCACTAAATGCCGGTAGACGAATGCTTCTAACATTTTATCCTTTTTCAAGCAAGATAAAAAAGACTGTGTATCTCTCATGACAGCATGAGATGGAACAGTGACTCCTGGGCTGTTGCCATGAAGAGGCCTTAAATCCAAAGACCTGTCTTTGGATTTAAAATTAAAAGGTGACAAAGGCATTTGATAAAGACGAAAAACCCAGCCACTCTCCAGCACACAAATGCCCCCCAAAAGTCATCCTGGTTGCACCACTACTCCCTGCAAATAACTAATGGCATTGGCTCACTTACACTGCAAACACCAAGAGGCAAGGACAAACAAAGGAAAACAATCGTGGCATAAAAGCAAACAATTAGGAAGCAATTAAGACCGGACATCACTGCGGTGTAGTAAACACAACTTTCACACTGAACAATGCCTTTCTTCCTACGCTTTTTTTCCATTCCAAACAAATGTTTCTATCTGAGAAGGAGCTACCCAAGAACAATTAAAAGTGACAATCACTCGCTGCACCTACTACATGTTGTCAAAACAGTATTAGGGGCAAAAATTGTTTATCCAAATGCCAGCCCAAGTGCAGACATCTCACGGCCTGAACTGGTCTGCACAGCCCTGTGACTCCGAGGCAGACCCGTTCTTGCAGAAATAAAAAGCCAGGCAGCAGCTTCCTAGCTCTCTACCTCCAACCTCACTGATAAGGCAGCAGCACTCCATTATCTGACACCCCAAACCCAATGTTTTACTTCCCGTTGAGTTCACTGTCAGAGCTGATTCCATGTAAACCCTACCGCTAAAGAATACTTCTGCTTTCCTCAAAACTCCAAATTACTGTTACAAAGCCTTCAAAAAAAATCCTTTAAGAATGCGGCAATAGCTTTACAGTTCTCTCTCCCATTTACCCACGGGAAAACTCGAGAGACTTCTCGATCCCAGTACTTTTCAAAAAAAAAGAAAGAAAGGAACTGAACGCATCACTAATGGTATTGGTTAAGCAACTGATTTTATGGTAACACATTCCTGTGTGGAGAGCCTCTGCCCTGCTCCCACAGTAGCATTACACTCGTCAGGCTAGAACAGAAGTAAACCAATACATTTAAACACAGGGGGGGAAATATCTGGATGTTTGCTATATTTCCCATTTCAAAGTATGGAAGGAGCACTCACAATGCACTCGGCTGCTCCCCAGCTCGAATAAGCTCAAAACACTGCCCAAGTCACCAGGGGCATTCCTTGGACAAGGAGCAGCAACACAGCATCTCGGGAAGCTGAGGAAGGGACAACAAACAGCCCTGAGGTTGTCCAAGAGCAGGAGCAGCCTGGGGAACTGGGAAGGCCACAATGCTTGTCAATCTGGAAACAAACCCACCAGCTCTGATTTGGGTATTATTCTGCAGGAGATGTAAGGGGGGAAAAAAAAGTAATGCCTCACTACACCTTCTGCACATATACTGACACACAAAGTATGATTTCGATTTATAAAAATAAAAATAACCCATGTGCAGCATCAGAAGCAGCTGCCAGGCTCCACTGTGCTGTAGAAGAAGCCAGAGAAGGAAGAGCACATCTTGCCCCCAGTCTGGTTTACAAGTTAACTCGGCCTTCACTCACACACATACGTGCCCACAACAGCCACTCACCCTCACTCACTCCATCGGCTCCTCGTCTATCCAAGACCGATCAGGCAGCAACTACTTAAATCAATCTCATCTTTAAAAAACCCTGTGCTGCAATCTGCCGAGAGGGATTCACTGATACAAAGATGGGGGGTTTTCTTTTTTTTTTTTTTTAAAGAAAAGACAATTTCAGAACTTCAATAATAAAACTGACTCTTTCCCTTTTATAAATAAATGGTTTTCCTCTAGCTTCTTTTTTATGTAAGTTTTGCCAGCAGAGGATAACACAAGCATGTTACCATATGGCACGCCCACCAGAACTATCTTTAATTTTTTTCCTTGGAGATGTAAGCTAAAGTACCTGCAACTGCGCTGTAATTTCCTTTTAGAGAGAACTTACCAAGCAGTGGTTTTTTGGAACTGAAGACATTTTCTAGTCCAATTCCCATTTTTAAATCCTTTTTAAAGATTCAGGATAACCTATTCAACCACTGGAGAGGTTTATAAAGTCTTTTCAGAAAGGAAGAAACAGCTCAGAAAGAGAAAACCGTGGCGCTGAAAATAACAATTGCTGTCAAAACCGAGCTGTATTAATTCAGTGACTCGCCACACAAGACAGTCTTTTTATAATGTTCCCCATAAGCAGAGAAGACAATGGTTCCCCTTGATTTTATTCCCCCCCCATGTAGCTTTATATGTCACTGGCCCTAGCAACAGGGAAGAATAGCCCCGGATTTGTCAGCGGACAAGGCCGGCACGAAGGGGGCCCCACGCACCCTGTGTTATCCAAGCACAATCCCCCTGTTATCTGACAGCAAGCGAGCCTGCAGGGGAACACAGCTTTGGGCATCGTGCTGAGCGTCACACTGACAGCCTACAGCCCAGCCCCTGACGATAAACCTGTGCGACAGGTTCGCTGCTGCTGCTGCTGAGGAAACGTTACCCGTGCACAGGGACAACCCTGGGCTGCCGCGTCCTCAGGGCGAGTCCCAAACTCTGAGTCAGCTCACAAAAGGACAGCGGTGTCACCGAGGCAGGGAAAGCAGCACGGACAAACATCTCTGGCAGCTCCACACACGGGAAACCCTCTGTGAGAAAGGGGTGAAAAAGCACTGTGAAAGGCTGTTAGAAGCACTGTGAAAACGTGGGGGGTTTGCAGCTGAAAATCCAAGTATGCATTACTAAACCTGCAGATATTCAAGCACCATCTCAGAATGACTCTTATCAAGTCAAAAATCAAAAATCCTCAAAAAAAAAACCAACATAACTCCCTGCCCGTAACACAGAAAGTTTCCCTGGCCTCCCCAAGGCCTACCAGGCATATTTTCAATCTACTTTTTTTAAAAATCCACTTCTAGACTGCAGATGAGCAAATTAGGTGCCGTCTACAGCGCTCTGCCAACAACAGCTGAGGCAGCTTTGCCAACATTTCTGGCTTTGCCGCGCACTAACTCGAGTTTCCATTTCTGTATTTCACGCAGAAGGATCACTTGGAACAATGGAGGTGGGAGTAAAGGTTTGCTTTCCTACGTTTCAGAAGGGTCTGGAAAAAGAAACAAGCATCTCATTACTGCCTATGACAGAGGGTGGAGGGTTTCACGCTTTTCCATTCCCCAGTTAGCCAAATGCCACGGAGAGGGAGGCTCTCTAATTTGCAAACCAGACTCCCAGGACACTCGAAATCCTGTCCCCCCTTCTCCACCGCGGCAGCTGAGAATTACGAAGGAGGGGGACAGCTGGGCTTCTCATTAGGAGCACCGCGCCCCGATCCACGGACAATCATCTGCACCCACCTCCCCTCCGCGGCTGAGAGGTGCCTTTCGGAATCCCTCTGGGGGTACGGAGCACGACAGGCAAGCGGGTTGGGTACGGCACAGTTAAAGAGATAAATGCAAGGCAAGGACCGAGGAGGAAGCCAGCGCCAGGGTTATTTGTCTCCATGAGAACACAACTTACTGGAACGCTCCAGCTCTGAGATAAAGTCCGCTCTCTAAACGCAGGCTGCGTCTACATCTGCTGGTTATCAGTGTAAGCCTCAAACGACTGTCAGATATTCCGGCAGCAGTCCCACGAACTGCTCGCACGGAACCCGGAGCGTGCAGGAACATTCAGCGGGGAGAAGGCCCTAATGGAGCTTGGCTCTTCCGGGGCGCCTTTTTCAGCTGCCTGGACCTCCCTTCTTTCCCTAGAGCGCATCTTCGCCTTAATTAATAGGTCACTGAACCGGTTTATGTTAATTGTCACAAGTACCTCGTCTTTGTTTCCAAGGGAAGGGACCAAAGTTCATTCGGTTCTTGCCCACGAAGCAAAATTTCAAGAAGTGGGGTTCTGCGCGCACCTGAATCGCCAC
This sequence comes from Ptilonorhynchus violaceus, assembly GCA_013397565.1. NCBI lineage: Eukaryota > Metazoa > Chordata > Aves > Passeriformes > Ptilonorhynchidae > Ptilonorhynchus > Ptilonorhynchus violaceus. The sequence continues at coordinate 568,950 of VZRJ01004645.1, read as the reverse complement.
CGATTCCTAAGGGAGCTTTTTCCTGCCGCAGTAAAGCCTGGCCGGGTCTTTAGCGGGGCTCGGGGAGCCCGGGGAGCCCCACCTGCCCCATCACCTGCACCGGGATTCACTTCCACACGCCAGCTCCTACCTCAGCCGGGGCACACAACGCTAGGACACCAGCCTCTGCCCGCTAGAAATGAGAAATCAGTATGAAAACATCATAAAAGCTCGGGGAGACCCCTCAGGTGGGTGTCTGACCCTGACCCCGCTCTCGCCCGCCAAGGGACACCCTTTCGCCGGGCAGCACGGCGCTCACCGGGGAGGTCCCCGGGGCTGATCCGTGGCTGTTTCCAAACTCGTGTCCGGGAGAGGAAGCCGTGCGGGAAGGGGAAGCCCGGCTCGCCCGCCCTCCAAACGCCCTCACGGCGCGGCGGGCGTCCCCCCGCCCCCTGCCGGCGAGGCGC
>VZRJ01004645.1:526555-563819 GCA_013397565.1 Ptilonorhynchus violaceus | reverse complement strand
GGGAGACTGTGGCATCCCCTTCTCAGTTTGGGGTTTCCTCGTGTGTCCGCGACAGGTCACAGATGCTCCGTCCCAGGAAGGTCGCCTCTCAGAGCCGGAGCCCGCGTCACCCAAGGCAGAAAGCGACAATGTCTACCTCGTCAGGGCACAAGGATTCCCCTTCTCGTGCACCGAGGAAGACGTCCTTACCTTCTTTGATAGTATGGGCGTTCCTTTTCCTGCCTGACTGTCCTGTATGCTGGCATTGAACCCCTTAGTTCATGACGACTTAAGAGAAAGAAAAGTTAGAGATGGTTAGCCAGAGAAAGATGAAATTTTATTATTGCTGCAAAATTATTACGGTTTACACATATAAAGGAAATAATCAACTTCCAAACTGCTGGACACTGACTAGACATTCAGGCTTCTTAAATTTAATTGCATGAGCCTTTCCCTTCTTAATCAGTGTCTCCACACCAGAGGCAATCCAATTCAAAGTGATGCTTTTGCAGACCTTCGTGGCTGGCTTTATTCGCCCAAAATCTCGTCTTTTTGAGAAACTGAAGGTTTTAATGCTTAGTTGAAACTTCAGCGTTGCTTTCTGATCGTAATTCATAGGCTTCTGCATACCTTTTTAGGGCTGGTCCCTCCATTACTTGCTCACCTGCCAAACTGAAGCAAGTCAGTTTGAAGTTAGGCTTCATGTTAGAAATAAAAGTGTTGTGACCTGTGTTCTGCAGTGCTGAGGGGACGAGCTCTGTGCGCTGTAGCCAGGATGAAGAGATTCCCGTGTTTGATGCAGTCCTGTATGTTCCTGTGTTGTGTCCCTTGATTTCTAGGCTGTAGAATTCGAAACGGTGAGAACGGAATACACTTCCTCTTAAACAGGGATGGGAGGCGCAGGGGGGATGCCTTGATCGAGATGGAGTCCAAAGCAGACGTCCAGAGAGCCCTGGAAAAGCACCTGAGGTACATGGGCCCACGCTACGTGAAAGGTGGGTTTGGAACAGCACGAGTTACATTGCAGTAAAACTCCCCAGTGAACAAGGACTCCAGCAATAATAATAGAGGGGGCTGGCGTGGAGAGGTGCAGGGCTGGAACTGAGCCAGAATTTCTAGGCAGGACCTTAGAGCATGGGGTAGGGAAGGATACAGGATGGAGCTTTGCAGGGGGTGAAAGCCGCCTTAGGAGAGTTCCTGCGGAGTGCTGCCTTCCAGTGCCATGTGGGAAAACGTTCCATGCCCGCGTTCCTTGCAGTTTTTGAAGTCCACGACAGCGATGTGGAGGGCTTGCTGCGGAGCCTGCGGGACGAGTCACAGGCCATGAACGATGGAGTTGTGCTGCTCCGAGGCCTTCCCTTCACCTGCACCGAGGAGGACATTGCCGACTTCTTCTCAGGTAACTCAGCCTGCTCTGTGCTCTTCCTCTATGAGGCATTTACTTCCTTGAGTTGGTGCTGTCATTCCTCAAGGGAGAAGGCAAAGCACAGGCAGCCTTGAACACCTTAAACACCGCAAGGAGTTGCTGCTCCACAGAAATGAGTCAGGCCTTCTAAATACGCTGCAGGGTTTGCCTGCACCTCTGACCTTGTGCAGGTCTAACCCGGGATCAGTACTGCCACCACTGTGATTTGGGGTCTGGGAAAGCAAAGAGAGGGACCAGATGCTGTGACCTGCAGTTGGATTGTTACCAGTGCATAATTTGGCCAACTTGAGAAGGAAAAAGGCTTTGTGTGATAGTTCAGCGCGGCTGAATGCCCAGCGTGGGCGTTCCCAGCTGTGTCATCACGATGGGTAGATCACATATGCCACCGGAAACCTTGTCCCATGCTCTGTGCTACAGCAGTCCTGGTCCTGGCTCTCCCAGATGATATTCTACAGCACAAAAAGTGAAATGCACTGAATCCGACTTGAGTTTTAAAAAGTATGGGAAAGAAACTACCATAGTAAGAGAAAATGTGAAGCCTCAAGTTGACACTTTTTTAAAGGTAAGGCTTCTCTGAAAACTAACTTAAAGCAAACAAATCAGAGTTTAAAAAAGGCACTTAGGCCAGCATGAGGAGTTGTTTCAGAACTGCCTATTTAGCTTGTAAAAAAACAGAAGAATAAGAGATGAAAAAAAGAAAAGGCCTTCTGAGCTATAGCACAAGTTCCTGCCCAGTCAATGCCTTTTTCTCCCCTGCCATCTCTAGGTTTGAAAATAACAGACATAGCTTTCATTTACCGGGGAGACAGAAGAACAGGAGAAGCTTTCGTGCAGTTTGCGGCTCCTGAAATGGCAGCTAAAGCCCTGTTACGGCACAGGGAATATATGGGAAATAGGTAGGTACTTGCCTGGAGTTCGGGGGGTAGGAGAACATTGTATGAAGGACCTGTGTGACTGCGAGGTCACTTCCTGCCAGGCGAGACAGCTCGTCTCAGACCCGCAGAGCTATTGAGGGGAGCACAGGCACCTGCAGCACTCGTAGGCTGGGGGAGTTTGGGGCTTCTCCGAAAGTCTCGTGGGTTTTGGGAGTTCCTGAAGACATTCTCATCCCAGCAAAAAGGGGTGACAGCTTTCAGAGTGGGGAACACTAGATAAACACAGTCTGCGCAGGCCCGGAGGTCCTGTGCCTCCTTCAGACGTGTGATCCTACCAGATTTCCGCCAGGTTCCTCTGTGCTTTGGGCAATTCTGGCAGCTGTGCCCCCGCCCTTCAGCCCAGTGCCAGGCACGGGTAGTGTTTCCTCTCAAGGAGTACATGCTCGAAGCACAGCTTAGCTGGCTTCATTCCCAGCTGTGACTGCTGGCCAACACCACACCATCTCCCACCTCTTTGGTGACCGTATCCCCCTTGGGAATTTAAGCATTTATTCCAGAGCACTGACCCCTGTGCCACACACTTACCTCACAGGAGCGTCTTTCCTGTCAAGCAAAAGCACAGACCGCTTTTTCCCAGAATCATAGTATCATTTAGATTGGAAAAGGCCGTTAAGATCATTGTGTCCAACCATTAACCTACATATTGCCCAGTCCACCCCTAAACCCTGTCCCTAAGCACCGCACCTACACAGCTTTTAATTACCTCCGGAGCTGCGCTCAGAAAAGAAAACCCAAACAACCAAGACTGCTTTTCCCCACTGAGTTTTCTGACTTCAATAATCTATAAAACTTTTTGTGCACCCCACATAACAAAAGATTTCTCTAAACATTACCTCTCTTCCTGCACACCAACGTCCTTCCTTTTATTTCCATACTTCCTGTTCCCAGGCTGCATTTCTTGTGTTTGTCACCCTCCCCACTCATACTGAAAGCAAATAGCTGCTCCATAGGTGGAATTTGGTTAATTAATTAATTGAATTAATAGGACCCCCCTCCTCTGTAGTAGAGATTAATTCTGAATCGACTGTTAATTTTTTTTGGTCACAATAGAACAAGAGCTGACCTGACTCAGCCACCTGAGCTCACACACCTCCATTTCCATGTGATTAGCCAAGAAGTGGAGGGGTTTGCTGGCAGCTTAGTCCTTTTCCTTCCTTCTGGTTTCGTCCAGAACTGGCCTCCGGCAATGCCCAGTACTGAGCTGGGGCTCAGGGGGGCCGAGCTGTCTGCTCTGTCATGCTGTACACAGGGTTACTTCCCTTACCAGCTGCTCCCTTCAGGAAGGGAGGAAAGCCCCCTCCTTTGGATGTCCATATTTCCTTCTTCATCACACTATTCCTTCAGTGCCATGGAAGCTGCCTGATTTAACACTGCTACTGAAATCCCATCAATTTCCTAGCTATCTAGAGAAACCTTAGGGCTCTACTGAAGTATTTCCTGTGACCGTGTGCATGTTCTGGGTCTGCCTTTTCTGGGACCTGTTTTGGGACTGAGTAGGGTGTTTCATTTGGGGTTTGTAGAAATCAGTGCAGTTTGCATGCAGCGAGGGGCAAACAGCCTCACAGTTAAAGAGAACTGTGCCAGTTAAATGAATTCATTATTCAGCACCTTGGCTGGCCATGGCAGGGCTCTCACCCCCAGTCCCTGAGCAGGGCGCAGGCGGGAAACGTCCTGAAGGTACTCGCTCCAAGCCCTGACTGCCATGTGCTGTCTCTCTTTGGATTCCAGGTATATAGAAGTGTATGTAAGCAGAAAGCACCAGATGCAAAAGCACGTGCCTTACAGCAAGCAGGTGATGAGTTACTCCAAAGTGAGAAGAGAGTGTGAATCCATCTCCGAAGAAAGGGGATGGAGAGACACTGGAGGTTCTGATGCCGAGGGAGAAAGTGAGTCCCTCCCTGTCGTGAGTGTTCTTCGAGGCCCCTTCGTGCGACCGCACGCGTCCATGGTTTTTACGAGGGAGGGGCTAACCGCAAGCACTAGTGATGGTTTTTCCCTCCATTCCACAGAATTATGCAGGGAAGAAACAGAAAGTTCCAGGAATGTCTTAGAGTCTGGAAAAACCTCATCATCACCACAGCACTTTGTCCACGTGAGGGGTTTTCCTATCCACGCTAGTGCCCAGGACATCATAAATGTGAGTAAGGGTGAAGCTGCAGATGAAGTGTGGTTGTGTCATTACCAGTGCAAACCCTCCGTAAGCAATCGCAGACTTAATTAATGTGTGTCTGTTAGTCCTCAGTGTCGTGTGGCTTTGGGCAGCCATGGCCTCAGGGGCACGACAGGGATCTACTCCCCTCTGTTAATAAGAAGGAATTAAGACTCGCTGAGATGTGTTAATATCCATCACTTGGCTTGAGGAGCCATTGAGAATCTAAAGCAAGATTTTGGAGTAGCTGATTGCACAGGAATGCTAATAGTGTACACTGACCTGCACCAAACCCTTTCATTTTCCTCCTTTTCAGTTTTTTGCTCCGCTGAGGCCCACAAGGATCTTGGTGGAATATAACTCCCATGGAGACGCCACAGGAGAGGCGGATGTGCATTTCGAGAGCCACGAGGACGCGGTCGCGGCGATGGAGAAGGAAGGGTCACAGATAAGTAAGTCAGGAAAAGAGAGGGGGGACTGAGGCTTCGGTAGTTTGGTACAGCTTCTCCAGCCGCTGTTACGTGCTGTGCAGAGGGATCACTCTAGTTTTGTTTTCTCAGTTAAAACGTGCCCTGGGCTTTGCAGAGGAAAAAAAAAACCACAACAACGTAACACACACAAGTGCCTGACCTCAGCCCACCCCTCTTACGTTCCCCAGAGTGCTGTGCCATTGAACTGTTCCTGAACGAACATGCAAAGGCAAAGGAGGACTGCTAGTGACAGTGGCACGGGCGCAGGTTTGGTAAGTACATCCCTCTCCGTCCTTCCTCCTGTTTGTACCCATGTGTGCCTCAGGCTCACAGTCCCCAGTACATGGGATTCCAACCAGTCCAAAGGGTAAAATGTAGAGTGGCTGCAGGGAACCACCCCCGAGCCTGACACCACGTGACCAGCCTGGACCCCACAGCCTGCACTTCCAGATTCCACCGGTGCCAGCTCTACAGCACAGAGGCAGCACGCAAAGCTCTGATAGGCTGTATTCCCTGGCAAGGAGAGGAAACGCGGCTAAACATTTCCCATAGACATGGCTTAATAGCAATTGGTCTTTTGGATAGGGCGGGGTTTGATGTGCGCGTGGAAAAGGTTGGACAGTTTGTTCCATGAGTTCCCTTCAGAAAGTGGAGGGGTGGTTGCTCCTCCCCAAGGCCCTGGCAGCCCACCGAGCCTGGGCTTGTAATCCAGGCCAGGGTTAAGTCACTGGAGCAGGTTGAGAATGTGCACTCTGCGCCTTCCCTGCATTGGCCCCTGTGCTGGGGCAGTTAAACACCCCCAGCCCCTGTGCCTGTCCCACCCAGAGTCTGTGGTATTTTACTATTGCCAAACTGTGCTATTTTATTCTAACAGAGTATTAAGTGGGAAGAAAATGCAGTGGGGTATTGGAAAAACAGGAAAGCAGTAAGCCAGTGAGGCAGTGTTGTTTATTTTTCCTCTTCCTTGTTTTTAGGCCAAGCAAACACATTCCGTGGGTATGACCGCGAAGATCGGGTACGAGTGCCAGCACTCAGCGACGAGGACAAGCTGAGTTCAGCCTTGTGTAAGAGCATGTAATAAATATCGTGGGCTGTGGGCAGGCTGCAGCAGCAGCAGCAGCTGTACTGGCAGAATGGCCAAGGCTGCAGGGTGGAGCAGTCCCGGGCTCCACGTGCACCAGGGTGCATTAATAAAACACCGAGATTGCCCGTTAACAGCTGAGTGATCTAAGTTCTCACACACAGGTGCTGTAGCTCTGAATCCTTTCATACTTGAAACCCCAAGGGGAATGGCTTGGAAAGACCGCTCAGGACAGAGGATATGGATGATAAAGTTTCTTTATTGTGTGGAACAAAATTAACACCAGAAAACCTGCCCCCATTTCCAAGGCCCAGGTGTCAGCCCACAGCGGCATCACACACAGTACCCGAGCACAAAGGGAGCCAGCAGGCAGCACAGTTCTGCTCCTACCTTCCAAAATGCCAGGCCCATGGCAGCCACCAGCACTGTGCTCTGAACGGGGCTCAGCCACCTCCCTGCTCCATGGAGTTTAATCCTCCATTTCCTGTTTTATGCTCCCTCTGCATTGCCTGGGTCTTACTTTCTCCTTGGGGGATGAGTCACACTGGGTTTGGGTGCAGGAATTCGCACTGTTGGATGTGTACAGTATGTTCTCAAAACCATTAACACCAAATAGAGTGTTTTCTCCATCCATCTCTAGTGTCTCACCCCTTCAGAAAACTCAGAAATTTGCCTGAATTCCAGGCTTTTGGTATTNGAGGGAAAGCAGGGAAGAGTAGAAGCTGGGTGGCTGAACATGCCAAGACCCAGAAGGATCTCAGAGAGAGAGAATTCCTGGTACAAACCAGCACCAACCATGTCAGTAACCTCAGCTCCGAGAGGCTTTTTCATGTGGTTCCAGCCAATCTAATGACTAGGAAATGCCCTCCAAGGAATTAACCACTAACCCCCAACAACATCTGTACAAACCCCAATGCATTTGTCACACCAGTGCATCCATTTTCTATGAAGTACAGGACATCCTGTGGTCTCAGAGACCACAGGAGGTGCCAGTAGGAAAAGGAGCAAACGCTCCTGTGACACGAGAAAGCCACCACCGATTTTTGGATTAACAAAATTCCTTGAGGGAACAGTAACCAAGAACGATGTGGCACAAACCATGAAACCTCTCTGAACTGTGTTGGCAATTAGAATTCCTAGCAGGTGAAAAGTGTTCCCACTTAGTTTTGATCCATCAAAAAGTGAAATGCCAGGTTTATTGTAACAACATTTCCGTGTGCACACGGTGGAGAGGTGGGTCCAAGTGGCCCTAAACTCTATCTGATGGGGATTGGGCCCAGCCCCTAAAGCACAGAGGGGGAACAGGACATTCACAGCTTGGTTTGGGGTATCCCTGTGCAGACTAAGCCCCTGGCCAGAGCGCTGAGCCAAGGAAATGCAGGTAGGATGTGTTCACTGGTGTCCTACCCGCCCTGCTCTCACCATGCACCAAGGTCCCCAGGATGAGCCAGCCTGTCCAAGGCAGCTGGAAAAGGGGAAATGAGATTTCAAGTGCAGCCAGACATGAGGAACACCAACCCTCCCGTTGGTTTGGGGGGAGCCTTTGCTCAGCAGCAGCGCACGCCCACGCCACACGTGGTGAGGGCAAGAACATTCCCAACTTACAGATGCACACAACAGCTCTGGTTTGGGCAGGGGCTCCCAGAGCCCTGAGATTGCTCAGGCACACCCTGGGGCTGGCTCCACATGACATTCCCAATGACACTCTCTGCAGCACAGGCAGATTTCGATACAGGGAAGGCTCAGACTCTTGTTTGAGTTACAAGAGACTCTGAACACCAGGAAGCTGCTTTTCCCCCCCCAACCTCCAAAACACATGGGCAAGTGTTTTCACATTCCCCCGGAACAACTCCAGAAACACCATCAGCTACTGCCACTGTCACCTCTCCGGCACGCGTTCCCTACAACGGGCTGCTGGAATACTGCTGGATGAGACGCTGGTGGCAGGGGTTGCAGACGCGCTCGGGGTTGATGCTGGACGGGAGGGGCAGCTCGTGCACAGAGCAGGCTTCACAGAAGGTGCCCCCACAGTTCTTGCAGATGTTCTGGAATGCAGGAAAAGGACAAAGAAATCAAGGAGAGGTTCAGGTCTTGGCAGATCAGCTCTGGGAAAACCACTGAGCTAAAAAGGGACGAAGCTGCTAAGAGAGAGGAAGAACAAACCACTGAACAGGGCAGAGCAAGGAACCATCAAACCGTCGCTGTTTAACCAAGTTAGTTTAAGGGCAGAGGGGCCCGCAAAGGCTCATTTCTCGGTCCAAGTCACCAGCAGCAATCTCTGATTCCACAACAGAAACCAGAGGGAACTCAGAGTCACCAGGTGTGGGAGATGCCAATTCAAGTCCAGGAGTTACCTTTCTTTGGCTCCGGCTGTTCTCCTCCTGGCAGAGCTGGCAGACCTCAGCACGTCCAGGGCCCAACAGCTGCTCCTAAAGCCCAAGCCAAAACCAAGACATTCTGTTTTACACGGCTTCTGTGACAGAGCTCTGCAGCAACAAGGGGAAAACTAAACATCTGCACTGGGAACAAGCTGACAAAAGCAGAAATTCCCAGTGGACAAAACAGCACAAGGCATCCCAGTGACAGGTCTGGGGGTCTGGCTGTGCTTTGCCAGGTGCCTGGAGGAGAAGGAATGGATTTTGGTCCAGTTGAAATACAGGAAGAGAGGAAAACAACCAAGGAGGACAATCACCCACCTGCTCTTCCTGCATGCCGCTGGGTGACCTACAAGGGAACAACAGCGTCACTTGGAGCAGGCCTTCCATGACCGCAGCCTTTAAATAAGACATCTGGGCTACCGGGGAATTCCCTCATCTCATTTTTAAAACCCTCCCCACATGGATTTTTGAGTAGCTTTTTTGTGGTTCCCTGGGAAGAGCAGGAGGAAAAATTGCAAAATGCCTTCAGGAGAGCAGAGGAGAGGGAGCATGAACACAGAACACTCTTCAGGTGCTATAAAACACTCTGCAACTGGCTTTAAACTTTAGGTTTGCAGGTTTGATCCCTACACCTGCCGCGAACAGGCAGCAATAAAGCCCCACAAGGCCTTTAAACCATCAGCCTGACCCTTACCTGCTTAAACACTCCAGGTGAAACAGGGGTCAAAAGCGTCTCAGGCCTGGAAGGTTTTTAATATCTGGCAAAGCAGATTTGAACCGCTTTATGCTATTTTTAAGAGGATGCTTTCCCGATTAACTTCCCACGGGCACTCGATACACTGCGGCAGAGCCGTGACAGCCAGAGCACTTCCCACGGGCTGTTCCATCCCTGGGCCAACGCCTCAGCACTGAACTGTGCCTGGGTGCTTTGAAAACGTAACACTGAAAACAAAACACTAAACAAATCCTACAACACGAATCCTCCTCTGTAATATTCAGCTTCGAAACAAGTGACCTGAACCACAATTTTACACAGCCATCTTAAAATCTCATTTCAAGTTCTCTTTCCCCAACAGCTTCTCGCTATGAGGTCCAAACACCTTTCTCCTTTCCCTCACCAAAGATACTTTGGACCTGAGTTCCGAAGGTCTTGCATTTGGCTTACCAAGGTTTCTTGAGTCAGAAAAACCAGTAAATAGCAGATTAAGATAGAAAAAAATTCAAAGGTAAATGGCAGAGACACAGCTTCTCCCATCTGGAAGTGCTGACGCCAAACAACAGGAACTCCTCCTTCCCTCTGAGAGCTACAGAAAAGCAGCAGAGAACTCAGCAAAGGACACGAGGTTGGAAATCTTTATTAAAAAGGGACGTTGGACTATTCCAAACCCCCACTGGCACAGAAATTGGAGAAGGGAAAGCAGGACTTTGGAAAGGAGAAGGCAGAAATGAGATTCGCTTCCTTCCCTACCTGTGTGGCAGGACACTGTTCTCTCTCAGCGGCTGTTTCAGTTTAGCATTTTCTTCCTGGATTTTGAGCTTCCCATCCTGCCAAAAGGAAACATTCACCCATCAGTTGCACCAATGGAAAACTCCAGTTTCACTCCTGCTACTGCAAGGGGATACTTGGCACTGCTGTTTTGGGATACTGCTTTGCCCCTCCTTGGCACAGGGGGGTTTTTGGGCAGCAGTCTCCCCTGGGAGCAGCTCCGTGGGCTTTCCTTCTGTGACCAGAGACACGACCGTGCCTTTGAGAGACGGGCAGGTGTCCCATGACCTCGCGTTACCACAAAAACCACAGTCACCAGTTCGTATTTGCAGAGCAGAGCTTGAGAACATGGATGAAGAGACTTGGTAAAAGCTGACCAGAGACAAACGTTCCAAGCCAGAAAGAAAAGAATCCTCCCCTCCTCCCCACCTGAGACGTGGGTCACAGCTGAGCCATGATGCCTAAAGAACTTGACTGAAATTGTGCAATACCGGTTAAAAAAAGACACAACTGCATCATTCTAGCAGGCCAGGGAGTAAGAGAATCGCGGAAACCATCTCTGTTACTGCACAGCTCTCATTGTTACAACTAAAGCTGCCTGTTCAGTGTGTGTAAAAGTCTTCCCAAAGCTCCTTTGGTTGTGGCTCATCAACAACAACAACTTATTGCCTGAGAAAGCTCAGGAAAAGCAAACGAGCCAAGTGAAACTGTACCTCAAACCCCAGCCAAAAACCAGTCACATTACCTGTCTCAGCCAATTCTTTGGGCCTTTTTTGCTTTCCTGGCTGCACTGCTGACTGTGAGACCATCTGTCTCTTTCCCGCCGCAGTTCCAGTTCTAGGTGGCTCCTGGAATATCGAGGTGGAATTGTAAATAAAGGATGGGTTTGGGACACTTGGCATTGACAACTGAACTGTTTGACCCTCTCTTCACACCCCCAACTCAAGCTAAAACTACCCCTTGGAACCCAAAGCTGTCTCGCAGTGTGTTACGCCATAATGTGTCAGGATGAAAAAATCTACAAGTCCTTCATCTAATTCTGGCACGATTTAGCATCCAGCTGATGCAAAACCAGGCCCATTTGCCCACGTCCTTCTAAGTTCACCCACGTACAACCCAGGACTTCGCACCAACTGCCGACCAAAGCCATTTGCTGGTTGTCTGAGCAGCTTTTTGAAAAAAACAGAAAGCTGGGCCAGGAGGGGAAGAGGGGACAAAAAACCTCCATGCATACAGCAATGCTCCCACAGAAGTCATCCCAGCGACCTTGCAACAAGCCGTAGATGCGTCAGGGCTGCAGGAGGAGATGCTCTTCTATTTTAAGAAAACGGGATTTGTCTGTGTCCCTGACACTGTTCAAGTGATGACACTGCAGGGGAAAATGTGATGGCTTTCGACAGGGTCTCTCTTTGGCTTCCAGCAAAACTAAGAGCTGTTCCAATGGGGACAAAAATCCGCATCACAGCGCTGCGTGTCAGGTAGACCAGCAAAATGACTGCCCTTGCTCCAGACCCTTCAGTGTTTCCTCCAAGCAGAGAGCTGGCTGCTCCATCCCTGCCCACGAGCAGCAAATTGTTCGTGTTAGCTCTGGATTCCCAACTATCAGAGAATCACAGCAGGTTCGGGTTGGAAAGGACCTTAGAGACCATCCTCTCCCACGGGCAGGGACACCTCCCACTGAACCAGATTGCTCCAAGCCCTGTCCGATCTGGCCTTGGACACGTGCAGGGATAGGACATCCACAGCTATTGCAGGCGGCCTGTGCCCGTGTCCAAGTGATGCTGTTACCAAGGATTTCCCTCCGTGGAGTTACAACTCGTGGCATCTTAACACATCACTTGTCTCACTCGCCCTCCATCCCCTGCCTCCCTCTGCCATTTTTCCCTGCCTGCTTTCCCTGAGACACAACAGCCCAGAAAGTAGGTTGGGAAAGGGTCTCTTCACCGCTGCCTGGAGAGCTCTTCCACTTCCAGCTGGAGGCTGTTGATTTTGTCCCCAAACTCCTGCTTGAAGAGCCGGTTGTCCTGCTGGGCCAGCTGCCGGTCCTTCTCTGCCTGTCGCAATCTGGATTTGAGCCACATGAACTTGTGATAAAAAACAAAAGCCATGGTGGGGAGGAAGACCGAGTTGAACCAACAAATAAAAAACCCAGTGAAAAGGTAAAGCCAAAAAAAAGAGAATGGTAAAAACAATGGACAGGAGGAAAATAGTTCAAAGCAAAGCAAAATGTAGGTGAACCAGGCAGAAGCGCTCGTTTTCAATAGTTTTTATTCTACCACTACAGTTTACAGCCATTAGATGAGAAACAGAAAACATCACTTTTATCCAGATTCAAAGCAAACCTCAAGTACACAGAATTTTAAGTCCAATTGGATTTTAATGTAAGTTACATTTCAGCTTTGCACAGGTAATTGGAACTTGCAACATAGGTTGTAGCTACTCTATTGAGAATTAGTGCATGTTCCTCGTCTCTCCCGTGGATTGACACTTCGGCTCAAGCCCCAGGCATCAGTACGCCGACACATTCCCGCTCAGGGCCTGACATCAGAAGCAGCCAGATCCTTAAATCTGATTTCAGCACAAACCTCACCATCCAACCCCCCGTTCCTACAGCAGAAGTGTGTGAAGGGGCAGAAGAGTTGCCTGTCCTAGCCAGCTGTTTAGACACCTCGATCAAAGCTTGCACCTTCTCCTTAGGATTATTTTTTCTCCAGGGAGTTAGGATGAGTTTCTAGTAGCAGGTTACTGAAGGGTGAGTTTATAGGTTCAAGCATGCGGCTCGGGCATGGCAGGGAGGTTCCCACAGGGCTGTCCTGGTGCCCGTGCTGGGAGCCCACGGCACGAGCCCCACAGTGGCCCACGCTCACATCCGGGAGGACCAGGCTGAGCCCCGTGGATTTTTAAACACACCAAGGTGTTCCGTCCCTTGTTTGTCACACTTGCCACCCACTGCCCCAAGGAGCACTGTCCCACAGGTCAAAAGGAGAACTGGCACCAAAGAATTATTACAGGCGTCTCACCGGAGCAAAAAAAACCCCTTACTCGACACAGAAACTCCCCAAATCTCATCTTCCAAAAGAAAAAAGTATCTCTAGGAGCACTGATAACCTAAAGCCTGTGAGAGGCCAGCACAGGGACTTCCGTGATCAGACAATATTAGTTTATAATAGTTCAAGCTACAGTTACTTCAGATTTTGCACCGGGGTCTTAGACTGGCAATTATTTCTCCTATTGAGAGCTGTTTCCAGGCTTTAGCTCTTGTTCCATTAGCAAATTCCATTTGTATTGAGCAAGGCAAACTCAGAAGAAAATCAAAGAAGTGTAAAAGGCAACTCTTTTCAACCACCAACTACTTGGACAAGAAAAGGGCAAGGACCAAATTACCATCTCCACTCCCCACTGCTGCACACTGGGTTCCTTCTCCTTTTTTTAATGTGTTTTTGTTTCCTTTAAACAAAGATCAGATTATTTTTTATCAAACCTGTAACTTCCCTCTCTAGGAACGGGAGAGACCTCCAAAAACACCTCTCCTCAGCTTCCTTGGGTCAGGAAGGACCACAGGGTATGTCTGGAGGGATTCCTGGCAGAGGTAGAAGCAATGCAAAGAGAAGGAGGTTTCCACTGAACTTACCACTCTATCGTGTTACTCTAAGACACCTATAGCTACTAATTCTGGACACATGAAGTTTAAAGGAATAAGGATAAGTCCCCACCCAGTCCCTAAGGCAGAATCCAGGCAGGCTGGTTACAGGAGGGCCGGTCTTCCCGGTGCCGGGCCAGCGTCATGCCCGCTCGGCTCGGACTCCGGGCTGAACCCACAGAACAGAAGTGAACGGGGAACGGCTTGGGGTACACACACAACTACTGTCAACAACTTCCAGGGATGCATTTCTCGTCTACTTCACAAAAAGGGCAATACAGAAAAGGAGTTGACTGTCCCGAGCTGGCCACAGTCCCGGCTGAGCCGCGCGCGCGCCGAGGGCCGCGCTGCCGCACGCGCTGCGCACCAGCAGCTGGACACAGCCACCTCTCCCACTCCTGATGCTTTCCCGGGGTGTTTATTGGCCAACTCGATGGTACTTGGACACGGTTTAAATGGCAGGGCTGGGGATTTTTATACCCGACTAAATCTCGGCAGAAAAACTCACTGATTTTAAAAACTCGGCAAATTCCAAATCAACTTTAGGTGACAATTAACATTTTAACAGTTGCTTTTAGCAATTCTCAAGTTCTCCCCTCGTAAATGAGTTCTGATGTCAGAGCTGTGCGGTGGCCAGACATAAGAATGTCTAATGATGCTTCTGGATCAGTTTGTTTGCTGCACTATTTAAGGTTTTTGCCTGTTTCACCAAATCCTTTTCACTGTATAAATAAGTCAGAATGAGGATGATGAAAAAACAGAAAAAATAAGAACAGCAAGAGAAAAAGAACACACGAATTAGCCGAGTAGGTATCGTAAAACATCTTCAAACACAAACTCGGTACAAAGAAAATCACCTTGTTTATCAAGAACCGCTCCCGGTGTAAACCCTCGAATGAGAGCACTAATGCAGTGCAATGCCCTGCTCATTAACCAAGTCCCCGATGTGCTGCTCCCACTGCTCTCCTCGGGTAGCTCTGTCTAGCACAGCAGTGGGACTCTCCTCGGCCCATTCGGGATCCACGGGACGCTACCACCGAAGGACACACCATTGGATCATGGTTCAAGTTTCCTGTCTTACCTTTGTTCCAGCTGTTTG
Source organism: Ptilonorhynchus violaceus (assembly GCA_013397565.1). Classification (NCBI taxonomy): domain Eukaryota; kingdom Metazoa; phylum Chordata; class Aves; order Passeriformes; family Ptilonorhynchidae; genus Ptilonorhynchus; species Ptilonorhynchus violaceus. The sequence continues at coordinate 549,176 of VZRJ01004645.1, read as the reverse complement.
ATGGTGGCAGCCATCTGATTTGTTTTTTCTTCCAAGCGGCTGTTTAATTCACTCTTCTGTTTCACTCCCATGTCTGAACTCTGGGAAAAGGAGCAGTGGGGGCTTGTGTAAGGAGCAGTAAATCCCAGATAAACCCCCGCAAATCATTTGGCACACGAAACACCAGGGCAGAGGGCAAAGAGGCAGGAAAAAGGGCTGAAAAAGGAGATGCCAGGTCAGTATTGCAAGGATAAATGTCTTGTCAGAAGGATACAGGCTCCATCTGGACCCGACAATATGGCATGAAGTTTCCTGGATATGGAAAACGTATAATGCAGTGCCTGCTAATGTTCAGTATCTTAATACCATCCAACTGTTTGCAACAGAGCCACTGGCTCAAGGAGAGCAAAAGCAACTGTTTCCTGTTGCAAAGTTCATTTTAGGATTTATTCCGAGCATTGCGTTGCTCTTTGGAGAGTCTGGTTGCGTAAACCAGGTACCCGCCACACGGCACTGTACTGGGACACAAGCTCCCCCAGATGTTTTCACACCACAAAGCCACACAAGATGCTTTCGCCTGTCTCACACACACATTTCTGGACCATGCTGAATTTTTCTTTGGAAGAAATTGTGTTTTCCTTTAACCTCCACCATGTTCCAGTGTTCTTGCAGCAGCACAGAGAAGTGCTGCACAGCCGTGACCCTTCCACACCCAGCACCTTCCCAACAGGCAGGAGGAATAAAAGCACAACAGCTCTCACTTTTATCTGGAATTCCCTGCCTTTTCTTACTTCCCTACCTGCAGCTTGAAAGACAGTTCATGCTTTAGAGCCCTGAGATCGTCCAGCTGCTGTCTGAGCGCCACCAGCGCATCCTGCTTCTCGCAGACATCCTTCTCCAGCATCTTCATGGCCAGCTCCATCTCCTGCCGCATCCCGATCTGCGCTTCCAGCTCCTTCTCCACATCCTGGAACACAGGGAACCCTCAGCATTTCCAGGAGCTCCCCTCATCACCCAGGGGTAAGCACCCTTCCCTGTTCCTGCCCACGAGCATGCCGCACTGCCACACATCTGACACATCTCTTAAGGACAAGAACTCCACAGTTTTCAGTCCAATATCAAATCCAGGTGCATGGATGTAATGCATGGCTAGCAGAGAGTCAGGGAATTCTGCGTGGGTCTGTCTTTGTGACGGAGGGAACTAAGGAAAAGCTAGCCAATTTTATTTCCTCAATACCTTCAGGTCAGGCATTTTTCTCCTCACACACTGTACTGAACAAGAGCTCAGTGTGGCAGTGACCTTTTGCAGCCCTGCGGGGGGAGCCCCAAGCCCCCCCAGTCCTCACCAGTCGCAGCTGAGTCTCCTCCTTCAGCTGTTTGCGTGCCTCCGTCAGTGCCTGCCCGTCAGCAGTTCTGTCCTTGGTCACCTGAGGTAACAGACACAGATCACTTGGCATGGCACGCTGCCAGCCCTCACTTGGCCTCAGTACTTGCTTCTCCCCAACACTCAAAAAGCCAGTTCTGCAACAGCTCAGGACAAGCCAGCACAACTCCCACGTCCTGATTTTCCTGTCCCTGCTCACTAAGTCCCCCTCCCTCCCGTCCCCTGACACCTTGCCGAGCAAGCCACGAGCTGTGGAAGCTCCCAGCTCTGCGCGTGCTCCCGGCTCCATCCCCACGGCCAGGCAGGATTCCCTGTGGGCAGGGCCCATCTGTTCCCTCTGTGCAGAGCCTACCTGCAGCTCCTCTAATCCACTGTGGGTTTTGGGTGAGACACGCAAGGAAATACAACTCCATTCCCAACCACAAATTCAGGCTGGGCCTGCCCCAGGGCTCAGCTATCATCCCCACACACACACACACCCACCAACCTTACGACTGGACTCCAGGATGTAGGAACTTTCTTCCTTAACCCGCTCCATCTCTTCCTGCAGCGTAATAATCCTGTTGTTGGCAACTGCAAGCTGGGAACACAACACAACAGTAACACATCGGAAACGTATTTCACTGTGTTTTTTCTCTCTTGATCCCCTCAGATGAGGAAGATTTGGCTGGAAACAGAGGATGAGCAGCACACATCACCCTTAGGGACAGGACACCGGGCTCAGAGGAACTCCCAGGGATGACAGCACTGCAGAGCAGCAGATCAATGTAAGTGTACGGTCAAAGGCCAAAGTAACTTCAGAACCTCCTCCTGGCTTTGTAACTCGCAACTTACATAAGGCTCACGCACAGGAGCAGCTCAGTGACATTCCAAAGGATCAGCCACGTTATCCAGTGACAGACACAGACAGAACTCCCCCGATGCAAGGGCGTCCTCGGTACAGCTCAGGCCCGACGCACACATCGCTGCGACGTGTGACACAGCTCATTAACTGCACCCCGCCTGTGTCCCGGTGTCACCGCGACCTCACTGCGCAACACTCTGCTGGCTTCACCGGGCAACTTAATTATCAAACCCAAAAACTACCGCACCCACCAGCGCAGTCCATCTCCTGGTACCAGGTCCCCCTGCAGGTAATAGACCAAAAGCCACTTATTCCACTCAGGCGAGACCTCCTGTCACGCAGTTGTCAAGGAACTGACCCCAGAACATTTTATGACATTTATGCCATTACTAATGAGCTGCAAGACCCATTTTAAAACACAGATTGCACCTATGCCTCATGTACCAGCTGTTTTTTATGCTCAGACTGGACATTTTACCTAGAGTGACATTTTTTCCCTTCATTTTTTGCAAATTGACATAAACATACAGTTGTTTTTCCACCTCTTGCTGAGTAGTGACAGCCAGTGAAATTCCTTGGCAGGTCAGCTATTCCAGTTCCATCGTTGAACACCCATCATTCCGTACACCAGACGCGTGAGAGGAACTCCTCCCTCCCTGCTTAATGCCCGATTTCCCAAGGCCAGAACGTCAGGTGGTTTTCCATGACACTTACCTCCTCAGTCAGCTTTGTGTTGGATTTCTCCAAGGCATCCACCTTGGCCTGCAGGTTGTTTACTGTAGCACTGTTGAAGAGAAAAAATACTACAGTAAAGCCTTCATTTTTTTCCTCTCTTTTGTTCTACAAGATAACAAAGAACCAAGAATTCGTATTTTACCTTAAATGTCTATTGAGTTCTTCTACATAGTTCTTCTGGTCCAAAATAGCAGTTATCTGACCATCTCTGGAAAAAAGAAACAGGGCAACCTGGAATACTGGAATACACATTCCCGAGAGGAGCAGCAAAACAACTGTGTGTGCACCTACCCTTCGCTGCCTTTCGTGCTGTTCCCATCTTTCAAATACATGGAGAAGTCGATAACTCCGACCTGGGTAAGAAAAAATGGCATTTTACATTAAACACTTGGTTTCTAAGAGCAACCCACTGTCCCCAGGCGTGAAAGTTTAGAGTTGGAACATCAGTACCTGCTGTACTACAGCAAGGGTGCATCACACCAGTAAGCCATGCAAAAGTAATGAGTTTTCCAATTTAAATGAGAACAAACCCCTTCACTGAACACTCAGTACCTGAGAGTCCAGGTCTTCTCCCTTCATGCAGAAGTTGGCATCAATGACATTCAAGCCTACGAGGAGGCCAGCAATGATGGCACCTTCCTCTTCCATCATCAGCGCGTTGGGCTCGTAAAACTCACTGCAGGATGCAGGGCAAGAGATACAGGAGTGAGAGCAGAAAGATGATAAAGACCTTAGCAGAGAGCAGAAGCGGACCTAACGGAGCACGAGTCCTGCACTCACCTGAGAAGATCCTTTCTGTTAATCAAGGCTTTCATGTACTCTGAAAGTTTCTTCTGCATCAGAGCCAGGCGAAGCCAAGCTCTTCCTCTGCCCACAGGTGTCCTGCAAGGCCAGAAACAAACATTCCCAGACACCCTGCAAGGCACAGTCACCGACAGCTCTAACAACCCACCCTGCCTCAAGTTCCTGCACTTCCAAGACAGAGTTGGCACCAATGCAGCCAGGGGAATACGAGGTATATGAACACAAACAGGTCCAGACTGATTAAGCAATCACTGCTCCTCTCACACCTCATGACGTTTTGCTGCCATACTAAAAAGATTTCCCCGACTTTGTCCCTGCTGAATGCTGCCAGACACATCAGCTGCTTCAGCTCATCACCTTCTGAGTCACAACCAGTTCTGCCTAAGTCACAGGAACGTGCGCGCACCAGCACAGCTGCCCAACACCACTCCTTGGAGCGGGTCAGGCTGGCTGCGAATGCAGCCAGACAGCTCAAAACACCAACTCATTGCTGTTCTCCTCAGGTGCTTTGCTCCTGAACACCCTCACAGGATGCCATGGGCTCTAGCCTCAGTCCTTCCCCTCTGTTTCTCCCCCATCCCGGGCACACGGCTCCAACACCAGGCTGACCTGCTTGTCTGACTTGACCTGGTATGAGCAGCAACAGCCCAAGGAACTCGTGGTCAGTACTGCCCACTCCTGACCTCACCAACAGGACCTGACACTTTCCAAGGATCACTATAAACTTATTCTAAAACGGTTCGTTATTTCCATTCATCTCCTATTGCAATGTTCTTCTACAACAGGAAGAGGTAGCGGGAGCTGTGGCACAGCACAGCCCTGTCAGCCGTTGCAGGAGTCCTGCACGGACCTCCAGTAAAGGCACTTGTTCATATATACATGACTAAATACTAACCCAAAGCAATTTATTGAATTTATCCATCTACCCTTTCAGCAAAGAAGCCTCAATCCTTACTCCTGCTGCTCATACAAAAGCTTCCTTACCCACTTTTTCTATTCTCCAAGCTGAAAGCTTGTTACAGTTCCTTTTATCACGGAATAAGCAAACAGAAGTGTCATGTCGGACGTGCCTACGAAATTTTGAGCAGTAATATATGCTTAATGTGTTTTTTCCCCACTGTAACATAAACTCTGTTCTCCAGCTTGGTGCCTGAGCTTCTCTCTCACGTAAACTTTACTTGAATTTATATGAAAGAAAAATTAGCTACATCAGCGTCAAAACTATTTAAACCGTTATAACCTTCCTGTTAATTCCCTTCCTCTTGAATCTGACTTCATAAATGCTCAGTAAAGGCTGCTCCCATGCCTGAGGCACATCACCACTCCTTCAGTGCTAGCAATAACTGCACTGTTGTCCTTAAGTTGCCATGCTCTTAGCACAGCAAGAATATATCCTGTCCTCTCCTGCTGCACATCCTTGACCAAGAATAAGAGAGCAATGATCCATTTTTATCGGCAGAAAGCGACAGATGTATTCCTGAAGGTTCTGTTTCCCCTTCCTTCTCTTCTCCAGGATCCTTCTTACAATAGAACCCGTATTATGTACTCATGCAACAAAGGAATGTACTCACTTCAGCCCTGGGAGATCCTTAACACTTGCTGTAATCTCTGCAGCCTCAGGAACGAGTTTTTCTACTAGTTCTAGAGGTCCCCAAAATGACTTGTTTTGCCCAAGAAAAGTCTTTTTGGCTAAAAAACAAAAAGACATAAAAAATGAGCCCATGAGACCCGTGCTGATGTAACACATTGTCAAACAAGTGAACAAACAGTAGCCAAAACTTGCCAGAATGGTTCCTGTGGGGCTGCTGCTGGAAAGGCGCTTGGTACCCTGGAATCCCAGGATGGTTTGGGTGGGAAGGGCCCTAAAGAGCATCTGTTTGCACACTCGTCTGCTTTTCATCTCCAGGTACTACACGCAAGGGCAGTACTTAAAGGACAGTCTGTACTCGGCCATTTGAGCTGTGACTCAGATTTCACAGTTAAAGACACGCTTTGCTTTAAAAGCGGCTTCAACCCATCAGCTGCACACAGCCCAAACCCTCAGTTTTGACAGAGCTACGGAGAAAGGAGCCCCAGGGTTGCAGTTCCTCTTCCAGCGAGGGGATGCATTCCTAAACCACAAGGAAGCGCAGAAAAAGGAGTCAGGAGCTTGCCAAAAGCCCACGCTATCCTCGATCACCGAATTATACCCAGGACAACTGAACCGCTGTTTTCAATATGGCAAGCACCTGCAACACCTGAGCTTTCCCCCTCCAGCAGGTTTTTGTCCCTTCCTTTGGCCTGCCCAGTCCATTGAGATCACAGCAGTGACCTTGTTCAGCCTCTCTCCATCTTCCCAACAGCACGGAGGCTCGTGCCCAGCTGGTACCTTTGAGGCCGTGCTTGAGGCAGTGCTCCATCACCACGAAGAACTGCTGCAGGGGGGCATAGTCCGAGTCCAGCGTCCGGCCCAGGTTCAGCGCGGACTCGATCAGCCCCTTGATGCTCAGCTTGGCCATGTTCATCAGGTTCATGCGTTCGTTAGCCATGAGGTAATTCGGGTCTGCAACAAAGCAAGAAAAATGCTGGTGAGCGACAAAAGCCGACTGGATTACAGTAAACGTCCCACCTTTCTCTTTTTGTTCCTCAGCTTTGAAGGCATTTTGGGGGGCAGCGAGTTTCACACGAGGCACTCTGTAGGCCTTTTGTGGAGAAAAATCAATATCAACTAGCATTTTATGGCCAAAGCCACAATGGCATGGGAATAAACAATGTATCACTTGAAGGGTGTCTTAGTACTTCCAGTAACTACAGAGGTTCCCTACTGTCAAGAAAGAAGTTCGAAGCCCGGTGTTCATCCTGGGCTTTGCACTTTGACAACGTGTCTGAGTGTCACAGCCATCACTTGTTCCAACTCACAGCCCCAGCTACATCCAGCAGCTACAAACCGGTGAGAATCCTCCACTTGCGGTTTGTTCTGCCATCTAAAGATCACCACGGACCCACTCACACTTAATCCAGCAACGTTTCTATCCCAACTTGCATCTCTCTTCCGCAAGACTATTTTTTTTAAGCTTAGACGTAACGTGAAGCCAATTCCCACTTAGGCCTCTTGGTTTTAACACTGCCACCGGTTTTCACCAGTGAAAAGGAGCTGATCTTCATGGCTTCTCTGACAGGTCATTCTAAATCTCAAAACTCGCAGACCTCTCAGGACTGTATTCTTGCTCTAGCATATTATAAACATCCAGACCTTTACACCTTCTACTCACACCCAATTTTGAACTCCAGCTCTTGAGCGCAGGCAGTTTCATCCCTGTAAGGCCCTTTAATCCAGGGCTGCTGCCAACAGCCAGGGACCCTTGAACCAACATGCCGCCTTCACACGTCAATTAACCTCTCCTGGCAGCAGAGACACGACCAGAGGACACCTCAGACTACAGATCTAAGCAAGAGGCACCCTGTCAGCACCCACCAGCCAAAAACACGGCCAAGAGCACGACTACTATACCCACACCCAAGCGCGCATCACCGCGGCCGGGGAAAAACCCACAGCACAGGGAGAGTGAAGGGCTGGGGCAGTGCTGCCATCCAAACCTGATACCACGGCTCATTTGTTCAGTCTCTCCAAAAGCAGCACAGGACAGAGCTTCTCTTATCCCTTTTCTTCTTCAATGTGAAACAGCACCACAAGTCTCCTCTAATTTACTTCCATAGTTTAGAGAACTTCCAAGTACTCATTCAGGAGCACAATGCTCAGAGCAGCACTGGACTGCAGAAAGACTGAACTTTGTGAGGGGTTTTTAATGCCTTCCAGGACTACTGCTATTTGAAGGTGGTGGCTCTGGCCGATCTGGACGTACCCTGAGCGCATGACCTGTTCTGGATTTCCAATCCACTTTATAACCTGCAGTGTAGCTAATAGTCACCACCACCGGGAATGCGGAGCTGGGAAAAGAGTCAGGCATAATATTGGCAGGACACAGAGAGCTCCTCCTTATCCTCTCTCATCGCATTTCCTCACTGGCCAAGGTCACTGATCCCATGGCATTCAGTGACTCTGCCTGGGTGGCGAATCAATCCCTAATGCAGAATTAAAGGAACTGTACGAGACAGCACCAAGGAAAAGGCTCCTTTGGCTGTGGTTATAGCTACTTTCAATAGAAAAATATTTTCACCATATCACACTAACCAAAGGTTTCTGCTTCATTAGCCTGCTCTGAGCAATCACACTCTGCACATGCAGTTTATCCAAGACTCTCATCTTGCAAACCCATTAGCTTAGACAGTATGAAACTGGATAAAATCCCTAAGGTTTATTCCAAAAGTTAAATCCTAACTAATTTATACTCTTGTTCTGTGTATTGCAACACATACACCTTTAAGGAAGGCAGGGTAAGCAGGCGAGGCTGACTTTTACACAGTAAGAATGTCAGGCTGGCTTTGAGCTGGGACAAGTCTGATCCCGGTGAGAACCTCACATGCTCCGTCTGAGCCAGTACCTTCTCCAACTCCCTCCTTTTGCCTTTAACTGCAGAACCTCTACCTGGGCTTTCCTACACATCCCACATCATAAACCTTAAAAAGCGAAACCCCAGCCCCTGAACTTTGCTATTTAAACGTTGCAGCTTCTCCAGAAGAGACATGTTTTCCAGCCAGCTCCTTCCATGCAGATGTTTCCTAAAGCACCCAAGCATCCTTAACTCGTTTAAAAGGTTCCATCTGTACCCAGGAACCTGAAAGTCAAGGAAGGAGTCCATGCACTACACGATCTCAAAGGGTTAAGCTGGGCTTGGTCTTAGTATTTCTCGTTTGGTGACAAATTTTCTCACTCCTCATACTTACTCTAAGACAAGGAAGAATAAACTAAAAGCTAAAATTTGGATCAAAGGCAGGGAATGATGAAACAGTGGAGAAGTGAACAAACCCACTGAAAGCAATGCCAATTCTTTAACATTTCAGCAAGGTTTTCCAGGTACCGAATCCATCCTACATCAGAAACACCAACTTAAAGCAACCTGGTATTTAGCAAGGCTGCTTCTGTGGGGCAGAGAAACGTATCTCACCTGATAAAATAAAAGCAAAAAACCCTGTGCAGTATTTTATGGGGAAAAAAATGTGTCAATCCCTTTTTTTCCCCTAGAGCCTGCCTTGGAAATATCCTTCTCTGAGAAGGAGAATGGGCTGTTGTGCCAGGAGAGGAGAACACATCCTGCGCCTGCGAGGCTGCCAGGCAGCATCTAGGCACGGAAGCGGCACAGCAGTTACAAGCACCATCATGGAAGATGACCAGCAAGGGATCAATGTGCTCAACGCAGGAGAACATCAGCCTTTTGGGCTGCAAACACTTGAATCCCAGGCAGGAGCAGTTCTATTTAATCATCGAAGTACCGATTTGTTTGACCGCTAGCTACACTGGGGATTCAACTATTTCACATTTGCACCCTTTTTAGAATCAAGAAAGGAGCACTATAAATAAGTTTCTCATTTAGTACTCTGCAAGTTCTAACAAAAATTTGCAATACCAGTTTTAGAATCATTTTTGCCAAGCCTTGGCAAATACTGCCAGAAAATCTGAAGAATCTAGACAGAAATACTGCAGAAAATCTGAAGCTTCAGGGCGATTTCTGAAATCTTTTTTAAAATTCCGCTTCCATATGTTGCTGCAACCTTTTAAGCTGTGCTTCTACCAGGCTCAGGAAACTAATGCCTCTGAAAGCACTTAGTGGAAGGCAAATAGCCCGTGTTGATTCACTACTTCTACCTCCACTTCAAGTCAAAACAGTAAAAAAAAAAAAAGCAAACATTTATTTAAGCAACACAGAGAAAATGCGAGAAAGCCACAGCTACTGGCACTGGAAAGGAAAACTAACTGCATTTTTTGCACTAAGGCTCAAAATAATAGTGCAGAAGCCAACGATTAGCGCAAACAAGAGCTGTGAGATGTGGGTGTGGAACGCACCTTCGGAATCATCGCGCAATCGCTCCACCACATCTGTCAAATCCTCCCAAGAGTCTTTGCAAACAGCAAAAGGAAAGGAAAAGAAAGAAAAACGTCATGCAAGCCGTGATCTAAAGGAAACATTCAAAATCGAGGTATAAGGAAAGCATAACTGAAAGGGAGATTTGCATCATACAAGACTTAGTTCATAGTGGGGAGAGATCTGCAAGTCAAAAAGGTTTATTAGTCTGCACAAAGCAATAGAGCAAAGCGTTTTTCTCCCCGAGCCGGATCAGGGCAGGCTTCAGTAAAGCTGCAGCAGCTTTTTTTTCTGCATTAACATAAGCAACGTTTTTGTAAAGCACATCCTAAAAAGAAAAGCAACAAAAGCATTATTTTACTTGTAAGATAAAAGCACTAAACTTGTGATATTTATGCCATGTCAGCTTTCGCTTCGACTTCCTCAGACCCAGCCCCAAGAAGTGCTGACAGGGAAACGGCCACACATGGCAAGCAGGCACATTCAGGGAAAAGACACACTGAGTGCATTTTAAAGGTTCAACAGATCTTCAACTCTGTTATGACCATCACCCCAAATGACAAATCCCACAGAGGTGACCCAGTTGAGCCCTACACTGGTCACAGGCTGATGATGATTCCCTAAGGACTCAGTCAGGGCAGCACCTCTCCTTGGTGGGACAAGGGAGATGTCCTGGGAGAGGAGCAGGCAGGACAAGGAGAACCGGTTTAAGCACACCCACTAAGTCCCAGTTTCAAACTCAGCAAGCCAAGCCGGGCAAAACCCCCTAACTCTGAGCATTTTCCTCTCCCTACTTACGCACCCGCGCTCCCCAGCGCTCATCTGTGACCGGGGGAAGGCCCAAAGCACAGGAAAGGCTCTATCCCCCTTCGCAGCTGTGCCAAAGTCCTGAGCAAAGTACAGAGGCTCCGGGCCCTCCTCCCTCCCACACACAGCCGGCGCCAGCCTCCTGCCCCAGAGCCAGCCCTGGCCAGCGAACTGCTCCTCCACAGCTAAAACAACCAACCAGGAGCCTCAGTGCCAGGACAGCTCACAAAGAGCTGAGCCCCAAAGCTCTGTGTGCTGCAGCACCACTGCCCAACAGACCCCTCATCCTCTGAGACCGGGGTATTCACGTGGCTGATTTTTGACCGTTTTCCTCTAAACCAGAGACTTCCACCAACATTCCCCTCTGGCTAAGCACTACTGCAGGAGCAACAAGGAGTTTCACTGGAGGAAATCCCTGTTGTTGCACAGGAACAAATCCCTGGTGACGCTCTCCCCACCACCAGCCTCCCCCACGTGCTGCATTGATGGCTTTTGGTCTCTCATGACAGGCGTTGCAGCTTCCTGAAGGTGCAGGAGACGGAATCTCACAGCAGAGGACGGACGCGTCTCTGACGCTTCCCTGGACCCTACTGCACAAATGGGACCCTGTGACTCAGATCCAGAGGCTGATCATCCCAGAATCCCTGCCAGCACACAGCAAGGGAAGCCGGACACGACCAGTGAAAGGTCTTTTGTCTAAAACTGGGGGGTTGGATTTTTTCTTAATCTAAAGCGTAAACAGTGAAGAACATATAACCAAAACGAGGTTTACCAGTAGTAACAGGGACAGAGAGAACTGACAGGTTTAATTTCATCTCTCTCATTTATTTTTAACCCTTAGCAAGTAACCCACACAAAGCTCCCAGACAAATATCCAGTCGAGTCACGAATATTTTCTTCTCTTCTATCCCTACAAGCCACAATCCCATCTTCCTACGAGCAAAAACTGCATGAATTTCAACCGGCACTACAGCATTTACATAGATTTAGAGGCAAAAGCACACATGTAATTAGCACTTTCTTTCCTGTTTTCATTCATTTCTCCATGCATCCAACTGCACTTTGCATAGGGTTCATTTCTTCTTTTACCCTGTACATTTTTCCCCACCTGTCTGGAAATTCCACCAAGCAACGGCGCCGGAAAAAACCTTCACACACAAACAAATAAAAGAACGACAAATACCTGAAACTCTGTAGTTTCCATGGTCCTTACGGTATGTGAAAAACTCGATAGTTTTGGTTACGATGGAAAATACTTAAGTCTGTACGAAGTTTAGAAAACAGGATGACCAAGATTTCTAAGTCTCCATAAAACGATTAACTCATTTCAACCAGATTCCCAGGAAGCTTAGTATTATGGAACTGAATATCCCGTTGGAATGAACACTCAAGCCAGTTCTTCAGGAAGGAACTGGAGTACTTATTTCTAATATATTAATCACGGAAATCCCATCCGTTACTTGGACAACAGAGGGGTTTGCAGTCACTCCCTTCACCGACACAGTAGCAGCATCTCCACTGGTTTGAAGGAGCTGGGATACACTTTCCCAAGCCAATATAAGTTTTTACATGTAAACCCTGGGAGAAGGGAATAGAAGCAAAATTATTTCACACTGCTGCTCAACAGGAGGAGTGCTGAATTTTTTACATTGTCTCTAAAGGTTGAAGTCATTAGCCTAAAATAGAGTCGAGAGTCAAAACCTTTCTGAACCGATGAGCGTCACCCCACACACACCATCTCGATATGAGAATCAAAGACAGATGAAACAGAACCACAGAATCACAGACTGGCCCGGGCTGAAAGGGACCTTGAAGTTCATCTCATCCCACCCCCTGCCATGGACAGGCACACCTTCCGCTATCCCAGGTTGCTCCAAGCCCCATCCAACCTGGCCAGGAACACTTCCAGGGATGGGGCAGCCACGGCTTCTCCGGGCAACCTGTGCCAGGCCCTCAGAGGGAAGAGTTTCTTCCATCAGGAAGAAAAGGTCATGAGTTTTTAAACAGGTCATGATTTTTTGAAGTATTTCCAAGTACAGAAATTTTTAACAAACTTCTAAGGAGAAGCTGAGCTGTCAGTGAAATAACCTAAAAAACCCCAAGGCATCAGTTTTGGGAAGGGAAAACTGAGCTTGATATAGAAAGTCCTGAGCGATGGTGCCATGTCAGTCCTGCTGCTTCGGCTGCTGGGAAAAGCTCGTCCCAAATCTAAACAAATGTTGTTATATTACGAAACGGGAACCGCTAGTCGCATTACTATATTTAAATTGCATTCTGATATTCGTCACCTTAGGAATACATTTCATAGCAAATAAAGAGGTCAAGGAAGAAACTTAGGTAGACGCTGTTTACGTTACGGGAGGTACATAACGAATTCTTTCAGGTTAAGTTTGCAAACGAGGTGGATCGTGAATTGTGGACAAAGAAAAGGGATCAGTGAAGGGTTTCAGCATCACGTTCAAACACCCTTCAAGCCCAAAATCAGGGAAGCCACCAGGCAGTCCGCAACCTGGAATGCCAAGAACCATCTCTTCAGGACAAAGTAGCTTAAGAAAAAATTTATTTTAAAACCCACTGCATACAAATTCCATCTCTAAATATATATAGAGAGAGAGAGCCTTGCATACAGAAGAAAATAGCAGTCACGCATCGGCAACAAACCAGGAGGAAATAAAGAAATAAAGAAGTACAGACAACTTGGAAATTCCAAGCCCACTCTCTGTTACACATATGGGACAAATAAACAGCAGATGTACATCACATGAACTAACAGTATAATCCCACCCCGTGTCTTATTCTCGTCTCCGCATGATTACCATCAAATAATCACCCAGTTTCTCTGTGTTGCAACTGTGTGGAGTTACATGGAACATTTCTCCACAACCAGCCTCTCTTCAGAGGGAAACATGTGCCTAACCGCTATGGGAAATTTCTCACCGTATTTCGGCCCTTGATAGTTTACACCCAAGAAAACAAAAAGCCAAACCCTTGGGGTTTTTCCCCCGTCTTTCCCTTTCCAGCTCGGTTGACACCTAAGTGGATTCTCTGCAGCACTTCTGACTCACCACCTCTGAGGGATATAAACCTGCCCCGAGTTTCCCAGATCTGACTTCATTTAGACTGACCCACCTTAAAAGAGCAAAGAAAACAACTCTCAAGTGTAATTTCTGAATTGAAGCCTGGATTACATGACCTAACTGCTATTCCCAAGATTTATGACCACGAACACGGTAATTCATTTAACTTGCATTTACTGACTTCACATTTGTTCTATTAAATCTGGTCTCCAGCTCCTTCAGACTTGTGGCCTGTTTAGGGGACACCGGGTACATTTTGAGCGGTTTTTTTCCGACTACAGAGTCATCTCATGCAGTTTTTGTCCACACCTGAAAGGTCCCTGCCACTCTCAGTACAGTGTTCAGACTCGTTTTGTGATGGGAAAGGCCCAATCCACTGAACAACTGCACCTCCCCCAACACTTCATTCTTCCTATTCCACACTACTAAAGAAACCCTAAATCAAAGTAACAGCTGCCAGTCTGCGAAACAAAATCACAGAATCAATAAGGTCCTGCTGCTTCCCTAAACCATTCTCAAGTATGCAAAAGAAATACAGAAAAACACTTATATGTGTTTTGCAACACATGTGAAAATGGATAGAAAAGGTAAAATCTGAAGGATGATTCAATAACCAGTGCAAGATTAATGGACAGGAGGCTTGAGAAGAACATTTACTTTTCCTGAAGAGCTCCACAACTCCTTCTCGGGGCATTCTGCACAAGCACGTGACAGAAACTAAAACTTTTAAATTACTGGTCAAAAAAGGAGAAAAAAGTCTGACCTTAGCTTCTGCCTTATAGAAAAGATAAAATTAATCTTTGCATGTTATAAATTCCAATTCTAATTCCTCCTTTTAGTGCAAACAGAAGAGGATTAATAAAAAAAGAAATACTGTAATTCTTGACAGTTCCAAGTAAACTCAACCTAGCACACGTACTCCTTCTGGTCTCAATTACAAGGTGATCCCACGAGGACAAATTTTCCACAGCTCTCATGTGAAGCTCCTCATGATTATTCAACATAGAAATTTAATATCCAGGAAAACGGCCTTAAAAAAGGCCATTTTGTGTAACTTCTCCCCAAAGCTGAGATCAGTGTTCGATGCCATCCATATACATACACTCTTCAACTCTCAACAGAAACACAATCCAGGTGTTTTTTACCTCCATCCCAAAGATGTCTCAAAGACCGTCACACACATCGCAAGCAAGCAAGGTTAACAACAGCCAGTGGTCACATTCCGAGGGGCCTGCAGAGCACAGTAAGGTTCTGACTGTCTTACTAAGAATCACTGCTTAAGACAAGAAGTTCTTTCTCTAATCCAAGGAGATTTACAGTAAACAGCAAAATCTGCTTATTTTCATATGCACGCAGAACTGCTTCTACCAGTCGGAAAAGTGTATTAATTGCTTCTATCGTTAAACTCAGGAGCCATGCTACACGTTACATGGAATATACACAGTTGCAAGCAACTCGGGATCTGCTAAATGCTGCTTTTAACTCGAATAAAAGTTTCGCACAGTTACCCTCAAGCACCAGCTCTGTGCAGGACTGGAATTGCTGTGACTGGCTCTGAAGGCAGGGTGGCTGCTCGAGGGCTGGGGGCACAGCAGATCACAGAGTCGAGAGAGGCCGGGGACAGAACTCTCCAGAAGCAGCAAGAGCTGAGGGACAGCAATGGAAGCCTTCCAACTTCTATTTCAACAAGCAGTTGGATTTGCTACTTACTGCAATACATACTTGACACGTCTTGATTTGTAAGGAAAAAACTGCCACCCTTTGTTATGCCTTTGGGAGAATTCCACAGCTTTTTTTTTTTCCCTTCTTCATGATGCCTACACCTTTGCACATCAGTTTTATGGAGACACTGCAGGAGACACGAGCCCGCGATCCCGTCCCCTCGACCTGTGCACACCCTGCAGACACAGCAGCAGTGCTGATGCAGTAGCACCAGCTCCAACACTGGGACAGAGCTGTGTCAGCTTTCCCATTGTCGACACTTTTCCGGACCTTCTCTGCTCAAAATACCACTCGGATCCAAACACACCCCTCTGCCCCCCAACCAACCAACGAGCAACCTTAATGTATGCATGCATCAACATCTCCGTGAAGGTCGTTATGATACTGCTCTCTTTTTGCATTTACTTTTCACACAGGAATTAAATAATATAGGAATGAAATGAGCAAATACTGTTTTCTAACCCCTTCTGGTACCCATCACAGAGTAATTACACCTTTAAAAACACTGGAGTAATACCGAGGAAGGTCTCAATATTACACACAAGAACATGGGAGTTGCAAGACAACTGAATTCCTGCTCACCCTGTACTCACCTCCCTGAACCCCCGGGATATGCTTCAGAGGGAATGCTAAATTTCTCTTTCTGAAACCTCTGTCTGGTATCCCACTGCGTGACTAAGTACCTGGCAAGCCAAATCCAAACCCAAGGGCTACCGCCACTGAAAGCGGCTGTCAAATGGAAATTAAATTATCCCTTGGAAACTTATTTTAAAGCTTAAATCCCCTCCACAATTTCAGTTGTCTCATTCAGCAAGAGACAGCTGACATATAAGACATCGCTGACTTAACCAGCCAGCATCGAACGGGTCAAGCAAGACTGCTCACAAGAGCGGCATTTCAGGAGTTACTGGAAAAGGGTCAGGCACCGAAAGCTGGAGTCTCCTCGCTCTAAAACCAAAAGGTACATCCAGCAATAGCAGATGCTCAGAACCTCAGCGCCTGCAGAAAATCATCACCTCTCCTCCTTCCCCACTTGTTTATTGGCAGAGCACCGCGTGGATGTCCTCTCATGTTCTCAGTACTCTCAGAACTTTCAAGCCTCATCCTGGTATTGAACTCTTTTCACTATCACCCCTTTTACCAGAGGAAAGCAAGATGTGCTACACCTCCACATTTCCAAGCCATTATAAACAGCAGCACGCTCACCAGAGGCAAGCTGGGGGACCTGCGACGGCATCGTCACCTGACAATGGACATCACTCTGCGTAATCGCTGGGGCTTTCCAAAAACTCCCCACGACCGGGCACACGCTGGGGTGCTGCCAGTGGGCTCCCCTGGTACCAGCTGGCAGCTCGCTAACAGAGCCATCAGCCCTGCTGCTTTTAAGGGCAAAATCACGGTTAAATGTTCTCACCGAGCACACATCAGGGTTTTCTTCCTTCCTGAGATACACAAACCCGATACAGCTAAAAAGATAATTCATCGCAAATCTGCCTTAAAGGGTTAGGTTACAAAAGACAACAAATTCTATGGGCAATGTGAAGCAGCAGTTTGGCTTTCTGATATGCCCGAGGACGTCCGGGCTCTGCAGGCAGGACACGAGCATCTCGTCCTGGAGACGCTCCCTCCCAACTCGAGCAGCGCTGAACAATGCGCCGGCCGCGGGGCTCCCGGGGCAGAACCGGACCGTACCTTCGTGGGTAGGCTCGGGGTCGGGTGTCAGCGAGATGTCATCCAGCTCGCGCAAGCAGAGCCACTCTCCATCCATCGACACGCGGAATTTGCAAAGATAGATGGTCTCCATGGCAGCCTGAGTGATCTTGTCTGTGGTGGGGGTTGGCATGTCGCTTTGAGGCGTCAGAGCAGACATGATGACTCAGCTGGTACAACAACAACGGGGGGAAAATAAGGACTAAAAACAAAAGCTTTCTGAAGAAGAAAATCAGAAATACCTTGCGATTAAAGGACAGATTGCTCAGGATCACAGAGGCTGCTCTGGCCTTTTCATAGATCAAGCAAGGTAAAAACGCTTCTCCTTCCCGCTCAGCTCTGCCTCCCTCCTTTCCACCGACTGCCGTCGTCTCCAGCTACGCTAGAGGCTATTGATCCTCAGCATCCACAGAAAACCTGGCTTCTGCATCAAAGGCAGCCGGGAAAAACCGGGCAAAAATACGAAACGAACAAAAAAAAGGCAGCAGAAGCAGAAAGAATGTCTTCCTCTGGTGATGACCCCCGCAAAAACAAAAGACGAGCGGAGCGGTAGTGTGCCGGTGTGCCGAAATCCAAGAGCCGGTCCCCTCTCCCGGCGCAGCCCGGGCAGCGAGTGCCGCCGGGATTGGCTGTGCGCAGGGAGCAGGGTGGCGACCAAAATGGCTGACTAATGAACTGAGCTGGAAATCCAGGCTCATGTGATCGGCTGCGATTCCCAGGATGCTGCCGAGACGCTGCTGATGCAGGGCCGGCAGTCAGGCGCTCATCAGCACAGCACCACCTCGCCGGGCCGTGCCAGCCCGATTGGGAGCGAGCAGAACAACCCCCGCACCCCCCCCAGCCATCGCCCCCGGAATACAAAGGAGCAGTGCCAGCAATACAAAGCCACATTGGTATTCCTCTCACGTCCCCGGATGCCACTATAGGAATTCAATCGGAACCTTTGTTTTCACAGTAGGTGTGCAAATCGCGGTTTGGGTTTTATTCGCTGTGCCATCTTCTCAGAGGGCACCTTGGAGCTAAAACTTCCCACGTTCAAAAAAATGTAGGGATGGATTTATCCTCTCAGGGAAACAGGAAGGAAAAAATGATCTGGCTCTAAGTACTTCGGTGACTGAGGATGAAGCTCTTTCAGCAGGGCAAGTGCACATGGAAGGACAAGGAGGGAGAACACAAACACAGCTACGTGACCCAATCTCACACTTTAAAACCTGACCTGAAAACTGCACTGCTCAGATGAGGCTGATGAAGAAATATTACCTCTCAGCAGGCAGAGAAACAGGCTTTCAACTTCTCAAGAAGAATATAATAATAATATATGGTAGTAACAGCACTGCATTCCCTGTCCTTTCCTGGTCGGCTGAACCTCCTGCGGGTCCCCAACCCACACAGTTCTACTTCTGGGGGACAAGAGGTCCCACATCACCAGACAGGCTTCTCATTCCCAAGGTCACTGTAGTGTCACCACCCACTTCAACAACGATATCAGGCACCAATAAATTCGTTTATCTGACTTCATTCCCGTGTGGCTGCAAGATATTTGAGGAGAGCAGATGCGTAACATTCACCTGAAATGGACGGACACTCGGCCGCGGAGAAGGCTGTCACCAGAACAGTGTATTGATAAGAACATGTGATCAATGTATGGGACCTTAACTATTCTCCCTGCTTCTTGTTCCCTAAAGAAACACCCAAGAGGTTGTACATCTCCCTCTCAGGGATGCGCAACACCAGAAAAAAATCGCTGGATACAGAATTCAGCATGCCAATGCATAGAACTTTTAGAGGGAAAAAAGCAGCCATAAAACTGGAGAAAAGGGTTAAGAGCTGCTATTTTTGACTGGCAAGAGGAAGCAGTTGCTTTCGGTGAAAACTTCCTGCTTAGTGCAGCACATTTTGACTCAGCAACTCCTTCCCCCATTAGGCCAAACCCAACGATGCTCTTGACAGCCACGCAAAGGGCAATTATTTCACAGAAAACAAGAGTTACTATTGTTCCTTCTCCTCAAGAGAACAGAGTTTATAAATCGTGCTGACAGCATCTTAACTCATACATTTATACCCCCTTTCAGCAATGACAGCCTCTAGATGCAGCAGCCACATCGCACCACCCCACATTTTGAACCCAGCGAACAGCTGCCGGCCCTTGCTAACCCTCGGAAAGGGTCTAAACAAACAGCACACGGTCAAAATAAGCTCTTCATAATCAACAAAGCACCATAAGCTATTGCTCAAGCTATTATCCTACAGATCTCATTACCAGTTGGATTTCTTGGTTTTGAAGCAATTAGAAATACCAACAGCGCTGGGTGCAACCCTGCAGCTCCCATTTCAAAACACATCTTCAGCCGAGCTCAGCACTGCTAAGTGACCTGCACACCTGGATCACAGGGAAGGCCTGCTAAAAAAATTAGGTAGGAACTGTTCAACTTCCATTGGTTTGCTTTTAACATGAAGAAATAACAGAAGCCCTCATTCCCCTTCCAGCGCAGCTCTATTTTCAGGCTCCTTTATGCAGTGATCCTGCTGCAAATACTCCATAGGGATATTTAAGGTACCTGGAAAATCTTCTTTGACTTATTTCCAAAAACGAAACAAAAATAACCGAATAAAACCCCAAACAGGAACTGTTTACTGACTTGTTAGCTTTTTATCACCACCTGAAAACTGCAAGACAAACATTCCCCTATCCCCATCCTGTGCCTCAAAATTACAAAGCAACAAAGCATCTCATGAAGAAACAAAAGAAAGGTGTCAAATACTTGTGTTTTTATAAAACCTTTCATAAAACTACCAGGCAATTCGAGGGCACCTGATAAGGCTTCATCAGGTTCAAGGATGGTCAGTGGACAGAGGAAAACCCAGAGCACGAATAAATGCAGAGGAGGTCGTGCGGGATGAACCGCTTTCTCCATCTCAAACCAGTCAGACAGCCTCGACCGGTCCTACAGGGTTTCCTCCTGTGAGCCACACTTTGGCACAAGCCCTTAGAGGCTTTGGCCAGATGGCAAAACATAGCAGGGTTCTGCCAAAACGTTTTTACGATTAAAGAATCACCAGCTGACTGCATTGGAATTTTAAGACCAACCACCTGAATGCCAAGCACTCCGTCAGCCACCAGTACTTGAGAACTCCCATGTACTGCAAAGTATTTAGAGTTTCAAAAGCTGAACAAATTAGAATAATCTAAGCAAAGAAACCCAAACAAATTCCCAAACCACCCTTAGGACTCCAGGGAGCATCTCTGGGTGTACTTTTACTTTCAGAGCCTGTGAGCAAGCTGTGTTTCCGTCATTAGGAGAAAGTTTTCCCCCTCACTCCGTAGAGATTGCAAAGCAAAAAGGACAAACCCATCTCTGAACACAGAAGGTAATCTAGAAAGATAAAATTAGCAACCCAGCATCTACACAGCAAAGTCTGTTTCTGACTCCTCTGCCAGCACAGATATGCACATTACCTCAAATATCAGCCACTTTGAACCCTGCAAGCTCGAACAGGAATGGGCAAAAGCAAGTTTAACAACCCAAACAACAGCAACGACTTCTTAACGAAGAAGTGGCAAGCAGGTTTTTCTTTACCTATTGTGAAACACAGAGGTATTATTTAAGGATTGAAGTAACTCATAATTGAGGGTACAGCTAAAAAGTGGGAAGGAAAAGTCTACTTCAAGAATCAAGGTACTGGCTAGGCTTTCAGTGAGGGCAAGGAATGGTTTTGGGTTTGGTTTGTTTTTTTTTTAAGACAGCCTAATCAAGTTCCTTTTACTATATTTAACTAGTATTTTAAGGTTTTACTGCAGGTCAGCTTGCTTAAGTACACCTTCTTGTTCCTTCTAGAACCTGGAACCATCTGTTAACAAGTACGCAGGTGCTGCTGGCATGAAAAGCTTTTGCAGTCTTCTTCCCTAAGCAGCTCTGGCCTTCACCTGATGTTTAGGATCAGGTGAGAATCCAAGCGAACAGTTCAATGATTGTGCTGTAACGGGGAAAAAAAAAAAAAAAAAGACTTGAAATAGACCCTCAAAACATTGTGAAATACTGACAGTTACATTGAGGCCGCTGCCTCACCGTAACACCTAAGAGTTGGCAGCAGAACCCATTGCTCCTGCTGCCGTGTGGGAACAAAAGAAAGCGGCTTTTAGAGATGTGAGAAGTGGGAAAAACGACAAGAAAAAAGAGTTGATAAAAAAAGTGATTTACAGACAGAGTTTGTCCCGGGAGAAACAGAGTCCAAGACACCATGCAAACAGATGCAGATTCCTGTTCCCTGCAGACACTGCTATCACTGCATCAGTCAGTCCCTGAGCGGGCTGTGACACTTGATACTGCACAGGCAGCTGTCACCTCCACGGCTGACAAGAACAAGAGAACTTTCATATGCATTTTAGAAAGCTTCACAAAGCTTACAGGAACGACCGCTGCAGAATAAGGCGGACATGGGACAAAGCACTGCTCAACCACTGAGCTTCTCCACTAAGTCCTCGGGAACCAAAGTGCTCACCTCAATGCTTCAGTTTCTCCAGATCCAGACAGGAGCCTTCTCACAAAGTTTAACAGCTGGGATTCAATATTTTTCTTTAAGTCTTCTATCAGAAATAGCTCACCCTTTGCATGCACATCACAGGGCTTACTACGGGTAAAGCTCTCCTGATTAGGAAAAAATGGCAAGTAAAACTAAGGTTTTGACAACAATTGTTTAAACAACAATTTAGCAGGGAGGGACTTTGGACATAAGTTGGCAGTCGCAGACAGTCCTTCATAGAGCTCAGAGCAAAGTCAGGGCATTTCACCTCCTCTTGGCATTACAGACGTGGACTTCTTACCTCACTGGTTATAGCTCTGCTGAGTAATGCCTTCAAGTACATCAGCCTCCAACGGAGAAAGAAAACAGATACCCGCTCCAAACAAATCAGCTCCTGTGTGAGTGAATGCTCACCTGAGACAGGAGGTGACAAAGCAAAGGCCAAAAGCTCAGTCACACACACTCTGGCACCAGCCCAGAGGATGAAGCTGCTGGTTATTTTTAGGATGGATGGAAAAGAGAAGATCCCTTCTATATACACCCATGCACGTAGGTTTTGATTTTAAAACACACCCAAGTACTTCAGAGTACTCCAGCTCACCCAAAACCACCGCAAGATCATCATAAAGAATCTCACAAAGGAGATAGCTATTTGCCACCCAACACGCCCCACACAGCGACGCAGGTCTCCTGTGCGCAGAGCCCTCGCCTCGGATTTGTTCTCCACTCCGGCACCAGGAGGAAGCCCGAAGGGGTTCCTCAGCCCCTAAACTGCATCCCGAGTCCAGGACAGCCTGTTGGATTTCCAAGGGCGGCACCAATTCTCCCCAAAGGGCGCAGCAAAGACTCTCCGCGGGGCTGGTTTTGCTGAGCTGCCGGACCAGCACGGCTCACCCCCACCCCCCACAAACCGCCTCCTTCCGAGCCCCCGCTGCCCTTCCCGCCGCCGGGGAGCAGCCGGGTCCCCCCCCCCGGCCCTGCGGGCAGGGGCACCTTTGGGGCGGGCACCCCGTGCCCGAGCCCGGGCGCGCCCGCGGCTAAGAGAGCCGCGCACCCCGAGCCCGGAGCGCTCGGGGAA
>VZRJ01004645.1:452246-521592 GCA_013397565.1 Ptilonorhynchus violaceus | reverse complement strand
CCGCGGCCGCAGGACGGTGCCGCGCCGGGTCCGCATGGCTCCCGCCGCCGCCGCCGCCGCCGCGCTTCCCCTTCCGCTGCGTCCCTTCCGCTCGCTCCCGAGCCCTTCCTGTTCCAGGGCCGGGGCGGGATCGGCTTCACGCCGCCGATGAGATGAGTGATGCCCCGGGCAGCCCGCGGGGAAGGGAGCGTTTCCGCCGTGGCAGCTCTCAGCAATCAATGATGCCACGTGGAAAAAAAAGGAATAAAAAACCCCTTTCTTTCACCTTCTCTGTGGTTTTTTTTTTTTTCCCTCTAGCAGTGCAGCCACCTGCAGCTGCTGTCTGTGCGGTCATCTTACAGCAAGGGGGAAAAAACAGATGGAAAAGACACCTGACACCTGTTCCCATGTAACCAAAACTCGGTGCTCAGTTCCCTACGATCACATCAAACTCGGAGAGGAGCACAAGTATTTGCAAACGGCCGTGCACACATCCGAGATGCAGACATGAACTCTCCGGAGACTTTCCCGCCAGCCAGTCGCACTTTTACAGGGGTACAGGCAGCTCCCGGCAAGAGCTAGGTGCGTTCCTGGGGGTGGGGGGCAGACTCGGGCCGCACAGCTCGCCAGCTGCTGCTTCATCACCTCTGCTCTCCTTGGATCCATCCCCTTATTGCCAATAGATCCAGACGTCCCAGAACAGGAGCAATTCTGCTTTTTCAACACCCGAGGACCTCTCACCAGGAGGGCTGTCAAGGCGGTCTCTGCTTATCCGCCTGTGCATTCTCATCCTGTGTTTTTTGTCAGTCACGACAGAGCACCAGCCCAACCTCCCACCTTTCCGAAGGGAAAACGACATTAATACTGAGCCATAGGGAAGCAGTCTGGTTTTATGAGCTGCGGGCAGCCCTGCCACAAGAACAGAGTAATTAGACACAGGAATTAGTGTAGTCCAAGCTTAGAAACCCCGAGCCTGATAAATTAAGCATGCACACATCCCGGCAAGAGCAGTTCTGCATACAGCAAGTGCAGGTGCTTTTTTCTCACCGCAGAACAGGTGCAGTTGTATTAATAAACACTCCCATCCACCTTTTTGTGGAAAAAACCAGATCAAGTAAACATTCAAATTAGCTGAAACAGAGTGGGGTGCACAACTTTACCCACTTCTTGGTGATTCATTTGGAATCTGGTGCATCTGATGGCAAACAGGTCTCAGTTTTGACTTTCTGATAGGCTCAGCCTCTTCACATGGTCGCCTCTGGGTCAAAATTTCCTTGCACAAAGACAGGTTTTGCCTCAGATCCCTGTTCCAAATCCACCCCTGCCAGTTTTCAGCCATCACCTCCCTGGATACAGGCCTGTTGAAGAAAGAAAGCAACAAGAATAAGTTCGGTCTGGAGGCACACGGCATTTGTTAGCCATACCTCGGTGGAAATTCTCACTCCATAGTTGGCCACTAAATACAGCTGTCCCTGGTGATCAGGCTTTGTCATCCGGCTCCTCAGTCCCGCAGCGTTTTTGTGTAAATCCATGCAGAGACATCCGCAGCCAGTTCCTGCCAGGTTAAAATTCCGGATAACTTGTGCAGCTGTGACTTAGAGAAACCCAAGCCCTCTCGTGTCCCTGACCTTGATCGTTTCCATCCTAACTGTCCTCCTTTTTTTCAAGTCTGCCCTTTCAAAAATGAGCATACTAACCTCCACCTGGACTCTCACAGATTTAAATGGAATTGACAGGTCTCCCAATCCAAAGTTAATTCCCCAAGAGCAGAAAACAATCTATGGATATTCAAACCTTCTCCAAGACTTGGTGAAAACATCATCCACTTGTGGCGAAGCTGGAGATGATCTCCAGCATGAGTTAGTTCATCCAGTTGCCAGGAACTGCTCAAGCCAAACCAGTTTGCTGTAAGCATCAGTGGAATCACTGCTACCAGCGCAACAGTCAGCAAATGCTGCCGGTCTGTTTTGATCCACCATTTTCTTGGCTTCCAAGTAAGAAAGGAGGAGCAAAGAGAAGCATAGGACAGACTGCACATGGAAGGTGTCTTATCTGGAGAAACCCTATGCCTCGCTGTCATCCTGCTCACCCAGAGCAGCAAGGACACACACAGACACAACTTTTGTGCTTCACTTCATTCACACAGCTGCCCAGCTTCTTAGCTGGAAAAGCCTCGTTCAGCATGTCCGGGGCCAACTGGAAGCACAGGACATCTGAATGGAGGCTGAAACTACAGGGCTGGTTCCCATTTCTTTTCCAATTGTCAATTATTCCATCTCTAGCCTCTGCCCTACGGGGAGGTTGCGAGTCCAGCTTCCCACTTAGACCCTTGCCAAATGCCTGCTCACCCAGATGAAATTCCAGAAGTCATCCAGTAAAACAGGGCTAGTCCATAAAAGTAACAGTCCATAAGACAAACCTTCCTCTCAAGAGCTTGCAATCTAGCTAGAAATCCCCAGAGACACGCAGGTGGCTGAAGGGACCGAAAATAGCTGTAATGTCATCATATCCAAACCAAGGGACTGTACACACGCGTGCAGATTTAGCAACCGAAATCCAGATACACCGAGCACCAGCAGCCAGGGAAAAGCACCAAAATTAACAGAAACACACAGATATAATTTTGCTCGGGCTCTGCCTTCACATTTGAAAATACTCTTCTTGCATTTTCCCGGTGCCATATTTTTATTAGTGCAGCTTGGCAAAACAGATCAGAACCAGCCTCTCTTGCATGTACTTTATCCTGGTGCTGGCATCCTCACTTCTTGTATAATTCTAAAAAAATTCTTACAAAAAAGGGTGACTGAAACAAACAGCAGTTTAGAGAGACATCACTACCAGTCCAGGTGAGCCAGGTTTATTTTTTACCCTCTGCCAAAAATGGGGTATAACGGAACATCTTGCCCCTGCCTAAGAGAGAGGGCTGCATAAAACTGTTAGCAATGCTTTCTAGGATCGGGAAAGGAAACAAACGCAAATTTTTTCTTTCCTAAAGACGGAACCCTAATGGGAACACAAGGTTTGTAAAGAAGTGTGGCAGAAGCCAAAGCTCTGCAAGGACCTGGGCTGTGACCCATCATCCCCCTCACGTCCCCTGCTCACCTTGCACAGGAGCGCTGCTGATGTAACCTGAAAGCTCATTGCATCATGCAACTGCAGGGTGAGATGTTTGTGCCTGGGGGAAAAACCTCGAGGCACACGACCAGGGGGCTTAGAACAGCTCCGGGCTTAGGGACCCAGCCAGCAGGGTCTGAAAAAGGGAAGACAGCCTGCAAGGTGACAGGAACCAGGATGCCTGGCAGCCTTGCCAAAAGACTTCAGCCTCTTCAAGAAGCCTGGCAAGAGCAACCAGGCCCTTGCTAAGACTGGGCTTCCCCTAAAAGTGGCCTTTTCTAAACAAGACACATGCAAATGCTACAGAGACAGCTCCGGCCATTGTAGGCTACATCGCAACATTTCCTCTTCACAAGTTACACAAATGATCCCAAATCTGGGACACAAGTCCAAGGCTCTCTCCATTGCTGCTCTCCTTCAGGAAAAGTCTGCATGCCCAATACCCCAGGGTTTTCCTGGGACCTGACTCAGGATCTCTCATAAACCACAAAACCCATGGAGTCCCTTTTCCATTGTCAAGGAAACGAACTCTTCAACTCAGGGGGCAGAGCTGCTGTTGCCCAACCTCTTTCACCCTGGCCCCTCACCTCGCCTGCTTTGATTGCAGGCTCTCTGGGGGCAGGGCCAGCCCTTAACACAGGTTTGCACATAGCTGGTCCCAACAGGATTTTCATCTTTGAAGCCTGAAGTGGTTTTTTAATATGACTCAAGTCATCTTTAAGTCTGATTTCTCAAAATTAGAGCCAGAGCTGGGGCACTTGGACTCTCTTACCTTACACCAGCCCTGATGGCAAGATGTCCCCTAAAGGCCGGGGTGGTTTGGCACCTCCTTGTACTCAGCAGCTTTGTAGCCTGTTGGTGATGAGGAGAAAAAAGAGCAATAAACGTGCAACCCCTGCTCCCTTCCCCTCCGAAAGCCAGACGTCTTGGTGCATTAACACACCTGCTTTCAGTCCCCAGCCACATTTTCCAGTGTTGGCCAGGCTGTTTATTTTAGGAAACCGATTTGCACACGCCCTTATAGGCAGAGTCAGGCTCTCCACTCACATTCTTCAAAAGAAGGGAAGGCAACATGAAGAGCTCTTTGTTGCTGTGCAGGGCCTTGGCCGTCTCCTTGGGGATCATCCTTGTGACAGGTAGGTGAGCAATGAAGAGGATGGAAAACTGGGATTAAGATACTGATGGCAGGCTTTGTGTAATCTACCCTGAATTATTAAAAGTCAGAGGTCAGACCTCAAAGCTTGCTCAAGTAGCCATGCTTCAGTGGTGCTTGGACACCTGAGGGGGTTTCTGCATCAGAGCTGGGGGTTTGAATTGCTGCCTTGACAATAAAGTGATGACTAGCTCCAAAATTAAGACCTGATAATTAGCCATTTTTATCAGGTTTCTGAAGCAATAAACTGCAAACACGCATGCTTGCTTTTCTGCTGTCCTAGGGAGCTTGCAAGACTCTTACCTGCTGGGTTTAAAGGCTTCCAAAATCTTCCTGGTAATCCTGCCATGTGGCTACAGCCAATTTGTTCTGCTTAAACTGTAGCTTATCATGTAATTCCACCAAATTTCTTGGAAACTCTTGATTTCAGCTGAGATCGGTGTGCTCTTTCCAGCACACTCCTCAGTGTGGGTCTCAGGTCTCTGCACGGTCTGAATCCATCCTCCTGCACATGGTGGATCCGGTTCGCAGGACGAAATCGGTGCTCAGGGATAACCAGCCCAACGGGCAGCTGCATCCCTGCATTTCCTCCAGCTTTTGGAAAAGGCTATCTTATTGCCTATCCCAGGCAATTCTGTTGGGCTTCACAGCGTATCACAGGACAATCCAATACTGGAAGATGAGAAATTTTGTCCAAAAACCAGCCACATAAGCACTGAGGACAGAGGGAACACCTTAGTGCAGTAACTCAGGCACCAGGAAATGCCATCTGAAAACATTTAGAACAGCCTTGGCAAATTTGGCATTTAAATACCGTCTCCCCAAGGGGACTTTACTGGGTCACGCATGGAGATATTGCTGATAAAGTTGCATTTTTTGAGCTTTGTAATCTTAAATGAAAAATTGATGGAGCAGCAGTAACTTTAACAGTGAAGCCAAGAGCATAACACAAGGAAATAAATCAGGGCAGTATTTTTAGAGCAGTCAAAAAAACCTGCATATGCCTAAGATTGTGTTAATCTAATTTTAGAATTAAAGCCCGCTCTCAAAGGTTTTGGGACAACCCCAAAGCCAATAGGATCCAACTTGAACATTGGCTTTGGATTAAGGGCTTGGAAAGAACCGCACGCAACATTATGTGGAATGCAGCACAGACAGCAGAGGAAGAGCTGTGTGATGGACAAGAAGCCAGAGACTTGCCTTGAGCCAAAAGAAAGGGCAAGACAAAGAGCCAGGGACTGGAGAGGCTTCTGTGGGAGGCTTCTGCATCAGAGGCAAGAGCTCATGGAACAATGAGTTGGCAGAGCGGAAGCTTGGAGAACAAGGGAGGAAGGCGATTTCCTTCCCAAGGTAGAAACTCCGTGAAGAATCTTATCCAGCAGATATACTGCTGCCAAAGGCCACAGAAACAGCACTTCTAATCAGCAGGTGAAGTCTAGGGTCACTGAGGCAGCATTTTACAGTTTTGGTACTTTTTTCACAGTTATGGTACCTGTAACGATCTCAGAAAACCTGGAATGGAAGCAGATAAAACCAGTATACTGTAGGAGCAGGAAGGACCAAAGCTTTTAAGTCCAAGTGACTCCAAAAACCTTTATAGACATGATTAACACAGATGTTTTGAGCCCGTTTCTTCCTTCTCTCCATGATTAAGCCAATGGACAAGCAGAGCAGGCAAATCCCCAGAACTGAGGTCCATCTGAGCCCAATACAAACTGTCCCCATATGACAGAAATCACTGGGTTTGGTACTTCTAAGCAGGCTGAAGGTGCTGTAGCAAAACGATGCTGCAGCAAAATGATGCTGCAAAGTGATGGCTGTGAACTTGATTTCAGCAGCATTTAGAAATACCAAGAGATGTAAAAGCAACACATAAAAGCAAGGCTGGCTTGTTATGGGTGAAGAGACCAGAGGCTCTGGGCTGGGGAAAACAAACCAGCAAAGAACAAACTACTTCAAGTCCATCTACTTGCAGTAAGGCAGCATTGCAGAACATCAGAAACATCCCAAAAGCCTCTGAGTGACACCTGGCATGTTTTAGCCTGCTTTGACTGAGTTTCAGATTGAGTAGCACCCTAGAAGCAGCAGCTGGGATAGGTAAATCGGGACTGGAGTTTTCCCTGCAAACCACAAGCATCAGCAGGGCCACCTGCCTTTCCCTGCCAGGTCAGGGGGCTGCCTCCTTGCTGAGTCCTGCTGTACTTGTCCATATCTGTGCCCTCAGGAACGCAAAGGACAAGATAGCGCTCAAGGAAAACTGACATCTGCTGCATCGGCAAGGTCAGAGACACATATTGAGAGGTCGGATTCAGACTGGGGTTTGGACTGCTGGAGCAGTCTTGGTGCATGAGAGAGGAATTGGATAACCTGTTAGGGTAAAAGAGCACCTCAGTCACCAAGTGTGGCTGGGATTTTCTTTCCATTTTACAAGCAATCCCTGCATCTTTGTCCCTCACCAGCCACAGTGTCCAGGTTCCTAATCTTGTACTTCTCAATCCCATCACCCCCCCATACTGCAGCACACTGAGCTGAGCAGGGAAGGCAGCTGAACTCATCTTTGCTAAGAGACTCGTACCTGCTGCAACCTGGACTTTAAGTCAGGTGCCGTAACGGTGCATTCCTGGCATTCTCATCCCTTGGCTTTCTGCTAGAGCAGCTTTCAAGGATTTTTTTCTTCATTCTGGGATTGCAGGATATCCAGTGGACCCCCAAGAGGAAGAGTACGTGCTGGTCAATAATAAGTGTCAGTGCGTAACAGTGACCTCCAAGTTTGTCCCCTCCAAAGAAAATCCCGATGAAGAAGTCCTGGAAAGAAACATCCGCATCATGTAAGTGGCAGCCAAGTATTTCATGGAGTTGGCGAGCGGGGGATGCAGCATTATATAAGTTCCCCTTCCTTTGCATTGTTTCTTATGTCTTGGCACTGATGAAGTGCGCAGCTTTTCACAGGAGCTGCTTTCTGTGGTAACCCGAGAATTTCCCTTTGCTTTTCTACCTCACATGAACCTCTCTGGTGTTTGTCCCTCGAGATACAAAACGCATCTCCATGTTTTAAGCCGTTCACTAGTAACTTCACAGAATAGGCTGGGGAAGTAGAGCATGACCTGTCAAAAGCTGATCTAACCTGAAAGCAGATTGGGCCCATGACACTGGACCGACTTCCCAATCTGACAGAAAGCCCGGGAAAATAGTTAAAATGCCTAAACTACCACAAAAGCTTATTCCCATGAGGCGTGTCTCAGTTCAAGAGTAGGACTTGGTCCTCTCCACTCACACAAGCCTAACAGAAGTGTGTGCGTCTCTGGGAAACAAGGACCAACTTTAAGCCCAGAGCTGCAGGAGCTCTGGTAGAGCTCACAACAGGAGAGCCATTGATTAAACATCCCTGTCTATCAGTGTCAAGCACCTGCCAGTTCCGAGCTGAACAAAAATAAACATAGCGAGTGGCACTTACACCAATTGCTGCAGGCCTCTCAGGGAGGGTTGTTGCCTTTGAGGGCACAGAGGACCAAGATCTCCTGCTCCTGAGATTTGGTTTGGAGAAGGGTCAGAATGAAAGTAACCTGAAAAAGAAGACGAGAGTTTAGAACGGCTCACAACAGAAGGAACCCTGTTTAATAAGCAGTTTTCACAAGAGTGATTCTCTTCTCACCTCTCCAGAGTCCCCCTGCAGGCTCGGGAGAACATCTCTGACCCCTTGTCCCCGCTCAGGACCACTTTTGTCTACCGCCTGAGTGAACTGTAAGTAGTTTTATTTACTAACTTCGCTTCCCGAGACATAACCCACAGCAGCTCTAACATACGCTTCAGGGCCGAATATTCCCCTGGAACACCTAGAAAGGGCACAGCGCTCTCCTGGCTCCATCTGCACATGAGCAAGAAGTATTTGGGGTTCAGCAGGGGCACCTGTTCATCTAACTCTTCACACTTGTTCTATTCTCCATCTCTTCCAGCTGCAAAAATTGTGAGCCCGTAGAAATTGAGCTGGGTGGGGCGATCCACCAGGCCCAGCAGGGCAACTCCTGCGACCAACCCCAGACCTGCTACACCTACGACAGGAACAAGTGCTACAGCTCCCCCGTGCCGTTCCTGTACCACGGGGAGGTGAAGCAGGCTCCAGCAGCTCTGACACCGGCCTCCTGCTTCGCCAAGTAGCTCCGCTCTCTGCCGCACCACAGCCTTGCTGCCCCCACCGTGTGCCTATCCAAAATGTACGTATAGCACCACAGTACCCGGATGACAGCGTCCCAAATGCCAGCTCATCTCTTCAAGTTTCCAACCTCCGACATGTGCCGTCTCCCAAGAGCAGTGCCTGATTGTCCAACTCTTTTCTCACGTCCCTGCCACGTACCTGCAATGCCATTTTGCGTCTCAGATATCGTCACCGTATAGACCAGAGCCCCAGCAGATACAAATCAGTCGTTCTCTTGAAGTCAAGAGAACTGCACTGATTTACAGCTCTGGGGAGCTTGTCTTTTTCAGTCTCATGTGTGTCTCCCCCTGAGCAAGGCTGCCACAGACATCAGCAGGAAAGTCTGTGCCCTTCCCTCCCCCAGCAATCTAAAACAACCTCTGCACAACCTTCATGCAAGGCCTTTGATGACCTGAGTCATCAAAGGACAGAGGTTAGTAGAATTTGTGCCCTTAAGGTGTTGTAAAACCATATTTGAGAGAAAAGATAAGGATTGAGACTGAGAATTCAGATTTTCAAGTTTCTTTACGATTAGGCCTCCTAGACCCTTCTAGCACTTGGACACATGCGGCTTCTAGTTCTCACAGATTCGGAAAAGATCAAAAGATGCCGCTACCCTGAAGCGTTCTGCAAAGCTGCCGAGACCTCAGCTGTGCCAGGAATAGTCAACTCTTCTGGGAGATGCTGGGCATTTCACTTTCCACACTGCTTTACTGATACTGCTGCCTTCTTCCACCCATGCTCCTGATTCAATTGTTGAAAAAAAAAATTAGGTGGGCTAAAATTTCTTTTCTTGTTCCTCATTTTGCATTTAAAACCTCAAAAAATTCAGACAGGGACCTAAATTGTTAGAGCATGACCCAAGTTTAGGGTTCAGAACTGGAGTAATGAAACAGCAAAAACCTTATTCCCATAATTGTAGTTTTGTGAGTGAAACATTCAATAAACTTTTTTCTGCATCAGTCTGTGTGTTCTATTCCAGTTCAATAAGGCATGAGGAAAAGCCAAGCCTATAATCATATTCTTTTCACCTTCACAATAAATCAAAATCTCTCTAAATAACTGCTTATATTTATATGCAAAGCCTCCCAAAATAGCAAAATAGAAATATTTCCATGCACTTGCAGAAACTCTGACAGATTGAGGCTGAACTGGTTTATCATTTTAGGATCAGCTCTGCATCACTGAGCTGCTTTGAGGCCCTGGGAATCAGAGCAGGATCAGTCTCAAAACCCAAACATCACCTAAATTAACTCTTGAAACGGCAATCCACAGATCAGAAGTTTGCCTCACCCCTGAAAAAAGTAACTTTGAGACAGGTGGTCTGGGGGATAGTATTTCACATTCAAGGTGTCTGTCCTAAAGAAAAAACAACCTTGGGGGGCCAAATTTTGAAGAGCAAAGGGGTAAAAAAAGGACTGACACCAATTATTCTGAATTTACACCAGGGTCATAAAAAGTGAACTTGTAAAAATACCATTTTCCTCCCTCCTTCATGCAAAAATAAGCCAATTCAAAGAAATGCCAAGGGAGGCAAAGGGCCTCCCGGCAGACTAAGTATTGCAGTGGGCAGGAACTAAGCCCACCAGAATTTATCTCAAAGACACTCTCATCTTCAAAATCCTGATTCCCTAGTCTTAAAACACTGTGATGTTACAGTTCATTAGGTCACAGCTATGAGGTAAAGTCTGAAAGGGAGCAGTTCTTTTCCATGTCAGCCCTATAATTCTCATAAGGCCTTAAAAGATACTAATTCAAAAGGAACAATTCGGGGGTATTCAAGCAGCTGTTAGAAAGCCACTTTGTAATTTCAAACACACCTTTGCTATTTGGTTACTACTAGGCACAGGCTGAGTTTGACCTTTAAAAAATGATTTGCAACATATTCCTCCCTTCAGAGGAAGCAACATTTGTGTTGCAGGCAAAGGAATGCCACAGCAAGCAAAACTGAGGCTGAAAATCCTCTAGTTCCACACAAGTTCCTTACATCAGCACTATCAGCTGGACTGTTCTTCTCCCCCGGAGCTGCAAGTGACTGCATTTCTGAAGCCATTACTATAGCATCTCCCCGTTCTCTTCAACAAAACAACACAGTTCTTAGGTCTTAAGTCTGCAAATAATTTATGAGTCATGGCCCAGAAATAAATATTTCTCTTTGACCAGGAGACTTTTTTTTTTTTTTTTTTTTAAGAAAAAGAGGACTGACCCTCTTCTCAATTGCCAAATTGTAATTATTAAGTCCAGGGAAACAAATTGCCTACAGCAATTAAAGGCCAGGACTTGCCATGGAGTTTAAATGAAACGCTGGCAATCAAACACATGAAATGAGTTCAAATAAAACCTTCCAGACATTACAAAACTCAAACTCTCCGGCTCTTAATGCAATAAAAAGCTGGGGGCTGATTGCAGCAAGAGCAAAAGAAAGCCAAGAGGCACCCCTCTCCAAATTCCCAACCTACCATCCAACAGAGCAACCCCAAATATTGCTTAACTTGTTAAAAAAACCTAAGAAACACTCTGTAAAGAAATATTTTAGTGCCCTAATAGTAACTTTGGTGACACCTTCCCCTATTTTTTAGTTTCTAATGAAGCCTAAATTACCGTAAAAAACATTCTTTCAAGCTCAAGTATTTTGGTTCTCTGTTTTGCTTCTTTCAGGTCATACCTAACCCATGTATCAACTACACACTATATACTACCATAAAAGAAGTCCCTACAATACATAACCACTCATTACTAGAAAAAAGTAAAGTAAAAATGAAAAAAAATAACAAGCTTGTTCTCTATAATCCCAACAACAAACACACACACATAGAACCTTCGAATAAAAAGAAAAAAGGCTGCTTTAAAGAAAAAACCAGCTCTTAATTTTCAACTAAATAAAAAGTAAAAAACTTGTCAGCTTCTTATCCTCAGAAAAAAAGCTGAAGCTTAATAAACACAGATAGAGCTCAAGAAATTTTGCAAACAAAACCAACCATACTTTACTTTACACCACAACTGACAGTATTTTTTCATAAAATTCCCTACTTAACATATTGTGTAAACCACCCTACTCCCAACAAAGGTTCAACATACCTGCTACTTTACTCCCAAAACAACATAAAAAGAAAAATTTAACATTTATTTCCTTAACAATAATAACGAGACTTACTAAAGAGCACCGACCTACCCCACCATCTCCAAACAAGAAACAGCGGGCCTTTTCCAGGTGAATTTAAGCATTCCTGGCCTAATTAGTACATGGAAATCAGACCAATCAGTGTGCAGGACACAACGGGCTTGGGGTATAAATGCTCACACCAGGGGCCAAGGTACATCACTATGCTTTTTTCTGGGGGAGTAATAGGGATTGTCGTAAAGCAACTTTTGGGATATTTATTTAATAAAAAGTGTTTGTTTTATTTGCATTTTAAGGGAGGTTTCTTTTGGTGTTTGTTTATGCCAGCTGAAAATAGAATTCGTTTTTAAGTTTTGTAAGGCTTTCTAACACAGGAAGGAGCTGTTAAGGTTCAAAAATGATCTAACTTTTGTGGCTTTATGAGTAGAAGTTTTGGTCAAAGTTTCTTAGGGTTTTTTTTCGTTTGCTACAAGTGATATTTTAGTGTGTAGTAGTTGCTTAAAAATTAGCATTTTTGTTTTTAATAGCAAATGTGGTAGAGCCATAAATAAAAGTTGTTTACTGATATGACTTTTATTTGTGCTCCTTCTATGTGTAAGTGACCTGACTTGGTTAGTTTGTGTAACCCTGTTAACAGCCTTTGTGGAAATTAAAGTAATAGCTCTCTTTCTGCAGAGGTACTAAATATTTAGCATTTTACAGTGTAGCATGGATGAGGCTATTTTGTTCCATGCCCTTTTTAAGCAATGTGGTTATTTGTTCCTTTTTTTGTAAAGACTGTGCTTTAACAAGTCAGTGACTTAGTTGTGTTCGAGCAGTCTAGTGTAAAGCTTCCTGCTTTTTTTTGCTTGTTAGGGTTAACACCTGTGTAGTGGTCTTTTGGTTTTGCAAGACAGTGAGTGAAAACTAATATCTGGCAAGGTAAACATGCTAATTGTTCATGTACCTCTTTTGCTTTTGTTTGATGTTGTTAATAACAGGTTTTCCTCTTACCTTTGCACTCCTTTTGAGCCTCTAGTGATGCTAGAGCCACTCTGTTGGTAGCTGTATTGGTATGTAAAAGAGATGAATTTTTTTTGCTTTAATGGGTATGGGAAAGCCCGAACTCAAATGTACCAATACCTTCAGGTTGCCCCGGCAGCTTATTGGCAAGTATGTGCTTAGGTGGTTATAGCTGGCTTTGAGAATCTTACTAATGAAGTGAAAAGCCTTCCAGCGAGACAAATACTGGTGACTTAAAATAATAACTTATCTTAATGTTTTTGGAATGTGCCTTGCTTAAGCCTTGATGCTCATGTACATGGTCTGGCTGCATGTAAGAGCATTTAGTGAAAAGGAATTATTTACTAGAGTTTATGAAGTAAAATGTATCAAGGATTAATATTTTCTTTTGACAGTGTCAATGAACAGTTACCTAAAAGAACTATAAGCTATGCAAAGAAGATATTAGCTTTCTATGGTCTTGAAGGAAAGGTAAACTTAAGCATTAAACTAGAATCAACTTGTTTCCTCATTAAGGATTCCCTTTTAATGCTGACCACTTCCGTAAAGATCATTTGAGATGTGTCGTGAAACATGTCGTATGACATGTTCCCTCAGAACAGCTGGGAAAGGAGGAGGAGCACGAGTGTGAGCTGTGCTGGAGCGGCAAGGCCCAAGTGCTGGGGATAAATCCATGGGGAAGGTGCGGAGGAGGCAGCTGCGGTCAGTACTCCCGACTCGCGCTGTGTTTAATCCCGCAGGGCTGCCGGGAGCCCTTGCGCCGAGGGAAGCGGTGGCAGCAAGGAGCCGCTTTCCCCGGTGCCAGCTCCCCGCCGGCAGGGGGCTCCGTGCGCGGCGCTCGCGTCCCGCGGAGGTTTGTCCCGCGGCGGCGGCTGTCGGGGGCGGGCCAAGGCGGCGGCGGCCAGCTGAGCGCCCGCGTGGTGCGCTCACGGTGCCGCTGCCGGCAGAGCCATGTCGGGCCGCCAGGGCAACAAACTGCCCAGCAACCTGCCCCAGCTGCAGAACCTCATCAAGCGCGACCCCACTTCCTACACGGAGGAGGTGCTGACCGGGGGGGCGATTGGGGAGGCTGGGGCGGGCTGCGGGTTGGGGACAGCCGTACGGACGGGTGTTGCTCAGCTCCCGCTGTTCCCTGTGTGTGTGCAGTTCCTGCAGCAGTACCACCACTACCAGTCCCATGTGGAGATCTTCACCTTCCAGCCGGACAAGCCCAGTAAGGAGCTAGCCGAACTGCTCATGTTCCTGGCGCAGGTGAGCCGCCGGCCCCCAGCCCTGCACCAGAGCCAGAGCCTGCCCTGAGCCAGAGGCCGTGGCAGCCTGTGCTTGGTACCAGCTTCACTGAATATTACTGTTCTACGAGCGGTTAAATACTACGGGTCGCTTACTCCTTCCCAGGCCTGTGAGGTAAGCCCGGGTGCGCTCTAGAGCGTTCACCTGTCCTGTCCCTTGCAGGTTGCTCACTGCTACCCCGAGCACATGGCCAGCTTCCCGCAGCAGCTGAAGGAGCTGCTCGCCTACCACCACACGGTCCTGGACCCCGACCTGCGCATGGTGAGACCCGCGGCTCAGTGTGCGTTTTGTGTGAGCTGAGAGTTTGTGGTTTGCTTGTCAAAGATGGAGAGGAATATTAAATTTGGGTTCTCTTACAGACTTTCTGTAAGGCTTTGATCCTGTTAAGAAACAAGAATCTAATAAATCCTACAAGCTTGCTGGAGCTCTTCTTTCAGCTGCTGCGGTGTCATGATAAGCTGCTACGAAAGGTAAGACGTGGTTACAAACATCTTTGTTTCCAGTGGATTTTGACTAACTTGACAGAAGTAATGCCAGAACAGGCATTACTTGGCTGTTCTTAGCGCAGTTATGAAATTGGAGTTGAAAGTAACTCCGCTGTTTGAGCAGTCAGTGCTTGACGAAAGGCTCCAGCTCTTTGTTGGACTAATAGCTGAGTTCTGCTGGTGTAGACACCTTGACCTTGCCATTGCAAGCTGTAGGCTTATTCTCTTTGGGATTGAGCACTTGGGGTGTGTCTGCAGGTGAAAGCCATGAGCAGGTTGCAGCTGGAGCAGTCCTTGATCGTGTGTGTCAACCTCTGAGTAAAACCATCACAACCAAACTATTTGCTGGTCAAAGCTGTCAGATATTTTCTGCCACGGATGTGAGAACACTTTCTGCTTCCACAATTCCTAATCTGGCTGTCAGAACAGACCTGAATGAAGCAGGGGTAGGATGTTAAGCGCTACTTTATGCTGTTCCTTGTCCTGCCTTACTGTACTGTAAATTGAGGATGATTCTCAAATACATGAGAGGTTACAGGCTAACTTCCTGTTTCTTTTTGTGCTGTAACTCCAGTGAGGTTGTCAGTGGTGATCAGTGCTTGGGCACAGTGTTGTCTCTGCTCTTCTCTCTGCATGGCCTGTGTTACTGCCTGTCATCTATCTGCTTGCAGACCTTGTACACTCACATTGTGACGGACATCAAGAACGTCAATGCCAAACACAAAAATCATAAAGTGAACACGGTAAGTGCTTTGGCCTTCGTGTGTGCTTAGAACTGACTTTCTGCTATTGTGAAGACCTCTCAGAACACATTTTCAACTTCATTTTTAGGCACTGCAGAACTTTATGTACACCATGTTGAGAGACAGCAATCCTACCGCTGCCAAGATATCTCTGGATGTGATGATAGAGCTTTACAGAAGGAATATTTGGTGGGTCCGGCAGGCTTGTCTTGATTTGCCATTTATTTTGGGGCCCTTGGGCATCACTGGTGGAACATAGTCCAAAACATGATGCAGGGGACAGTGACTTAAATAACTTCTTAATTTTAGTCCTGTGGGGCTCTATCTTGTGCTAAGGGATTTAGCTGAGAAGAATTAGTGTTGTGTGTGAAAAGAGTTACTTAATGTGAATATTTGATGAGACATAATTTTCTCAGAATCATGTGAAATTGCCAGACTTGAAATACAAGATGCTGTTTGTTTTATTCCAGGAATGATGCCAAAACAGTTAATGTCATCACAACTGCCTGCTTTTCCAAAGTGACCAAGGTGATGAGAACAGAAATCACTTGATAAACTGGATGTTGCGCTGGCCACCTTTTTTCTATGGATGTAACTTAATATGTTGTTATTGCAAACCAACTTCACTGATTTTGTCTTGTGCATGTTTAATTTTCAAAATAGCACGCCTGGGAGGAGGCAGAGCTTGGCAGCTTATCTTGTAAGAAGCGTAGACTGATGTGGGAAGTGTGGGTGCACTTGTAACTGCTCTTTGGAAGAAATTGTCGCAATATCACATCTTTTATATGTCAGCACTGTGAGGCTTCTATAAAATATGAGGAGAGCAGGTGTCTTGCCTGGGACCTGACTGAATATTGGGCCTGCTGTGTTGATTCTGAAGGCTTTAAGAACTTGTACTATGGTTTGAGCCAAGTTTTCACTCTGTGAAGGTCCAAAAGTGGTTCTATTCAGTAAAAGTCAGTCAACCACAATGAAAAATGTAACCAACAAAACCATCTGAACTAATGCAAGTTTAGGGTTCTAACCATCCTCTTGGGTGTCACCTGTGTAGGGCTCCTGACAATGTTGACATGGGGTGATTAAATGGGAGTGGTTTTGCAGGACGCTAACAAGACAATTTGCATCTTTGAGTTTGCTCCAGGCACTGTGGAAGGTCAGCTGGTCTTTGGTTCGGAGTGCCTCTAACTGATGATGGGCAGCTAACATTGTCTGCATGTATAAAACACTTGTGGCTTTCAGGCTGTAATTTGGCTTATTATCTGGTCAGATCTATGGCTATAAAAAATTTGGCTGAGTCTTTGCACAGCTTAAGGTGTGGATGTAGGGTGGTTGTAAATTGTCAGCTTGTCCCACGTGGACTCACTTTACTTTTCAGGTGTTAGTTGCTAGTTTGAAGTTCTTCCTTGGGAAAGATGAAGATGAGAAGCAAGACAGTGACTCAGAGTCTGAGGTGGGTGTTGTGATCAAATATTGCCTTCTCTGTTCTTCAAACCTCTTAATAGTTCTGCTTTCTCAATGACTCTGGCTCTGCTACTTTGCTCTCTAGCTCTCTCTTGATGCTTTTATACTTCACAAACAATTTCAGTGTCTGACAGCTGGCCCCCAGTGATGGCAGGGTGTCTTTGCTATCTTTTAAAAGACAAATGCCAAGATCTCCTTGCTTTTCTCTTGAAATGCTGGTGCCTACAGTTGCGACATTTAGGAAGGGGGAGAGTTTTCAAAGAGAGTATCTGAACTTGAAATATATTAGTAGTTTCTGATTCCCATTTGGAGCCTGGTGTCACCTGAGCGTTGCTTTCCTTCCCCAAGGATGATGCCCCCACGGCCAGAGACCTGATGATGCGCTATGCGACCAACAAGAAAACCACCAAGCGCAAGAAGAAACTGGAGAAAGCCATGAAGGTCCTCAAGGTAAGGAGAAGGCTCTCTGATTTCCCATCATTTTAGCTTGATCCTTCCAGTGCAGAAGTCCTGTTGCTGCCCTGCTGGTGTAGCTACAGGTGGCAGATAATCCTGTGTGGTTGAAAACAGGGATAGTTTTTGAAATCCAGGTGTCCCTTTTTGAAGAGGCAGCGACCTTGAAACTGAAGCACTTTGCTCATAAAAAGAGAAACGTGTTTGTTGTTTCCATGCAGAAACAGAAAAAGAAGAGCAAGCCAGAGGTGTTCAACTTCTCTGCTATTCACTTAATTCATGATCCCCAAGGTGAGCGTGCAATGAGTTTTCTTAGTGCAGTCGGTGTTAATCCCAGATACGGAATCTTGGACACAGCTCTGCCAGGAGACTCCAAGTGACAAGTAGGTGCAGATGTACACACTTGGAATGTGTGCGTACTCTAGGGTTTCACTAGAGTCTGAGAGATCAGTCCTGTTGTGCTTGTTGTAGTAGAACACGTGTAGGTCAAGAGACGAGGAAGGCAAAATACTACATGATGTGCTTTGGGTTTCTGCATATCAGGACATGGCTGTCTGCTGCTTTCTTGTGTGAAGGCAATGATTGGGTGAACAGGGGGTAGTTGATCTACTATAACTGCTCTACCTTAACCTCTGCTGAAATGTATTTGTCTAATAGCACTTGATTTAGTCTTAATCTGTTCTGGTGAACCTCCGAGGATTTCATTTTCTCAGATCGACCCATAATGTATCTAAAAATTTAGCTTTTGATGGTGACCCTGTGCTTTTAGGGTGTTGGGGAATGTCTGCTAGTTTCCCTCAGCTGAACCTGTGCACAGCTTCAGGCCTTTTAGCTATATGAGAAGTCAAATAACCCACTGTAATAAATGTTTTATTCACTTCCAGTTTCTTCTCTGAAAGGGCACTGGGGCTTAAACATAAAAACAAATCCAACTGCCTATTTTACCCGTAATCCTAATTAAGTTTTGAGTTGTGCTCTTTTGGTCTACTGCAGATGCCTTATTGCTTTTCCAGACTTTGCCGAGAAACTGCTGAAGCAGCTGGAGAACTGCAAGGAACGATTTGAAGTGAAGATGATGCTCATGGACCTAATATCCAGGCTGGTTGGAATACATGAGGTGTGGACTTGAATAATTTTAGGATGGTCTCAGGAGACTTTTTTTTGTTTGGGTGTGGGCATGTTCTGGCCTCATGTGTCGGGAAAATGAGGTTTCATTTTGCTCTATGTCAACAAGTACATAGGGATGGTGAGGTAGTGGCCAGCTGGCCTCATGGAATGGCAGTGGTCCAGACTTTTTGTGGTGCTGAGGGAGCTCTGATAGACCAAGATGTTGCTTTGGAATAGCTGAGCTGCCCCTAAAGCAGAGAGGATAACTTAGCTTTTCCAAGGCCTACCTGGGAAGCTGCTTGTGCTGACCACAGCATTGTCAGTCAGGTGGTGCTGAACAAGAGGGAAGCTGGCAACTCCTGCACTTGGGAGGGTTTTGTGCAGACTACCCAGTGATGAAATATTTGCATTGGATTAAGTAAAGAGTTATCCAGTTCAAGTTGGGAAGTTTCAGAGGGAGTAAGGATTTTTATGGCGAGGACTAGGTGCAGAAAGACTGCAGCTGTGTTTATCTTGGTACAATTCATGTGCTTGTCTCCACCAATACCCAACTCAATGTAAGAGACGATATCACACTGGAAAATCTGAGGTATTTCAAGAGCACACTATAGAATGATGTTTCTATGATGAGTTCATGAAGATGATTGTAAGTTCAAAGACAAGAAGGTAATAGATTACAACTTGTTTTGCAGCTTTTTCTCTTTAATTTCTACCCCTTTGTTCAGAGGTTCCTCCAGCCCCATCAGAGGGGTAAGTAGCTACTCTAGGTACTGCTGATGCTTCATGTCTCATGTCCAGTCATGTACATGACAGTGGTGCTGGAAATGGACATGTAGCGGTGATTGGTGGGAAATGGGAGTAGTCCAGAGTGTGGATCAATTAAGTGGAAGTCCCTGACTGCCAGAAGTGCCGAGTGCTTTGGACTTCTGTGAATTCCTGAGGATCTGAGAAGCTCCAGCAAAAGAATAAGAGGAATCTGAGCCCCTAATCCTGGCTAGCTGAGCTTAAGCATTACTGCCTTATGCTGTTTCATTTTACTGGTGTTTGCCTCTAGTTCTGGAGCAGTTCCTTTTGCTTTAGCAGGCTCTTGCTCCTGGGCGGAGGCCGGGGGAATTCCTAATGCTTGGTGGGAGAGGAGAAATAGTAGTCACCAAGAGCTCCAGGCAGAAGTGGCTTTGGGACTGATAGAGCAGCTTGAGTGTTGGGGGATGTGTGTATTGGCCACGGTAATATGCAGCAATATGTTTTGGTATTTTCTTCTAGAAGTGACAAAGATTCTTCTGTTTGCTGCGCAGGCTTCACATCAACTGGTACCACCTGAGGTCAGTGTTTCACCTGTCTCGGATGTTAAATGGGTGGCAGGCCAGCATGGAAATGCAGTTGTGTGTGTGTGGGGAGGGCAAGAGGGAACTGGTCAGATTGTTTGGAAA
The DNA here is from genome assembly GCA_013397565.1 of Ptilonorhynchus violaceus. Taxonomy (NCBI): domain Eukaryota; kingdom Metazoa; phylum Chordata; class Aves; order Passeriformes; family Ptilonorhynchidae; genus Ptilonorhynchus; species Ptilonorhynchus violaceus. The sequence goes on along the minus strand of VZRJ01004645.1, from coordinate 502,062 downwards.
AGCTTATGGTAATTGCAGCTCTTTTTTTCAGATTCCAAGGAATTTACATAAAGGGGGAAGAACAAAGATGTTTGTTCTCTTTTCTGCAAGAGAATGTGTTTAGAAAATATTTGTGGACTGTACTGGCATGTCATGATTGGTTTTTCTGTGAAAAAGGATCTGTCTATTAATAATTGTGTTAAGTTTTTATTTCTTTTTTTTTTTTTTACTTTTAGATTATCCAGTCAGTGTTGATGACCATTGCCAATAACTTTGTCACAGACAAGAATTCTGGGGAAGTCATGACTGTAGGGTGGGTACAGAACTGTATGAGTTATGTCCAGCTCCAAATGTGGTAAAATATATTTTTTTTAAACCACTTGCAACTTATTCCTGTCACTTGTACTGTACTTTCAAGAAGCTGCTTGAGTGAAAAGTTAGGACAGTATCTTAGCTTAAACTTTCTGAATTTCTGTTGGGAATCTTTTATGATGGTTTTCTCCTTTCACACCAAATGGTAAATGCAGTGTAAGATGGTTCAAGTTTCATGTAACCCAGTCTATTAGTAGCATTTTCTCCTAACTGGTCTTGAGAAAGTAATTGTTTTTCCTTTTTTTTTAGAATCAATGCAATAAAAGAAATCACTGCGAGATGTCCCTTAGCCATGACTGCAGATCTGCTCCAGGACCTTGTTCAGTACAAGACTCATAAAAATAAAAGTAATTATTATGTGGATATGACTTAAAACTACTTGTCTCCTTGATTATGTGGTCTTCAGTTACAGCCTTAATGACAATGCTGCCTTAACTGATTTTTATGCACTGAGACCATTTTGAGTGTTTGGGTTACATTTGTCTAAATGGAGGGTGTATCCACGGGAGACAAAACAGTCAAGGGTAGTTAGGGCAGAGGAACTAACTGACAAAAATAAAGCGAGGAAAAGGTGTTGTTAAAATGAGTTAGCCCTAAGGAAGTGCTGTGTTCTGTACCAGAGAAATGAGATGAAACCGTAACCTCAGAAGACACGAGTAGGCTGTAAATGCTGGTGATCCGTGTGGGCTTTTGGTTTGCTCAGAGTTCTGCTTTTTTTCCTGACTCTCTTACTTTCTGCGTAGATGTGATGATGTCTGCAAGAACTCTGATACACCTGTTCCGCTCTCTGAATCCAGAGATGCTGCAGAAGAAGTTCAGGGTGAGTGTTTCATGTGAGTTGCATTCACTAACAACTGATGTGCTCAAAAGTACGAGAATTGGTGTCAATATCATCCTGAAAAGGTGGAGTCAAGCCTGTGTTTTTCTGCCTGCTGCCTTTGGACATAGCGTGCTAGTATTTCCACATTCCCTTAGATAATACTACCTAAGTTAAGGTTTAGATCATGCTCCAGAAGCTGAGCCATTTTCCGAGACTCATTCAACTTGAGTAATTAAAGTCTGCCTCAGGAAATAAAGACCTTTCCTTATCTTGTTGCACCCACACCCTCCTCTTCGCCCGGATGTTTTCATGGATTGGTGGGCACTAACATAGCTGCCTGCTTCACGTGTGTTTTGTTATTGTACAGGGTAAGCCTACTGAGGCCTCGGTGGAAGCCAGGATTCATGAGTATGGAGAACTGGATGCCAAAGATTACATTCCAGGAGCAGAAGTACTGGAGGTTGAGGATCAAAAGGAAAAGGCAGGAACGCAAGACGAAGGTTGGCATTTTTTCTTTAAAAAGTTTGTTCTGGGCATCACTGTCACTAAGACTATATGTGGATGTGCAACTTGGTGTTGGTGCATTTCCTTTTCTGCTGTCCCCTGCTGTGACTTGCACCTGTCTATCTTTGAGTAAATGCGTTTTGACGGTGGGGTTTGTTACTGTGTTGCTTTGTGTGATACACCCTGAGATGGAGAAGCAGAGGGACAGACAGTATAGCTGTGAAATTGGTATTTAGCTTGTCCTAAATAAAACCTGCTGTCTATTGTAAAACACGCAAATAGTACTTGGAAATAACATTTGGCTTATTTAATTCACTTCCTGTGTGAATGCCTTAAACACCCTGGAATCCCTGCCTGCATCAGGGAGAAGAGATGGAGGAGCCTTTAAAAGTGAGGCAGAGTTTGGCAACTCAAGTCTGAGTGCATTGGAGATGTCGCAGGAGGTGTGCTGGAAGAATGAATGCCCTGATAGGACATGCCGTGTAGTGATCGCTGTCATCATGTGCATGGGTGTCTGAAGCTGATACTTGCAGCCCGTCAGCCAGAACACAGTGAAGAGCAATGCTTATCCTGCAGTAACTAACCCAGCTATGAATCACATTACTGCTCTTCTTGATTTAGGTGGCAGGGAGTGAGGAACACCATTACTGAGGAGTGTAATTAGAGTCTGTAAACTACTGTGGTGCTTCACGCTGTCCCAAATGCTTTTTGCTTTTGGGGTCTTGACCTTGAGATGAGAACTGAGCTTTGCAGAGCGTAGCACGGGTCATGTCCCTGGGCAAAATGCAGTTAGGAGATTGGTGAAGTGAATGAAAAGCAGTAAAGAGCAGATGATGTAAGCATCAATTATTACCAATCCAGGTAGTTAAGGTGAGTTGGTATTAACACCCCTGTACCTCTTCCCTGAGCAGATGGCTGGGAAAGTGCTAGTCTGAGTGAGGAGGAAGACAACGAAGATGGAGAATGGATTGATGTGCATCACTCCTCAGATGAGGAGCAGCAACAAGTAGTGAGTTCCGAGTGTCTCCTGTGCCAAATACAACTGAGTCTTGTTAATCGCAGACCAGATCCTCTTGCTCTTGACCTTGGTGTGGCTGCTCTTCAATACCTACACAGGCCTTCACAGTGAGCTGTCCAGAAGTGAGGCTGAAATACACATGTTGTTAGGGTGGGAGGGGAGGAGGGGAATTCGGTTTCAGAATTCTTCTGTCTCTAAATTCTTTCAGAGCTGTAATAATTAGGTGAGTGCTTTTACCCCCAACTCTGATGCGCATGTACTTTCTTCAGACACTAGATATTGGATATGAGACTAGGAAAAATCCTAACAGCTGGTCGTAGCATTGCCCAGCAATGTTGCCCTTAGATAATGTGTATTTGGGAGGCTAGGATCCTGGCCTGTGCCATAGGAGTGGTTTGCTAAGCTCTGAATGTCTTTTGTATACAAAAGCTAAGTCTTTTGTACTTGTTTCTTTTCCAAAGACGGAAAAAGTGAAAAGCATGCCCGTAGAGGAACGCAAAGCCAAAGCTGCAGCAGTCAGTACAAGCAGGCTGCTAACTCAGGAAGACTTCAAGAAAATACGTCTTGCCCAGCTTTCCAAAGAAGTTAATTCTGCACCTGGCAAAGCCGCAAAGCGGAAATACATTGAAATAGATGAAGAGGAGGAGGAGGGCAGGTACGATATGGACTACTGAATGCTTCTTCTTAGCTATCCTTTAGCGGTGCAGCTTTTCATTGCAGCAGGGCACAGAGCTTTGCTGTTGATCAGTGTTCCCTGGTGACAGCCGACAGCCAGAGCCTAGAACAGATCCTGAGCTGGGGATTTCCTTATATCTGGGAGAAAGGACATGGGCCTGTGGAAGGTGTGAGATTGTTTGGCTTGTTCAGGCCAAGAGGCATGAGAGGGTTTTCTTGTTAGCAGTAGCTGTTGATATCCCTGGTGTTTCTTAAACTTTCTGAAAAAAGCAGGACTTGAAAAATAAAACTGGATAACTTTTGTAATGGATATCTCAAGCACGAGGAATAACTCCAAGGGAAGAGGAAGTGTTTGTGTCTAAATTCATTGCAAGGCAGTGGTCTAAGATAGGTGAGAAACGAAGGGTGAGGAGGGTGTTTTGCTTTCCTTGCCCGATCGAGTTTTGTGTGGTGATGCTTTGCTGGATTTGTGTGTGTAGGGGGGAGTTGCTTTCACTCAGAGATATTGAACACCTGCATAAGAAGCCCAAGTCGGACAAGGAGACCAGACTGGCAACAGCCAAGGTGAGGAACTGGGATGTTCTGTGTCCTCTTTTTCCAGATCTGGGTTTGTTTGCCTTGTGCAGGAGGAGATGCTGGGGGTGCATATCTAAGATGGGTGCCTTGCTGCCATGTGGGTTTTGAGAGACGATTTGTTTAGTCTTTCGCGGTTGCAATTTGTCTGTAACAAATAGCCCCTTGCTGGTCACCGCTGACCATGTAAAGACAAACAGACCGAATTTTCACGGTGACTGAATAAATACAGCCAGCACGGGGTAATACATGTACGAACACAGTCATCCTGAACCCGGATTTGTTGTTACTGCCATAGTTAGCATCAGGCAGCTGATGTTGACTGTAGGGCAAGGAAAATTGCCCCCTGTCACTCTATTGCATTGTGTATTCCAGGCTGGAAAAACAGACAGAAAAGAATTTGTGAAAAAGAAAACAAGAATTAACCCATTTGCCAGCTCTTCCAACAAAGAAAAGCAAAAGAACAAGAACTTCATGATGATGAGATACAGCCATAGTGTCCGGACCAAGAACAAGCGCTCCTTTAGGGAGAAACAGGTAACATTCCTTGTTGGAAATGGATGGGGCAGCGTCAGCAGGAACTTGGAATGCAGGTGCAGTGCTGTTTGCCCTCTGTCCCGAGGTGTTGCTGTTGCAACTCACAGAAAGCCTCTGGCTTGGCTTCCCTGAGTCCTGCCCCGGAGGAAGAGCTATGCTGCAGATTGTGGTGAAGAAGGCTTTTGTCAGGCTCCTCTCTAATATGCTTTGAGGTGCAAGCCCTATTGCAGAGTCAACTGTAGGTTAGGAAGGCTTTCCTTTCCTTGCTGAAAATTAAAGGTCACATTAGAACCCTGACTATAATCCTGTGACAGAATGAATGTTTCTCTGTTATGAAGGAATGGTTTCTTAGCGAAAGCTTTTAGTGGGTTTCTTCACTCTCCATAGTCTCTGACCTTTCTTTTGTTACTGTGGTGTTATGGACTCATCTGGCCTGGCCTTGAGGTCATCTAATAGCTTGTCATGAATGTTCGTGAGGAACAGATGCAAATGCTATTTATTAGCTACTTGAAACTGCTTAGAAAAGAGCTACTTTAGTTGAACAGTAGTTGCGTGCTGATGCTGCTCTCAGTGCTGAAGTCCCTGCCAGTCCAGGGTTTTACAAGGTGATATTCAAATCAACTCATACCAACGTGTTCCAAGAAGAACTTGTAGAATAATCCAGTGGTCTAGTTTGTGTGAGGTTTTTTTTCTTGCTAGATCCTGTTTTGTTGCTTGTGTGTTCAGATGCTTCTTGTACAAATGTTGATGTTTTTCCAGGATCGTGTCTTTTGGATAATGTCTGTTTGTCTGCAGTTTCTTGCCTTAGGAATGGCAAGACAGAAACTGTTTTAGAGACTCGGTAGAGAATGTCTGAAGTCTTTCTGTTGAGCAGGAAGATGTGGACTAATATCCTCTGTAGTTTTTCTGTTTGGATCATTCTACCTCACCTCAGTTAAGGCTGACAACATGAAACCAGCTCTCAAAACACACAAAACAGGTTGCAAATGAACAATCCGTGCACTTGAAAGAAGCTGCTTTGTACAGTTGTTCTTATACTTGGTCCCCTTATTCTAAAAAACCATCATGTTCTTTATTAATGTTTTGAATTCCAATGTAACTTCTAAACCGTGAAAGAAGCATTAATTCGTACGTTTTTCCCCATCAGAGTTAGGCTACGGCACTGTTCTGTTTAACCGTAATTGGAAAGTAACTGTTTTGAGTGGGTTGGAGAACCAGAGTTTGATGCTGCTGTGTTCTGCTGCGCATTTTGGTGGTAGGAGAAAATGGCCCGTTAACTCTAGTCCAGAGCCACCTCCTTTACTAACCAAAACATGTCTGAAGCACAACAATATTTCTTTAGAGTCATATGGCACTTGTAAAAATTCCTCCTTCCCCCTTGAAAAGAAAATTCATAGTGCTCTTTCAAGAAATATCTTTTTTACTTACCTGTCAGCGGACCTGAAGTTTTTTCTTGATCTCTTCTGATTGAAATGAGTCAGCGGAAGAATAATTTGTTCTGATCATTTTCATCGTATAGGATTTGGTAATGCTCAGCTCTGTAATTGTACTGTGGAGTTTTAGCTAAATAACGCTAGTGTTTCTGCCACTGTAATTGTTTGAGCTGGCGAGCTCTTACTGTTTTTATCAGAGGTTAAAGAAACTGAAAAGCGTTTTTGATACGATAGTAGTCTTGTGTCCCCAGTTATTATGCTCCTTACCTCAATATTCTCCTCTTGTTTCATGTTTAGCTGGCTCTTCGAGACGCACTTCTGAAAAAGAGAAAACAGCTGCTGAAATAAATGTGGGGGAGAACTTCATTGCCCTTGAAGAAATAGCCCTGGAAATGCTGATTTCCAGCCACCATCACCCTGAGGGAAAGGAGGACCGTGGTGCCTTATGGATTTAGCTCTGATCTGTTCAGAAATATAAATGGAACTCTTGCAAGCTGATGGATGCTGCATCTATGGGACAGACAGAGGCCTTAATCCTTGGAGGATTTTAATTTGTTTTTAAAGCTCTCTAGAGAAGAATGCAGTTACATTTTTATTTCATGTCATTTACTTACGGTGGGTTTTCCATGTGTAAGTATTAAAAGACAACCTTATGGTCAAAATTGAGGCCATTACTGAAGAAGCAATGGAAAGGAAAACGAATATTCTGGTCAGTCTGTAGAGCATGTGTTTTTAGTCTTTGTGCCTGTTGTAGGGGAGCGTGTATACAGACTGAGTAAGCTGTTGCCTAAGCAGCTAGTTTTGACCAATTTAATAAGACGAAATTGATCTGTGATGCAGGTAAGGTCAAGTCAAGAGTCGGGGGGAAGAACAGTTTCATTATGGCTTACAAAGAAAACAGAAATAAAAGTAGCGATGGAAGATGGGGGTTTTCTGTTGCTGTTAAAATACCAAGATAGCATTATATGTCAGAAAAGCATGTTTTCCTGTGTCGGTGTGTCTTCTGGGGGGACTTGCTGGTGTCTCTTGGCAAGTATGTACAAGAATAATGTGCATGTCTGGATTGTTTGTTTAAGGTTTAACTTGTGCCTCAGCCTTGACCTCTGCTGGGGACCATTAATGGGTTCTTTGTACCTTCCTCGGACACCTGTTTTAATGGAGTCGATGAATTATAAATAACTCGAGGGAGTTACTTATACCGTCCTTTGTCAAAATCTGTTGGATATCCTTATAGTGCAGAAATGGGTGCCACATGCACAGGATAATGGAATAGCGTTTAATGGTGCGCTTTTTTTTCCTTTCTTTTTTAGGAAGCCGGGTTAATGCTCATATGCCGGGTGGGAATTCACTTAGCTTAGCTCTTTGTTGAATATGTATTTGTAACAACTTTCTTGTCTTGGTTTTGTATTGTTTTTGTCGCGTTGCTTCCTAGAGCAAAAAACTTGGGCTGTAGGGAGGGAAGAACCAAGTAAGATGTTTTCACAGTTTTGTGTTCAAATTTGCTGTTCCTGCTGAGGGAGTGGCAGGTGTGTTATGTGTAGCTGGGAGCTGGAGAGGGGTGGGGATGGTGTGCGGAGCAAGGGTTGGAGACAAAGGTAAGGGGACAAGGCAAGTACCGTGTATAAACTCCACTTTTACTGGTGGGGTTTCTTTTCTCTTGCTGCGCTGCTGAGCAGTTTACAGTCTTGTGCACGTGTCCCAAAACTAATAACCTCTGAGGCTGAAAGGGAGAGCCAAGTTTTTGCCCTCGGAATTGAGGACAAGTGTTTAGTCTCCTCTCTTGCTCTTTCCCTCTTGTTTACAGCTTTGCTGTGTCAGCCGGAGTGCTGACAGCTTTGGCCCGTCGCTGCCACGTGTGGGGTTGTCCCCGCTGCCTGTCACAGAAGCGACAGTCTGCTTTTTACTAACTTCGCCAAGCAGAAGCGCAGGGGCAATGCGCACGTTAGGCGGTGGCGTATACCTGCGGTGGTTTTGTTCCCGTCTCTCATGTGACGGAGCGGGGTTGCAGGCTCCAAGCGAGCCGGCGGTGACNNNNGGAGCGCTGGCTGCCCGTGCTGCGGCACTTCGAGCCCGCCTTCCTGCGCGCCGCCGTCCGGCGGATCATCGAGTGCGTGCGGCACCGGGCAGCCCGGGGCGGGCGGTGGGCGCAGGGATGGAGGGGGGTGCAGCGCGGCACGTGCCGGCAGCAGTGGCGAGAGGCTGCTGCAGGAGCCGCAGGCTCCGGGGGTGCCAGGCGTGAGCTGCCAAGCCCGCCGTCCGCTCTCGGCTAACGCTTCGGGCGTGTCTTGCAGCGACTGCGTACCGAAATGGGTCCGTGAAGTCATCCAGCCCGTAGCAGCGGAACTGGAGCTTCTCATGCCGCAGCCCTTCGCGGGGGAGATCGCGGGCATGTGCAAAGCACTTGGAGTAAGTCTCGGAGATGGAATCCTGCTGAACTTCGCCTACGAATCCACCGCGTGAGTGTCTGGTACTTACAGGGTCTCGTACAGGTGGGTGTGAAGCTTGGCTCTAGCGTGGGAGAAGGCACGTGGCGGATGACTTGCACTGTTCGTTCTGGGACCGCTTCATCCGTTCAGCCGGAAGTTTTCACTCTTTTTTGGCAGTTTGGACCCTGAATGGAGTGAAAAAGTTACGGTTTTTATTGCAAAGTACCAGTAATAGCCAGCTGTCACGTTTTTGTGCACATACGTGTATCTATATAAAGGTATTAAAATCCAAAGATTATCTTTGCTGGTAAGGTATGTTTATCTAAAAGTAGTTGGGATCGTTTATGTTTGGAAATGATTTAATGGTCGCTGTCGCCTAAAAACTGCCAAAAAGGAAGCTAGAAGAAGTAGTTGCGCTCTCATTTGTCTCAGATAAAGGTACAACTAAACCATTTTTTGGATTAAGGTTCACAATGGCCGTGTAATGTCACTTCTCGGTTTGAACAATGGAAAATGACTGTTGTACCTTTATGGCAGCAAACAAAATCTCAGTGGAAAAAACACGGAGTTTCATCATGTCTTTTTGCTCTAGAAACGTGGCTTTAGGAGAAAACCCAACACTTGGGGTTGTTTCTGAGGATCCTAAGAAATTCCTCCATGTAGTTTTTAACAAATACTGAAGCATGCGGCCTCTTGTTTGCAGTTGAATTTATCCTAATGTGTTGGACTCGGTGATCCTTTTTTTAGTAAGGACTAATATTGTATAGGACACATTTAAATGCTGGCTGGTTTAGTGTTTCACAGAGGGTACTTATCACACTTAGCCCTGGTAAGGCCCCTGAAATTCAGTTTCTCATCTTGGATACCAAAGAAAACCCGTCGACTGGGAGTAGCCTACTTGTGTCAAGCCATGTTTACCTTATGTTTTTGAGATCCATCGATATATTGACAGGGTTATGCATCTCTGAAATGATTAACCCGTAACTACAGAGAAAATAAGTTGTCAATGCCCGGTAATGCGGGAATTACCTGGATATGGGTAATGGATATACTACATAAAAAAGCCACTTTTAACTTGTTATGCAATGAGCTTGAGCACACTCTGTTCTAGAGAATAGTCTATTGAAATGGCTGACACACTCCAAGTTCATTGATGAGACTTAATTTGAACATATCCTATTTGTGATTAAAATTCTGCAGAGTCCAAATGGAAAGGAAATTATAAAAATGAAATGCAGAAAGTGTGACAGTTTATGGATGCTTTTAGATGTCAGCTGTTCATTATGACTTGGAAAAGTGAAATGAAATTATGACGCTTTGCCGGAGTGCAAGTGCTGCTTTCTGCCTGCCTTGTGATTTCTGACCTGCTGGGAACTGTAGTGTGGTATTGGACTCTTACTTTTATGGTAATAAATTACTTAGGGTAGTCAAGTACTTACAAGAACCTGAGCTCAATTACTCCTGAAAGGTTGAGCTCCTTCAGCTAGAATATGGAAAGCACTGTCACAGCTCTTCCTTCAGTCATTCTTTGCCCTGTTCTGTTTGCAGGTTCTGTACAAGCATTGTTGCTCAGGATGACAAAGGAAACATTTACCACGGTCGGAACCTGGATTATGCTTTTGTTGATATCTTGAGCAAGATCACACTTGATGTGCAGTTTATGAAGGGTGGGCAGGTATGATCCAGGGCTGCTATGCCTGGGTGGTGTTCCGTCAAGAATGGGACAGTCCCACAGCTGCTTAGACAGGAGGATTTAATGTAGGAGTGTGGTTCCGATCCCAAATATACTGGATTATTAAAGAGCATAGTTACGCTCCAGGAGTGTGGGATGAATGTGGATTTCCTTGGCTTTCTGGACATCCAGTTTATGGTGATGGACTGCAACAAATAGAACAGCATGATGTAGTATTTGAAGATGGTTATTTCTATGACATGTTGAAAGAAGGGAATGTCAAGATGCTAAAAAAGAAATGCAACATTAGGGAATATGGTAGAGAGATGAGTTTTGGAAGAACCAATTCTAAGGCTTATTTTTTAGGCCTTGTGAATTTTTGTGACGAGTAAGTGTGGTTTTTAGATGAAGATTGCCAAAAATGAATTAGTTGCTAGTGCAGTTTGGTTAGTCTGGTGGTTTGCTTTTTGGGATTTTTTTTTTGTCTCCATTAGTCCATTTGTCAAATGGAAAACTTGCTGTTTGTTGGTTCTAGTTTGTTAACTTAAGCAAAACTCTTGTAGCTCTTGCAGATGGGTGATCACAAACGAAATGCAGTGAATTTGAGGCCTCGTTAAAAATGCCTTGATAATTGACTTGGCATGATTTACTGTAACTGAGGGCACAGAAATGCCTTGATAATTGACTTGGCATGATTTACTGTAACTGAGGGCACAGTGTTGTTATAGTAACTTAGGTATGAAAGCTATAGAATGAAGTACAGGATGCAGGTTCCACTGCTAACAATATTTCCATCTTGTGTCCTGGAATGCTGAAATGCTGCCTATTTCCTGGTTTCAGGTAGCGTACCAAGGCACTACGTTTCTCGGTTACGTAGGCTTATGGACTGGGCAAAGTCCACACAAGTTCACCGTCTCCGGGGATGAACGAGGTAAAGGAAATGTCTTCCAGAGTAGATTTTCTGTGCGTTTGATTGTTGCCTGCCCTGACCTTTTTCCTCTAAGGGAAAAAAATGAGGTTAAGGTTGCCAGAGAGGATCTGAAGTGCAACGACTTGCCTTGCCCTCAGGGAGTGAAGGCACCCGTGCTGCCTGGTTTTGGCTGCTGTGTGGGAGAAGGTATTGGTAAGCAGTGTTCCCTGAGCTGCAAGTGCCCAAGGACGGGCAAAGCCTTGGGAAAGCTGTAAAAAATTGATGTGGTCTGGTCAAGAGACATCATCGCACGTGGCAGAGTAGGGGCTGAGAGAACAAGATGCAGTTTGCATAGCAAAGAAATGGCTGCTTTCCTGGTTCTACTGTATTCAATTGTTGTCTGGCCTTATAAGACACTTGCTAAGAGAGGATGGGAAGAGAAGCATAAGACAGATCTAGGGGAAAGGCAGCAGGGCTTGAAGGGATGCATGGAGACACTGGAAAAGTGGTTGAGCAAGATCAGTAGCAGAGAGGAGTTGAGAGAGGTCACTACCGAGAACTAAAACTTGTAGCAGTGGGGAAGGCAAAGGTCACTGCCTTTTTCATCAGGGCTTCGATTTCACAGATGATGATAGCTAGGTCCAACTTAAAGCTTGGGAAGGTGTCTCTTAATTTCTTCCCCTTTTTCATTCCTTTAAGGAGCTGATACTTTGCTGATCATTAGAACTGGCAAGAATTTAGTCTCAGAACCAACATCTAAAATGTTTCTTTTTCACTTGTGATGGTGATAAGCGTTTTTGTTTTTCATCTTGAACAATCTGTTCTTGAACTCTTTAGATATGCAAACCATCTTCGCTGTATGTGTTACGCCTCTACGTTATCTCTGAGCACATGCACCTCTTGATTCCTGTTTGCTTTGTAAATGGTGCCTTGTTGGATTCACTAAATTCTTTCCGTAGTTTATATCCGTATTGTTTCTGATGCCAGAGTAGTTAGTTAATCCTTTGAAATCTGGAGTGTCCTGGCCTGATACTTACAGGTTCAAACTGCTTGTAGTTGAGCTTAAAAGCAAGTGTTAAGTGGTTATTGAGTGTCTGCGAAGGCGTGATTGAGGAAATCTTGTGTACCCCCAAGTCTTCTGTTCATTCCACGCATGCCGAGTCCTGTACGTGGGTTGTTGCTGACTCCTTGCTGATTTATCTGAAATGCAAGTTGTGTTTCAGTTCATTCCAACCGAACTATGAGTTTAGGGACATGGGCGTGTGAACTACAGCTGTGAATCGGGGTGAATGTCTATCAAGGGACAAGCAGATTGAGTCCACTGGCTTTTTTTTTTAGTGGTTTGTCTGAATAATAGCGGACTTAGCCTTCTGTTTTTCGTACTTCTGTTTTTCTCAGTAACGCAAACAGTATCACGACTCCTTTTTTAACTGTTTCATTATTTCTGTGGAATTATTGCTGTTTTATTAATTCAGTAAGATGAATCATGAGGTAATTACTATTGCTGCTGTCATGACGGGTCTGAGATGCTTGCTGGAAAGCAGGGGTGTTAATCCAGCTGCTGTGGCTGAATGCCAGTTGGAATTATATTTTGTGTTTATATTTCACCTGATTGTTGTGCTCGTTGTTGACATTTTGTGCTGGAGGACAACTGCCCTGTTGGACGCTACATAAATTGCATGTCATTTTTTTCCCCAGATGGTGGTAGATGGTGGGAAAATGCTATAGCTGCTTTTCTCAATAGGAATTACCCTGTCAGCTGGCTCGTCCGAGATGTAAGTGCACTGAACTGTCCTTGCGTTTCATAGTTGTGCCATTCGTACTTGTAGTAAATCAGATATTCCAACTTCCAGTTGCACAGAAAACTTACCAACTTGATACGTAAATGGAATTCCTAGGACCAAGGAGGTGTTGACCCTGAGTTGTCAGTAATGAGGCAATTCTGGCCCTTCAGGAGGGCAACCTCCAATGCCAAAAGTCCTGGAGAAGCTGTGCCAGAACTTCCCTCCTAGGGAGTGTTTCAGCCAGCTGTGACTTGTGTTATAACCAGTTAAGACAGCTATATTCTTAGATGGTCAATACCTGGGCCGGGAGTTATTTTATCCTGTTTGGTATGCTGCTAGATTAATAATCTTTTCAAGTAGCGCTTCAGTCAATTTCTGTTTTCAGAAAGGCTGGACCTTTTTTTCTTTTGGAGGTGTCCCAGTGCTTGGTTTTGTGCTTAACCTCACTGTCATCTCCTTTTTGCTTTAGACCCTGAGCGAAGCAGAGGACTTCCAGTCAGCTGTTCTCAGACTGGCTGGCACTCCCATCATTGCTCAAGTTTACTATATTGTAGGAGGTGTCTCACCCAAAGAAGGCATGGTCATAACAAGGAATAGAAGGGGACCAGCAGATCTCTGGCCTCTTGATCCCTTAGGTGGAGCGTAAGTAGGAAAAAACTACTTGATTTTTTTTTTCTTGCATTCCCTTCCCAGTGACTGGGTTATTGGCACAACTTTCTTGAGAGATCGGGGGCACCTCTTGATAACGGGTACAGCTGGAGATGAGGGGGTCACCCACCCCGTTCCTGTGTTCCACAGTTGATGGTAAAGGCTGTTATGTCTATTAACATAGGGCATTTGGGCTTGCGGCGGGCAGAGGGTGGTGGCTTTGGAGGGAGTTGTTGCTTTTTGGCTAATATAGGGATACGGATTGTTGGCCTTCACAAATTATTTCCTGATTCACCTTTTTTTGCTTATATGCTTGTCACAGGTGGTTTCGTGTGGAGACCAACTATGATCATTGGACCACCCCTCCTCCTTTTGATGATCGCAGGTAAATGGAGTCGAAAGATCTGGAGAGAGAGCACTTTTGAAAGAGCTTAGAGACATGGGCATTTCCTGCTCGGTGCAGGTGTTAGCTCCTTGAGCAGGCAGCTCCTTCAGTTCCTGTCATGCCACTCTGAAGGGAACAGAGCAGGTGTACAGAATCTTCACAGATGCCACAGGCAAGGGTGTGAAGCGGTGATTAGCATAAATAATGAGAACTTGCAAGGATAAAGCCAAATCTAAATTATTTAGGTTCATAGCGCAAAAGTATTTGATGGCACTAGGAAGGCACTCACATGTGATTTTTAGACTGTAATGTGCAAAAAGGGGTTGGCAGGTTCAGAAATATTAACTTCAACCACCTGAGACTACATCCAGTCCCACAACTCAGGGCTGTTTTAGACCAAAGCAAGTATTTCCATGTCAAGGCCGTTAGTGAGGAGGTTGTACTGTGTGTTGCTGCTCTGTAGCCTTTGGAACAGGCAAGTGTGTTTAACGATACTGCGTTGCTTTCCCACAGAACTGCAGCCATCAAAGCTCTCAATGCTACTGGACAGCACAACATCAATTTTGATACACTCTTTAAGGTATTTCTGAAATTCTGCATTGTGATTTGCACTTTGCTTGACCAAGCAGAAGTGCTGTTTTGTCAGGGATTTAAAAGCTGTGCTTTTTTTGGGGGGAACAAGGTTTAGTGCACAGCTGTCTCTAGAGAGGTGAGGACTGAAAGGTGGTAAAAATGCTTCTCAACTCCTGTGTAGGCGTTTTGTAACAGTCTACCAATTCAGGTGGCAAGTGAGAGGTGAAGCCCGTCATCTTTGTGCAGTTCTTTACTTGCAGCACAGGCACACAGTGTTAGACATGGTGAGCTTTGGGAGTTGGTATGTCTTTCAGAGGGCTTCTTGAAAGTACTTGTGTCAAATGGTCTGATGTTTAAAGAAAGCAAGAGAACTCCTTGACTTTTTATTATTCCTTTGGTAACTTTAGCCTACTGCTGTTTCTAAGTAGCCTTTCAATTCCCTCTTTATCTAACAAAATGACAACTCTTTAAACTTTCTGTACAGGTGTTGTCAGTGAAGCCAGTCTTAAACAAGTAAGTATTAGATTGAGAGACGTTGATCTGTGCCTCCTGCTGTGCCTCAGGCCAGTTGAAGGTACACCACTTCCTGAGGATCTTCCCTATGTGTCTGAGTGTGTCGTGACTTCCAAGCTTATATTTTGGCTTGTGCTCACGGCCTTCTGTTTCCACTTCTACACCACCGTTCCTCTCAGGTCTCCCACTTTAGCCAGGGAGGTACGCTTGTTTGGGCCCGGTCTGGTAATGGGAAGTTGCTCTGGAGTAGTGAAACAAATGACTCCCTAGAGGAGCAGCTGGCCTTCCTGCTCTTTGTCCACTTCTGGAACTTTTGTTTTGCTGTTGACACTGACAGGAGCTTTTTCTGGATGTTCTGATACAGCTCTGCTTTATATGTAAAAAAGTACATGGGACCAAGCTTTTAGATACCATTTACTGGGTTTTCAAGTGATTTTTTTCCAGTGTACTGTTATTCTGTATTGTTCCAGAAATCGCCCCTTTGCAGGTTATGTTTTGTATTACTTTGACATGGAGCTCAGTGTATTCTCTGCATCAGTCATTCTCACTGGAGCTTGGCAACGGTTTCCTCGAAATTAATGCCAAGGCCTCTTGTCTGCCTTGTAAATGCAAGGAAATGGGGAAAAGGAAAGGTTCATCTCAGCTGTGACGTGCATCCAGTATCAATTGTTCAATACACTGCTGAAAAGGATGTGGAAATCGAGTTGCTCTGTTGTGCTGAGTGGGGAAAAAAATACTAAAAGTTAGTGCCAGCAGTCTCTAATTTGATCGGTCTCTCTTCTTAATCCTTCTGTACCTAAGCAGAAGACCGGTTTCTACAAAAATTTGTCCTGCTGCTCTGCTAGCTAGATAAATTCATCTTCCTGCCTTTGGAATGTCACTCACTCTGTTCCTCTTTCCCTGCCAGTAACACGGTGTACACCACAGTGATGAGCGCTGCGTTTCCGGATCGCTACTGGACGTGGATGAGAAGTGAGGAGTGAAGAGAGGAAGTAGCAGAGGTGTGAGTGGCAGCTGTATGAAAACAATCACTTCAGCTGCACAGTCACTGAGGGACAGAGCACTGCAGTGGCCTTCAGTGGCCTGCTCTGAATGCCTGATTTTGCCCTTGGCCTGTTTATTGCCTTTGCATAAATAGCTTCCCTTGATGTTTTAGAGGTAGTTAAATACTGACTTTCCTAATGAAATTCTTGGAGATGATATTANGGTGTTATGACCCAAGGGTAGTGGTTCCTCTGGGAACGTTTTGGCTCTTTTTACTGCTCCCTGCTACTGCACTTGCTTGTCTTCAGGTGCCTAATGACGGGAAGCCCTGCCAGAGGGAACTGAATCCCATCAGGAGGGGCTGGTGCACTTAGCACCAAGAAAAATTAAGCTTCGTTTGCTCACCAGTGACAGAATGTGAGCAGCATCCTCTGGGGGCTTTGTCCTGTGAATGTGCAGATTAAGTCCAAGTTCTGGAGGTCACAAGGTGTGTCGTGTGACAGCTTTGGAGAAAGATATTGCTATGATAATTTCTATGCCGAGCAACTCCAGTTGCATGGCCTTGGCAGGAGTACAAGAAGCTGTATTGAAGTTTCAAGAGGTTTTTTTAAACTATTCTTGCTATTATATTTGTAGCAGTTCTGTCAGATCTGATTTTAGCAAGAGTAATTCTTTCTAGAGATTGTGTAGACTTTGTTTTTTTCTTAACTCTGTACAAACCTGTGCTCTCTTTCTATTTTTGTGGTTCAACAGACTGAGCGATAAGCTGAAGCTGTGCAAGACTGACACATGCTTTTAAAAACACTCCTGGGAGCAGTACAGCGGCTTCGGTTCATTAGTGATGCGAGCCCTTCAGGAAATAGTGATTTGTTAACTCTTTGAAGTGTTGCAGGTTACTGTTAGTGACCTGTAATGGGATTTTGAAATTTATTGTAATTAAATTGACGCTTTAATAGATGTTGATGGGTAAAAATGGCTTCCACTATTTTTGCTGAGAGTTGTGCAACTGCTATGTACTTGTGTGCTGACCAATAAATAAACTTTGGAATTTACGTGACCTGTAGATCAGAATATAATGAAATAAAAATATTCGTTTGATAGCTTGATTTATGAAGGCTTCTGGGGTTACTTCCATGTCATCATCCTTTTCCCTCATCTGTGAGGGGTTGTTGATCATGGGCCCGGCAGGGGCACGTGCGGCAGTCAGCAGCATGCGGCGCTGTAGACCATAATTATTTTATTTACCAGAAATCGGGCGCTCTTTCAGGAGTTGTGGTCATGCCCTTTTCTCCTTGGTAGATGACAGAAGGTTGTGTTGGGTAGCAATGAGGTTGAAGGGTTGTATTTGTTTTTCTGCCGTCCAATCATGGTGCCTGCAGTTACAAGTTAACATCTTGTTTCTGCAGTGCAGAGCAGTGGAGTTTTGTCAGGTTGTGCTGGGGCTGTGTAATGAATTTGGGCACTTAAATGCCGGAAATACTGAGGGAGTTGAAGAGTCAAGGTCAGTGGATACCTTCAAGTAAAGCTGGAAGGTGCCCTTCTTTACTGGACAAAATGTCACCTGAGAGAGGTGTGGTCAGAGCACTGTTTCCAGATGCATGCTGTTCTGGCTGCAGTGTTTGTGCACTGCTTCTGCAAACTGCTCTGAGAGCACCTTCTGGCGCTGCGGGCCCTTTATCCCCTTGTGCTGAGTCTCATAACCTACTTACCTGCATCCTCTCCTCCTGCCTGGATAAAGGTGCTGCAAGCTTTGCCTTGACCCAGTTTGGACAGCCACGTAGAGCGGTCAGACGGCAGTATGATAAATCTGAAGGAGAGTTCCTGCAGGAAGATTTAACGATGCTCACTATTGTTGAGATTCCAGAATGCCATTGCTTTGATTCACGGGGTAGGCACTGGTTTGTGATCCCACCAGCTTTGCTTTAAATAACAGCCACCCACAACAACAGGGTCCTCACAGGTGTGGCTTTGTGCGGTCATCCTGACCTCTGCAGCCTTAGGCTTATTATCCCCTGGCAGGGGTGTGCCCAGATGCTCACTGGTATATAAATTTACCCAATGGATTTGTTTTGATGTGCGCAAACAGTCTGGAACGTACAGCCTGTTAGCATCTATGAATATTCAGAAAACAATTTGCTTCTGCTGTTGTTGTGAGGTTTAAACAAGTAAGGAATGTAGATTTTTTTTTTTTTCCCCCTTATAAATTACTTTCTTGAAAGCCTTGCATATTCTGTTTTAACAAACACTCCCAGATGCTCATGGCCAACAAAATCATCTTTCTGCCACCTTGAATGCTTTTTCCCTAACCAAAAGGATACCTAACTTCCTGGTTTTAGTTTAATGACGAGCTAAAAATATAAATACTAATCAAGTGGTAAGTGATACATCTTAGAAATGACATAATTTAACCTGTCAGTAGCTAAGCTACTTGTGATAAGAACTGAAATTTGATAAAAATGCAGAGGTGGGATTGTTAATACTTTAAATAAAACCATCTTAATGGCGGAAACATTAAAATGTAGCACTGATTGGTTTTTTGGCAAGTTTGGGTGTCTTGTGAGAATTTTTGCTAAGAAAGCTGGACCAGAAGAGCCCGAAGCTATTTCTCCAGCCTGGCGTTGTACGTTAGCATCACTGCTTTTTTAGAAAAGGAGCATCATGTGTAGTTATTTGAATGGCTTACTGATCGTATTTGTTTGATATTTCATCTGCTTTGTGTGTATCCTTTTTAGAGACTGGGAAGTACAGCAATGTTTCTGCTTTCTCAAGCCCTGGAATTGCGAAGTAGCGAAACCAAAGTAAGATAAATTTATCCTTGCTTTTTTCTGCCCTAGAGGTTCCCTAGTTACAAAGCCCCAAATGTTTTTTCAGCCCGAAGTAGGTAAGGGGTGAAGCCTTGAATTATTTTTCCTCCACAAGTTTGCACTTAGCAGAAGGCGGCTTGAAATTGTGCAAGAGCTGACTCTTAGGATGAGAGAGGCCAACATGCTGTCTTTCTCACTGATAATCCCTTCAGTAATCCTAATCCAGTTCAGATCTGTAGCCTTTATTAAGCATCACATGGTAGAGGATTCTTAAGGCTGCTCATAGCCGGGCAGTAAATAAATCAAAGGATCTGCACCACTTCTGGGCTGCACGTGCACAAAGACGTGGCATGTCCTGCTGCATGCCCAAGGGAACACCTTCCTTATTTGGATTCCGAGGAGGAGTTTCTGCATCTGTAATTAAATCGATTGTGTCAGAAATCATTGATTGTTTGGGTAGGGAATAGATCCCAGATTTACCAAGGCGACAGGTTCTGTTGTGTTTATCTCAACAAATCCATAAATTAGGAATTGGTGAGGTAAGTTGCATTTTTCTTCTTGTTTCCTTGTAACAGGGTTTTGTGTTTAGAAGTAGCTACTCTGCACCCGTACTTTGAGGTGAAATATCCTTTTTGTACGCCAAGGTGTATAAAACTGCATTTGGGAGTTTTGTATCTGAAACTCTCCTTTTTGGCACCGCAGTAATTGTGTGGGTGCGTGTTTGAAATAAAACAGCTTCACCATTTTGTTTCCAGCTACGAGTCGTGCCGAGTCCGACGTGCACGTGGGCCGTACGCAGGTGCTTACTCTCGGGGGCAAGGGAGGATCATCACTTTCGCTAGTGGTAGCTAGTGTTTTTAGTCTCGGAAGAAATTGGATTATTTTTTTAATTCATCTGTAGCTCTTAAACTCTTGCTGTNTTTTTGAGCAGAACTTTAAAAGTTGTTCCCCTCCAACATCTCTTTGAGGTTTTTCCCTGATAACTTTTGAGTCTGTCGTAACTTCTTGTTGCCTTCTATATTCTGCTCATCTGTTGCCTCAGTTTCCGGAATGTCTATAAAACGGTCAGGTTAGTGGGAATCCTGTGCCTGATGCAGGAAGTGTCACCTTTCCTAGGAGCAGGCTTCACGTTAGTTGTGGTGTTCCTGGCAGGTCCTGTGGGTCGAGCACCAGATTCTGCATACATCTGCCCTGTGCACAAGCTCACAGAGTCTGTAGGATTTGGTTCAGAATGCTGCCTGTTGCTGTGGTTTTGGAGAAGTTCAAATAATATTTCTATGAAGCCAGTAAATTCACCTAGGTTTTTGTTGTTCTGGTTTGGGGCGGTTGATTCAAATGGATTTGTGCAAGGTTTCCTTTCCTGAATTTTATGGGATAGTAAATGGCATTATTGAACGAGTCATCTGCTTGTGTTTGAAGAGTCGCAAGAAGCGTTATCCAATGGCTCGGGAGGTGCGCGGAGTCTGGCTGTTACGTGTTTCTCCTGCCTGTGGAACGCTACCTTTGGGGAACGGGGAATGTGCATCTTCTCTGCATGTCTGTGGCCGCCTTCTGAGGCCCTGAACTTTGTGTTCCGTTGGTTGTCTCTCCATGCGGGGCTCTCGAGTCCATGATTTTTGGGCGGTGGTTTAGTTCTGCCCCGGTTTAAGTGCGTGCAGTGGCTTTTCTCACCCGGCTTTACGTGTTGTGGGTGTTTGCCGGCGGGTGCTCTGTGCCGCGGTGTGTACCAGGGACAGCCTTGTACGAAAGAGGCGTGAGGAAAACCTGTTCCAGAGGCCTTCTAATTGCACCAGAGAGAAGGTAAATGTCTCTGCAGGAGAGGAGTGGTGGCCAAGAGCAAGAGGAGGGAGGAGCGGTTGGTAGCCAGCCGCTTCCTGCATCTATCGTGTTTCTTACCTGGTTGTTTACTACAACCTGTACCTGAGGTGATGCTGCTGGTCAGTTCGTCCAGTCTTTGGGGTTGTGCCTTTATGGGTCTCTGTTCCCCTTCTGTTTCTTAGGTACAGGAATTTAGGAAGGGAAGGGTCCATGTCACGGTTGGGTGGATGAGGAAGGATCAGAGGTGCTGAGCAGTTGGACCGGCTCCACTTCTTCCTCACTCCTTCCAGCCTTGGAACAGGTTTGATTCTGTCGGAGCCTGATTTACTCCTATGCGCTGCTTTGCTCAGGTTGTGACCCTCACAAAAATCTGAGGGCAACAAAGTGAAAAAGGTCACAGCTTCAGGAACTGCTTGGGTGGGACCTGTTGGTAAGCCTGTCCATTATATGATAAGTAAGGCACGCTACCACTAGGCCATCCCTTGCTATGGGTGGCCCAAATTTGCTTGAACTAGGGCTGCCCAAATAAGAAATGCCTGTTTGTTTTGCAGGGAGAGAAGGAAATAAGGAAAAAAATTGTGTTGCCAGAGGTGACCTCAAATCCAATGTCACGCTTTATCAAAGCAGGCAGGTGGTACCCCCGAACATATCCTCAATAAGCAAAGTACTCAGCCCTGTACTTGAGTGTTTCTTGGCTTCAGATTTGTTTTCCGTTTTTTTAAAGTAACACGGAAGTGTTCTACTTCCTGGAAAAGGGGTGATGCAGAGTGAATAATTCCTATTGTTGCTTTTCTGGATAGCTAAAATCCTCAGATCTGTCATTAAAATGAAGTTTTTGTTTCAATAGATGGGAGTTACAGGTGTACGCTCAAAAATTCTGAGCTTGAAAATTTCTTTTTCGTGAACTGCGATTTGTCTGGTACAGGAGGTTGCAAGTGAGAGCCTTAAGCGCTGAGTTTTGTGTGCAGTTGTCCCTTGGAGTAGCTAATAATCTGAAAAGTTGTCAGAGTACCTGCGTTATTTGAGCACAAAGACCATAAAGCACCAGATAAAATTGGGTGTAATTAAACAGTAATTTCAGGCCTTTTTTGATATTGATATGAAATGATGTTTTTAGAATAAAACAAGAGTGTAGGTATTTTGCGGAGAGCGTTGTGGTGCATCCTGTTTTGTCACCCATTCATGGCGTTGTGAGTGTGCCATTGTACAGTTGGGCAAGGGAGAGAGAGTTCGAGTCCTTCCTCTGCTTTAGGACCTCCCCATGCTGCACTGTTGCTGAGCAGGGCTCACCTTCCTGAGCCAACATGGCACTCTCACCTTACACAACACCGGATGTGCTCCTTCAATTAGCGTTTGTGCGGATCTGAGCTATTTTGAGAGGAAAGATGTGGGTTAGGTGGGAAGGGGTTGAAGGGAGGCCACAGGATTGCAGGAAGTGAGGAACAGAGGAAGACTTTCCCTTCTCCTGGTGAGAAGTGCCGCTGTAGTCGCTCTGTCCTGACCCTTCAAAATCCCTTGAGCCATGCTCTCCTCCGAACACCAGTCTTAACATTTTTACAGGTCTTTACTTCCTTCCCTCCATTTCTTAGCTTTCTCCTCCCTGAATTCTGTGTGAGAAAAAAAACCCGCTGATTTCTTAGGTGGTACAGCCTGGGGTTGCTTTGGCAGTGGTATGTGACTGGTATTTTTTCTGGAGGAAAGATGTCTGATTGTGAAGGACGTTAGCCTCCGAGTGAGACTTCAGAGTTTGACCTAATCTTGCAACACGATCTGTTTGCTCTTACCGGAGCTTCCCAAAGTCTGGCTGCCCTGTCCTTTTATACTGGCAATTGATGGCACGAAATGGTCCCACACTTGAGCAGATCCACAAGGTGAAGGAAAGCGATGTTTAATGAAGCTGGTTATTTTCTTCTGATAGCTGATTTTTATTTCAGACTTACGTTCCTGCTAGCTGGGGTACCGCAAGTAGATCAAACACCATGTGTGTGTTCATCCCTCAAAATGACTACATGCAGGTGACTACACGCGTGACTATTTGTCTGCACATACTGCTTGTTAACGAATCAATTTAATGACTTTTTTATACTTCCTGATCGGTATTAAAAAGCTTTTTATATGTCCGCCATACAATCACAGTACCTAGGTATGCAATCTATTTTTATGCAAGCAGGAAAGGTGCTGAACTGGCTCCTATTTATACAGCTGACTTGAAATTTGAAGCAGTGAGACACAAATTCTCATCTCTGGAAGTAGCTGGACAAACCTGGTAGTGGAAAATGCACTTGGGAACAAGAGAGGCCATTTGATTATTGATAATAAATGTTAATGTATTTTACTTGTAGGTTCTTGGCACTGTGGGACACGCTACAGCTGTTTTGATTCTGACCGAATGGTCTTTCCTGCACCTCTTCTGTGGTTTTGGTGACACTGGGCCAGTCTGCGGTGCTGGAGCATTGGTTGGGGAACATGGGATCTGGTACTTCTGTAAATGTTAAGTACAAGTACTCCCTGCAGAAGTCTGAAAATGGTGAGTGCTTCTTAGAAAGGTTATGTTTTCCTGTTTGCCCCTGCATGTGCTGTTGGGAGGTTGCATCGAATGTTTCTGTTCTGGGTGACCTGTTTTTTTTCACAGCACTGAGGTCAGGTTCTGTCTCACGATATCCTGTGACAAGGATTCTCAGGCGTCAGGCAGAAGACAAGGGGCTTGCAGAAATAACAGCTATTTAGACCAGGAGTAGGTTAAAATCCACCCAAGCCTAACCAGAAAGGAAGCAACATTTAGAACTA
This sequence comes from Ptilonorhynchus violaceus, assembly GCA_013397565.1. Taxonomy (NCBI): domain Eukaryota; kingdom Metazoa; phylum Chordata; class Aves; order Passeriformes; family Ptilonorhynchidae; genus Ptilonorhynchus; species Ptilonorhynchus violaceus. Next base: position 478,847 of record VZRJ01004645.1, on the reverse strand, counting down.
ACACCTGCTGGATTAGCTATTTGCTGGGTAACGCAGGTGCGGTCCGCTGACATCGAGACAGCTGTGTCACCCTGCTGCTTCTGGATTGTTTTCCAAGGCTCTTACTAGTGCAGGACTGATAAAGCACACAAGCGTATGCAAAGCCCAAATAAACCTGGGTACAAAGAAAGTGAAATGGTGTGGCTGCAAAAAGTATGCTTTTTTTTCTAATTACATCAGCATGTTGCTCTTAAACTCTGCTAACAATCTAGACTTGTTTATGGCTCTCAAAGCTGTAATTTATTTTTATGAAACCCTCCCTGATGGCATCAATTTAGTTGCGTGTGACTAGTTGTGGAACAAAGGGAGTTCGTGAGGGAGACCTTACACATATGGAAGTGCTAAAAAGTAAACGTTGAGTTCTTTGTTGTCGGAATCATGCAGTCATCAGCATTGGCAGGATGGGGCAAACTGTTGGCAAGTACTTGGAAAAGAAAATAGGGATTCAAAGTGCGATACGGTTGTGACTCAGACGATTGTTTTTTTTCTCTGTTGAAAAACACCACCTTTTATTTAAGTTACACTTAGCTATCACCTATAGCACCGGAGATCCATGGACTTTCCCAACAAGTGCGGGGTTATTTTAAGACGATAAGGTGTAACATAAAACTAGTTACTTATTTGAAACCTGGCATTACATCTGATACCTCCGCAACAGTTTCCCATGGCAGTAAAACCTCTCTGAATTTCTAGCGCTTGGTTCTCTAAACCTTTCAGATTCGGCCATCTTTAGAGGGGCAGCTGCTTAGCCAAATCAGCACCCAAATGCAGTGTGCCAGATCGCATCTCGTACAAGGCTCGAAAGCTGTTCCCAACGGAGAATGTAGGCAGCAGAGCTGCCTAAACTGACCCTGCCTTAGACTGAAATTTGGTCTGAGTGCTGCCACTTTGGCATGCTTTTAGCAGCTTATATGAGGATATATGGCTTGGATTCTCATAAAATGTAGATAAATTTTTCTTTTCTTTGTTGATTTTTTTTTAAAAACTGGTTCAAACACTGCCAGGTGAAACTCACCCAGGTAACCTGCTATATTAGAATACCTGGCATTTTCAGTTGCAGAGTCAGTCTCTGTGAAAGCGGAGCAAAAACCTGAGCCTTGCCTGTCTGGGGCTTAAATGCTGTGGATGGTGGTATGTGCGTTAAGTACGCACTTCATAACACGTCTTCCCTAGGTTTTATTTTTACTGTTTCAAAGGATCTGGTTTTCATCGATAAGTGTGGAGTCATCACGAGGAACTTTTTCCAAGCCCAGCAGATCAGTAAGCATTTGTTCAGCAAGAGAAAAAGCTCAGGTAAAGAAGAGAGAAGTTATTCCTGAATTAAGGCTCGCCAAATCTTACCTTCTTGCCCACGACTTCATGGTGTTTCTGTTCCCTGCTGCACAGCAGCTGTAGCTCTTCCTTTTTTTGTGTGCTGCAGCTCTCGGTCTGAAACAGAACCATCATTTCAAAGGATTATTTTCAATACGTAAGCCATTGAGATACCTTCTTTAGGGAAAGGTCACTGTTTCCTGCCGAAGGATGTGTGGAGGATGGTTTGTTATATAATTAATACGAGCTGATTGAATTAATAAGATCTCGTAGTCTCTTGCCACCCTTTGGGTAGGGTTGGGGGATTTTCCTCTTTTTAAGGAAGATTTTCCCCCACACATCTGCCATTGTTCTCCCTGCTTTGGCGAATGTGGCAGGGGAATGTAACTTGTGCAGCAGGGCTCGTTCCCTAACTCTGTTGTTTCCATTGGATTTTGAGGCCAGCCTGGGGGTAGAACAGTCATCCCTTCCCTCCTCAGCTAAAGATGACAGAGCAGCAGTGTTAGAAGATGTTTTAAGCATAAGGCTCAAGGGTAAGGCTCCAGAAAGGAAGAGGAAGGGACACAGTGTAATCCCAAGAGACGTCAAGTAGCACAGCTGCTCCAAGTGGGATCAAGGCCAGCTAAGGAGGATGAAAGAGATTCTAGAGGTACATACAGTTCTGTGGCAGAACTTGAAAAAGGAAACGTGGAACTGAACCAACTTCACTTGAAATATGCATACGCTCCCTCTGAAATGATCTTTTAAGGAAACATACTGGAATTGGGGGAATACAGAGGAATGATTATATTTTAAAGATCAAAGGGCAGATAACCATCATTTGGTTGGAAGTGCCTGGTGTCAGTGCCGGCTGTGGATTGAACCACAAAGAGGCACCTGGAAATTCTCCTGTCTTGTTCCCCCTATGTCATTAAGTGGCCCAAGTTCTGCCTCCCCCTTTTTACTGTGGGTGTACTTTTGTCTTTATTTGATCGCAAGGTAAGAGCATGTTAACATTTATCCTAGAATAGATACCTTCTGAAGTTGTTCTAGAACTGCAATAGCGGAGGTATTTATTGGCATAAAGGGAGGTAGAAAACCCCCACATTTTAGGCTTTGGAAGGGCACTTGGTGTCCCGTCTTTCACCCAACTCCTTGTGTGGCCTCAGTTAAATTTCGGGTTTCCTGAAGCCTCAGCACCTAGAGATGGTACGATGGACATGAAAACGATCAAGGTAGATACAAAGGGAGGATATTGTCTATTGATACTGACAAACATGTTTGGACTTTTAGACCCTAATAACTTGTTGTTAATGCTGGTGCTGAGGAGCCAGCAGCAACGGTTACAAGTGCTTCAGAGCTCTCCGGTCAGGCAGGGTCAGGTCAACCTCTCGCAATATGGCGAAAAGACACAGATGATTTGTTGCCCTCAGTATTTAGGCACAAGAATACAATTCCTGACAACTTGTTCCTGAAAAGGAAAGGTTCCTCTTCGGTTTTCAGGGCTGGGGAAGGAGCGGTAGCAGCGTACCTCGGCTGCAGCCAGTTCTGTTCTTGTCTCCCAGCTTTCAAGGCGGCTGTCTTGATCCAGCAGTGGTATCGGCGCTACGTTGCTCGGCTGGAAATGCGCCGCCGCTGCACCTGGAGGATCTTTCAATCCATCGAGTATGCCTGCGAGCAGGATCAGATCAAGGTATGGTGTCAAGGAAACGAGTAGGTAGGAGAACACATAGGAAGGTGGTTTCTGTGCCACAGACTTGCTCAGGTCTGGCTGCTGGCTGGTAACCCTCTAAGTGCTTCAGTGGGCCGAGGGCTGGGTTTTGTGCCCCTTTCTAGCCTATTGATTTCCTGCCCGCTTGTGTCGCAAAACTCAGAGTAATGAGCCTCAAAAGAAAGCCGTAAGGGCCATTTAACAGAGTTTTTCTGGAGTCCGAGCACAAGAGGCAAGCCTAGTTGGTTTGTTATGCTTTAATTTTGATTAAAATTCTCTTACATGGCTGTCTTGCTGTCAGGGAGAGGGAGGGCTCATAGCTATACTTTTGTCTGTGGCTGAAGGCAAAGTTACTGTTTTGACTTGCTCAAAAGAAGTCCAAACTTCAGTCAGTACAATGGGAGTTGCTGTCCATACCAGACAGCATGAGAAGGGCAGAGATAATACTTTCAGAAAGAAGATCGTGGTAACTTGCCCCTTGGTTGAATTTCATTCCGGGGTGAATGATGGGCTCTCCCTCTTCTTGCAGCTTCACAACTTCTTCAGTTACCTCATGGACCAGTTCACACCAAGCAGCAGCAAAGAGAGTAAGTTTGTGTGCCCTTTGTAGATGTGGCACCAGAAGCCCTGAAGACGGCACCTTGTACTATTCCTTGTCCAGTGCTGGCTCTTCAGGACAGTAAACGTGGCTAAGAGTCTAAAGAGCATCAGGAATGAGGACTGAATAGTCTGGAGACTCTCGGAGCCGTGCAAGGGATGCGGGGAATTCCTGCTCTTAGGAGCTGGAAGGAGGCATAAAAGTTCAGTATGTTTTCATAGAATCACAGAATGGTACACATTGCACATGAAGATTTGTCCCTGCAGCCCTTCCCCCACCGCACGTTTTGTAGCGGTGTCAAGCTAGGATCCAGCCTCTGTGGCTGCCATTGCTCCCGAGATCCAGTCTAACCAAGCAGCTTTTCTCTAGCGAATTACTAGAATGGTACCTGAAGCCAATTAACTTTTTCTTTGTCTGTTTCTCTTTTTGAAAAAAACAAAATAAAATCAAACACGCTAATCTGCTATCCAGAGGATTTTATCAGTCGCATGTTCATAAGTGGGGAAAGCTACAAAGAGGCAGAGCTGGAAAAGTACTGTGACTATGAATCCATAGGGGTGCCAGACTCCTACACGGGACCCCGTCTCACTTTCCCACTCCTTCCCGAGCACGCCACGGCCTTGCTGGAAGCTTTCAAACAGAAACAAGTAAGGATCCCAAAAGGTACCATGATTTCCCCTTCTCTGCGCAGGGGTTTAGGGCAGATATTTTGACCTTAGCCTTCCTAACGAGCTCAGTTGACTGGAGTGTAACGAGCTGGCTGGCTGTTAAGCAAAGGGGGATGGAAATTATATGGTGTTTCCTTGTGCCACAGGAATCTTTTTCTTTCTGAAAATGTACTTCTGACCAAATTGAACACTTGACGTAGGGGTGTACCAATATTAACCTGAATTTAATTCTTAAAGGAAAAAATAAAGAATGGCTCATGTTGAAACTTTCCATCATTTCTTGTTCAAATTTCTCAATTTGTAAAGAAGTATAGGACGGCCCAAAGTGAAACAGCCAGTTAAAATGTTTTGTGCCATGCAACTTGGACTCCCGTTTAAAATGTAAATTGTGAAGTTTTTGATGAGGAAGTCGAGTACCACTTGAGCAGCACTAACAAGACCAGCCCTCACACAACTGCAGCGTTCTGCTGCCGTCCCTCAGTCGATGCGCTGAACTGCGGAGTAGGCCGAAACATCCCTTCTCCAAAGAAAACTTCTAACCTAAAGGTGTCACATGTCCTTACCGTATTAAACGCCTATACCCTGCCTTGAGCAAATATATCTCTGCAGGACACAACGGAAACTCTGACTGGTTTAATGTGGAAAAGCTAAGAAAGATCTAGAGGAGCAACTTCTTACCTGTGACATTGGGCTGGAATTTCTGCTGCTCCTGGAGGTGGCGTGGTTTAGTGGATATAGCCTTGTCCACAAGGTGCTGGGGCTTTAGGGTTCTCTTGCCAGCCCTGTCAGTGCCGAGGCTGGGTTGCTTGGGGCAAGTCTCATCCATCCTGCTCTTTCCCAGTATTTGCCTTGTCTTGTTTGTAAGCACAGAGAGCTGCCCCAGGCAGAGTTTCTGCCATCCACGCTCTCCTGGTGGGGTCTTTGTAGACAGAGGTGTGGTGCAGCTCAGAGGCCACCGATTTCCTGCTTTAATCCCTTCACTTTCTCCTAGTAGCAGCTCCACGCTCGCTATGTCTTAAACCTCCTGCATGAGACCAGGAAGCACCTCAAGCAGTTGCCAAACATCAGCCACGTCTCCACCTGCTACAGCGAGGAGGTCACAGTGTGCGGTGCGTGCCTGCGCAGTCTCCGGGGCGGAATGCTCACGTGAGAGGGTGGGACAGAGAGAAAACGGTAGTGAGAGCACGATGCTCCTCTCCGTGCTGAACGTAGAACACGAATGCTGCCTGTAGGCAAAACGTGCGATGCATGGAGGGGCAGCTGCACCTGCCTGAAATACCCAGGTGCTCTTTTCTCTCACCCCAAACTTGCAGTTGTTTTAGTAAGCCACAGAAATTGCACCCGGGTGAGGACTGGCCTCAAAACTTGGTCGTTTTCTGACTCCTCCAGGGTCTAGGATTATTGAAACAACAAAATCCCGGAGCTGTTTTGGATTAGCAGCAGCGCGCGCATGCGTGCGGATCCAGAACGCTAAAGCATCTTTGGATCCTATCAAGTAAAATTGAGATCAAGCTTTTCCCCACTCTTTTCGTACTCCAATGTTAAAAAACTTCGAGATATTTCTGAAAAAAAAGTGCTTAGCATAGACTTGTGCATGCAGTCAGCTTCTGGAAAACAAACCTCTCTCCAATGTCATGTTAATCAGCTTTGCATTCAAAATAACAGTCTAGTTCTTTCTCCCATGTAATGATAATCTTGTGCCATATTGTGTCATTGCAAGAGAGAAACGAACAAAGCTTCTAAATCAGTCTTTAGCAGATGGTGTAGGTTTTTTGCTGTCCTTCCCAGACTTCAGCTCAAGCCTTACACTGTGTCCTTTTCCTCCAGGCTTGCACTTCCCAAAATATTTCAGTGGTCATTAATTTATAAAGGAGATAAAAAGGCACCACTAAATAAATTCCTACGAACTAAGTTAAAGGTAAACATACTGTGACTTGTCTCTTTGTGTCTGTTAGGAGACTTGCACGGCCAGCTGGATGACTTGTTCCTCATATTTTACAAGGTAGGCACCAAATTTGGAGAGGGAGGCTGGCCAGGCATTGCAACAGGTATCACATGGATTATGCTAAGAGGTGTTTGCAAAACTGGGGCAACTGTGCAATTCTCCTGGTCCATTTGTCTGGTTTTAAGTGGCTTCACAAATAAGTAGCTTATTCCCTTGCTCAATTGGAAATCTGATCTCCATGTCCGTTTTGCAAGTGCCAGTGGGTATTTCTCTAGTGCTGATACCGACGACAACCCTTTGTGACTGCCAGCTTTCACTGCTCTTGGCACTGGAGCCCTACAGGATAAAGCTGAGTGAGGATCTGTTGTAACCTGGGACAGGAGTGAGAGAGGGTGCAGCTGCCGGGGGCAGGCGTATGGGGACCATGGGGAGGCCTCCCTAGTAACATCTGCTTGTTCCTTGCTTTTACAGAATGGCCTTCCTTCCCCTTCCAAGTCCTATGTGTTCAATGGGGACTTTGTAGACAGAGGCAAGCAGTCCCTTGAGATCCTTATCATCCTCTTTACCTTCCTCTTGATCTATCCAAAGGAGGTCTATCTCAACCGCGGGAACCACGAGGACCACATGGTCAACTTACGGTACGGATTCTGTGGGGGCTGGGCACGATGTCGAGGGCGTTGTGCAAAATCCCACTGAACTTTGTTTCTCCCGTTCCTTTAGCTATGGTTTCACCAAGGAAGTGATGCAGAAATACAAGGTAGGCCTATGTTTCTATCTCCTTTGCCGTGTGAGATGTGCATTTATGAGACTTGATGCTTCATCTTTTCCTTTCTGACCTGTTCTCTTAGGTGCACGGGAAGAAAATCCTGAGGATGTTTCAGAACGTCTTCTGCTGGCTGCCCCTGGCCACCCTGATTGATCAGAAAGTCCTCATTATTCACGGGGGCATCTCTGACACCACTGACCTGGACATGCTTGAGAACATTCAAAGGGATAAAGTAGGTTTTATTTCTCAGTTATTGCAAGAGACCAGCAGTGTTGCTGGTTTGTGGCGAGGAGCTCATTTCTACATGTCAGCTTGGCTGTTGACAAGACAAATCTAACAAAACGTCTTCCTAGGCGAACTTGTGTTTAGATATAGGCTTTGGTTTGACAGTGTGTGCATGAGCTGTGAAGGGATGGAGCGTTGCTGGCTTCTGAAATAGGTGCTGGTGCTGAAGTAAAAACGGTGATGATGAGCTATTGCCCTGTTTCTTAGCCTGTGTCTTTAACCCTTGGATTTCCAGAAAGATTTTGATAAATCATTTAACTTGTCTCTGCCTCGCTCTCTAGCCCTTCTCCAAATGTATTGCCGAGCATTTGTATTAGTCATTAACCCTTCCTTTGAGCTGCTGCGTAGTTCCGATTGCAGATGAAATCTGTGTGCATCAAGTCAGTGAGGAAGGGTGACATGTGATGGCTGTGGGGCCCAGCTGTAAACCCAGGATGGCAGGTCTGAGAGGATGGCACTAATAATCTCCTGCAGCTGACGAGCAGTTGATGGCAGAAGGGAATTGGGGCTTGGAGGCTTGGATCGCTTGAAGTGTGCCAATGGAAGATGTTAGAGCTGGAGCTATGGGTTTTCATGCCGTGTTATCAGCTCCATTTCTCTCATATTTTTCAGTTTATTTCTGTATTAAGAATGAAGAAAAGGAAGGAGTCCAGTAGAAAACCAGAAATACAGGCCATAAATGGGGAGAGCAAATCAGAGACTCACGCAGCAGGGAATGAGGCAGCTTCGAAGTTATCTCTGCAGCCCCAGTTAGCTCAGGCTCCCAGCACAGCCAACAGGCTGGAGTTCTCCAGGTGGCTCCGGCAGACGGTGCAGGAGCAAATGGACACGTGCCGCCGGCTGGTGGACATCAGCGAGTCAGAGTCAGAGGAGCTCACCTATTCCAGCATGGTCTCCTTGAAGGATGTGGATGGGCCGTGCTGGACTCGCCAGGAGGAGTGGAAGCAGGTGAGGAGTCTAACTGGGGTCCTGAGCTTGGTGAGCTGCGGGTCCCTCCTGCGGTGCTCGGTCCTTCAGTGGTAAGCAGCCAGGAAGGGCTGTTCTGTGGGGCCTAGGAGGTTTCGTTAGGCACCTGCGCTACCTCCTGGGGAGGAGCAGCCTGGGGACTTGCTTTCCTCTGTTTTCCAGCCTGTCTCTAAGCCTCTTCTGTGCGCTCTGAAACAACAGTTACTTAGTTCACGTTACGTATGACCTTCCAGTGCTGCACACCTTATCAGTATAGAGCTATATATTGAGGTCAGGCTTAAAGAGATTAAACTTTAATCCAAGCACTGGTTACTGAGTCAGCAATTGTATTTCTGGAGGCTGCAGAATGTCCTGGCTAGAGAACAAAGGAGTTTAACACTAAGCCTGCTCATGGCCTCAGGATCTGCTGGTTGTTTTTGCCCTGCAACTTGTGTTTTGGGATGGAGGAGGACAGGCAAGGTTCTCAGACACCTTAGTGCTAGCAAAGGCGAAGCTTGTCTCAGGCCTGATTTACGCACTTTGGGTGTGCCTGTAGCTCCAGGCCAACAATATTGTCGCTTCTGAGGTGGCCCAGGTCTGTGACAGTCTTCAGCTGGAATGCCAGAAACACATCTGTTCCCCCGCACTATGGTTATAGCAGCAGTCTAGGGAGGGATTCAGAGACTGAGCTTTATTTACTTAGTGAACTTTTCCAATCCTTCCAGATTTTAGACCTTCTCTGGAGTGACCCCATGCCTCAGGAGGGCTGCAGAGAAAATAAGGTGCGAGGTGGTGGCTGCTACTTTGGGCCTGATGTGACGCAGAAGTTCCTTGACAAGTACAACTTGCAGTTCCTCATCCGCTCTCATGAGTGCAAGCAAGAGGGCTATGAGTTCTGTCACAACCGGAAGGTCAGTCGGGGACGGTTGGAGGATACTTGGTTTCTGGGGGGGTGGCTTGTCTCAGCTCTGCATTTCTTCCAATGGGGCTTTAAGCACGTGCAAAATCCTTGAACAGCCTTATTGGGAGTTATCGGAGTGTGTTTCCAGCCGAGGTCTGAGGGCAGTCTGGAGCCACCTGCTCTGTTGGGGACATGGCCTCCACTTACTGCAGCTGTTCCTGAAGATGAGGTACAAAGGGTGTTGCTGAGCTGCTGCAGCCAAGTTCTGTTCTCAGAAGATTCGTGGTCACATCAGTGACTTCGTTGGGGCACTCTGACTCTGGAGAGCAGAACTGTCAGGAGAACACAGGCAAATTGCGAAAGCCCAGTGTGCGGCCGGATCCCTGTGTGACCAGTGCTGCCCACAAGGAACCCACATCTGCAAGGCTTCCAGGCCAGCTGCCACCTCACTCTCCCTCTTTTGCATAAAACGTTGTGCTTTCACAGTCTGTGGACTCCGGATGGGATCGGGTGTGTTGTTTACACATACATATCTATTACAGGATGTATGTACTGACCGTAAATGCCTCTTTCTTTGGGATTAGGTGCTGACCATCTTTTCAGCCTCCAACTACTATGAGATTGGCAGCAACAGGGGAGCCTATGTGAAGCTGGGACCGGACCTTGTGCCCCACTTCGTTCAGTACCAAGCAAACAAGACAGCCCATATGCTCACTATGACCCAAAGGCAAGGCATTCCAGTTGCTCTGTATTCAAGTCAAAATTCCTCAAGGGAAAAATTTGTGAGCTTTTAGAAAGTTTGACTCTGGAGATGAACTTTCGCAGTTTGATTTTCTCAATAATAGCCCTAAAGGAGGGATCAAGCTTTGTGCTTGAAGTTCCTGAGGAAGGCTCAAGGGTTGAGAAGGGAATGTTACAAAATCCAAAGGAAATTCTTTTACAGGTTGCTCATTTTTCAGCTTTCCTTTTCAATGTCAGGTTTTAACTTTTGACCTCTGCTGAGGTTCCCTTCTGCTTTGTTATTTCACCAAGGAATGCAGGGACTCACTGCATCAGCTGCAGGGAATTGTGCCCTGGGCATGCAACGCCTTGTACAAGCACTGAGATGCAGCTGTAGCTGTGCAGAGCAGTTGTGTGAGGATCTGGACAATCCACGCACACGCCAGAGGACTGGGAAGGTGCAGTTTTATTTGTGGTACTTGGCAAGTCCTTGAAGTGCTTCTCTCTGTTCTGCATCCTCCAGAATCAGCAGAGTAGAGGAGTCAGCCTTTCGAGCCTTGCGGGAAAAGCTCTTTGCTCACACTTCGGCTCTCATCGGTGCCTTCAGGGCCTACGATGGGGACAATACAGGTAACTCGGAGCTGAGGGACATGCGGGTGAATTCCCGGGTCGGGTAGGGTTGAAGTGACTCAGTTCAGTTTGCGGCTGGCTGGCAGACTTGTCACTGACAGTTGTCACTGACTCTTACGGAAGGGAGGTTCTATCAGACCCTGCCAGAGGTCCCATTTGCTGTTACTCAGTGTCTCTGTGAATGCCTCTGAGTGACACCATAAAGAGGGGACGCTGGAAAAGCTGGCGGTCGCTAACCTGATACGTAGTACTTGAGGCTGGCACTAGAAAAAACTCTCCGCAACAGGACTACTGAGGAAGCACTGAAAAAGATGACCTGGAACATATCTGTCGTGTGTCACTTGAGAAGGGCTGGGTGGTCTCTAGAGCCCCTTCATTCCTGGAGTCTAAAATCACTGGCAAGGGGAGAGTGAGGGATGTTCTCCATGGCAGTCGCCTCTGTCAGAGCCTTAAGGAAGGAGCTGAGAGTTCTTACTTTTCTGGCTGATGGGAGTGCTGTGCTGCGACCAGGAGGTGTTGCTGACATCTGGTGTTGCAGCCATTAGTAGGCTGGGGGAGAAAAGGGACGTGGCGGCTGGCAGAACTGCTTGTGGGGAGAACTGCTTTCTTCCCTGGCAGCAGAACTGTTCACAGGAATCCACCTCAGCTGTTACGGCAGCTGCTAAACTGGACAGTGGGCTACACATTTATGATGAAATACCCACTGTTTAGGGTCTTGCCTTTGTTCAGATGTTTGCAGCCTCATAGCCCTGATTTGTTGCAATGATTAAAAGCTTGCTGAGGCTTGGGGGGAAGTGTGCTTGTGTCTCTAGTGAGAAATAATGCTGTGCTCTCAGCAGCACCTACACCGGGTACGTGTAACTGCTTTAGGCTTTTTCTCTGCCTTCATCTGCTTTCAGCTGTGTCCCAGAGGTTGTCTCCCTTTTCCCTACAGGAAGGATTACACTGAGTAACTGGGCGATGGCAGTGGAGTCAGTGCTGCGGCTGGGACTGCCCTGGCGAATGCTGAGGCCGCAGCTGGTGCGCAGCACGCAGGACGGCATGCTGGAATACAAATCCTGGCTGGACGACCTGGCCATGGAGCAGCGGAGCCAAGAGGTGGGCGCTCACCCCCTTCCATCAAAGCAGGATGCAAAGCGGCAGCTCACCAGATCCCTAGCATGTGCAGTCAAGTATGGTGTGAAAGGAGAGTGGATGGTTCCCGCACACTGCAAAATCATACTGAAGTTGATAGAAAGTCTTGTCTGAGCTCAAATAGTCCAGAAGCATCCAGCCCATTTTAAAAATAGATGTGAAATCAAAACTTAGCGGTAGGTTTGGATGCAGACTTTTGAGTAGGAAAAATGCATTCCACTCTCCAAGTTGCAGTCTCTTTATTGTGCCCAGCAAATTCAGCTCTGCAGTGGTTATAAAACGTAGCCCAGAAAAGCGGTTTGGAAGGGACAGGTTGCTGCCGGTCTGTACCACAGTCGCACAGAGGGTCCGGTCATCACACACCTGTTTGATAAACCACTGCTGGCACACTCTTGAGAGCAAGAAATGTTCTTATTTATGGGGACATGTGCAGTGACCACTCAGAGAGCGGAGAGGTGTCAGAAGGGCAGAAGGAGTGTGATCATGTTGTCTTTCAGCACATCCAGTCGAGCTTGCTGGAAGTCATTTACCGAAACAGATCCAACTTGGAGACCATATTCAGGATCATAGACAGAGACCATTCAGGTAAGCAGGTGTGCGGGGGATGTTGATCCCCTTGTATTCCCTTCTGCTGTACAACTCTCTCTTTAGTATGTACAAAGGGATTTTTATTTACCTGTTTGAGACTTGAGTCCTCCTCCCCCCTCCCAAAGCTTCTGAAGTGTCTATTTGTATTGTCTCTTTACTGCTTTAAGTTGTGCTTTAGCCAGTGTCCTCCACATTAGGAGATGTAGTTGCAAGCATGCAAAATGCTTCTCCACAGGTCTCATCTCCTTTGAAGAATTCCAGCAGACCTGGAAGCTGTTCAGCTCCCACATGAACATTGAACTCACTGATGATGGCATTAATGACCTGGTTCGCAGCATCGATTTCAATAAGGATGGGAACATCGACTTCAACGAGTTCCTGGAAGCCTTCCGCCTTGTCAAACAGTGCCAGTGAGAACCTGCAGAGGGTTGCCACATCCAATGCCTTGATTTCTACAAAGCCAGGACTGTCCAACCTAACCTAGAGAGTGCCCACAGATGCCAAGCAGGGAGAAGGAAGGCAGGTACCCAAAACAGACATCACTGTGGGCAACAGCTCTGACCCATTTGGGAAAGGTAACAGGTGAAACACAGATGAGCTGCACTTCCATTCTGACAATTTTTAAAAGAAGCTGTATTTTAAGTAGAAATTCCTGCTCAAAGGGAAATGCAACTTAGCTTCTCTTACCCATGTGATGAATTGTTACAGGTCTATATTCAAGAGCAGGAAAATGGAAGTAAAGGTATTACTTGTAGGCAGTGTTTTAATGAGGTAGCACCTGCTTGATCACAGCTTTCCCTTTAATAAAAAGTTTTTTTCTAGATGGCTGTTTCTTGGCTGTTCATTTCTGTTCTAGCTTGTCAACTCTGTGAGCAGCAGTGCTGTTCCAGTGATGATACCTACTTCCCTGCTGGTGTTCCTCTGCTGTGGTAAGCTTGTTCTGGACCTTTGAAGCTACTACATACACGTATGTTGAATAAACATACGGAGTATGTTGAGTAAAAAAATACCTCAAATGTGCGACACTGTCTCTAGCAGGGGGACTTGTTTAAGAAATCTATTGAGATAATTTCTTTTTCAAAGCCCAGGGAAGTAGATCAAGTAGCCCCCTGCCAGGGGGCCTGTGCTGCACATTCAAGTTATTTCCAAAGCACGGTACAACTGCGGCTTAGTAAGTGGAATTAAGTAGGGTGGGGTGTGAAGAGTTGGCAAAACAAAAACCAATGTGTTTCTCAAACATGCAGCACAGTCTAGGAGGGGCCCCACCGCACAAGACTTCGCTTAAGACTGCTACCCCATCCCCTGTAAGAGAATTCTGGTCTCACTGAATTTCTTGGAGAACCTGTGTTAGAGCCTGCATTGCACAGTGCAGACCTTTTATTAACTGGAACTATGCTTCCAAAAAGAAACCAGTCCTTTTTCCCCCTTAACTAGAGTTCCACATGTACTTTTTCAATTGTAACGGACCTATGCTTCCGCAAACACTCCCAAATGCCCAATACATGCCCCAGCACACTGCAGCTGTATTTCTATTTTTTTTGATGTCTGTATAGCCCGTGTCAAAGTTATACGATGCTTACATAACCTGATTTATAACTCTCCATCTGAATTGTAACTCTCTATCTGAATTGTAACTTTTTTATACTTATATAACCTAAATATACCTATATAACCTGAATTAGCTTTTTATACCTATAACTTTTTATACAACGTAATAATCAGTATGTAACTAATTAGTTGCTTAGTGCTTAAATAAGCAGAAACTCACCAGGTGGATAGCTTCAAAATAGACAAGTAAAGCTATAAATTAGTCAAGTATGGCTACATTAGAGAGCTATAAGGCACACTGATGAAAAGCTGGCAGAGATAAAGCCAATTACCCACAAAGTGAAAGAATTCAAACCGGTTGGATCCAGAAAGGACTATTTCACCATAACTGCGCATGCTCTGAAGACAAAGTTGAAAAGTTCAGATGCGAGGAAGACCTTGAGCCTTCCTCAGAGAAGACCCCCAATACCACCTAAACGGGGGAGGCGCAAGCGCAGTGACAAAGAACTATTTATAGCCATGCCATAAAAAGATGTAAATTATTTCCGGCACGTATGTGATGATGTTGTAATGACGTAAGAATATTCAGCAGTACCTCTTGTATAAATAAGCCGCGACACATGACAAAGGTGGGTGAGTTAGGTGGAAATATCCCCCTCACCACCGGCGCTGTAATAAACAAATACCGGCTCAATAGACACCAGTCTGTTGGGTTTTGTCTTTGGCCTATCTTTTCCGGCATCATTTTCATCCTTCGAATTTTATGAATGGAGTTTATTTTGAGGGCTAGTGAACAAAATGATTCTGCCTCATCCACGTTTGTTTCTGCTGTACAAGCTGCTGCTGCAGAGAACACTGGTTTTTTGTTTCAGTTATTTTCAGTGAATTTTGTAAGGAGGGGAAAAAAGCAGCTCTCTCTGCACTGCATGGAGCGAGTAGGCACCGGCTCTGCAGCGCTTGCCACCAGGTAGGATCTAAGGGCCATGCCCTTCATTTTGTTTTGGGGACTGAGTCTGCCAAGCAGCCCTGTGGCACTGCTTTGACAGCCCTTTACCTGCAGTGCCTGGAGCCGAGTGAAGTGCGCTTACCTGGACTTGTGAGCGGCGTCGCCGCTTTGCCGATGTAACCGAGAGCCAACACCACACACCACTTATTACAAAGTCAGACTGAATTTATTACTCTTGGGCAATTAAAAAAAGGCAGAAGACAATGTCCAGACATTCTGTTACTTAGAGGGGCAGCAAAGCTTCGTATAATTCACATATGTAAAGTGACGAAAACGTAACCTGCGGATCCCTGCAGTCCAAAGCAAGGACAGAAAACCGGAACCAGGAACTTTCTGCAGCTTGCCCCAGTAAACTACCGGTATGGCAGAGACTGACACAGTTACAGCAACAAACATCTGTAAGGATTTAAATTAGCTGTTTACACAATGATGTGACTTGATTGTTTTGACAGAAACATGGAAGCGGGCTAAGCTTTCCACAAACCGAGTCAGTAGTGAAACAATCCCCTCAGCACTGCATTTCCAGGACAAGGCTGTTGTAAAAAAAGGAGAAGAAAAAAAGGAAAACATGTACAATAGTACATATAGTTTTATAGTAAAATGGTATCTGAACAGATTCACTTTTCCTTCTTTTGTTAAAGCATATACAGCTTTATAAAATATAAACCTTCCAAAGGTCAATTTTAAAAGCTTAGAAGAGGCTTTGCTAATTCTAAAAGTAACAGCCAAAATACCATTTTGCTCCTACAAGATACGTGTTTTATTTTACCTCAACAGTTTTAGCCTTGGAAGGTGAGCCATGAACTCGACTAACACGTCTGTGTAAGCCTCCACCAGTCAACTGAAGACTCCTCCTCTGAGGGGAATGCTCTCATTAAGCCCGTGTTCTATTAGCTTGATGTCCTCCAAGTCATCCTTGATGATGCTGATTAGGTGACTCAGCCCTTCTTGTTGCTGCTTTAGGTGCTGCAGATGGGTTAGAAAGCAGGGTGAGCATTGTTCAGCTTCACAGACTTAAGAAATATTTCTCAAAGGTGTCATGACCGCTGGCCTTGGCCCAGGGAAAAGCCTGGCATAGTTTCTTTGGAAGAAGGAATAACAGCATTTTCTGTACTAACAGGCTAACTCCAGCGTGGTTTTGTACAGGAGCTTGATGCACAGGCACTGAGACCAATTAAAAAGATGACTTCAAACGATTGCAAGAACATGACATTCTAGTGACAGTCAGTGTCTGTCTGGCTTAAATGATCGAGTTCAGAGAGTACCCCAGGATTCCACCCAGCAACACTTACTTGCTTGATTTCCCTTAAGAGGTCTGCATCTATGTAATAGCGCTCTTCAGCCCGCACTGCTCCAAAGTGGTTCTGCATCCTGATCTGGGACATGAGCTCGTTCAGTCTGCCCTGGAAGAGAAACAGGCTTAAATCAAACACAAGTCCTTTATATCTCATCTGGCAGAGCTCCAGCATGTACCATTCCTTGAGTCACTAGGACGGCGAGCATTGCTGCTCACTCGATTTTCACATGTTCTGGAAGGCATGCAATGGGCAAGCGACTCCAACACTTTCAAGAACTTGAAAATACTTAAATACCTATTGGTTGTGCAGAAAAGAGCATGCTGCTACAACCGAGTAACACTGCTGGATTGGTGAAAGCTTTGCACAACAATTATATATGTGTGGTTTGGAAAACTGACATCGTTCTAGTGAGGAAACCCTGGCTGTTAGCCAGGCTCTATCAGCTACTCACCTTGAACTGTGTCGGTGCGTTAAGTTCACACTGAATTGTATCTAACTGTACACGGAGCTGCTCCTCATCTGCTTGAATGGCGTAACCGCTTTTCCTTTGGATCTCCTGCTTTATTAACACCTACAAAAGAAACCTTTGACGTTCGTTAGAGAACACCGGGCCCACCTCTTTTCCTCACCAGCCCATCCACATCTTCTTGCCCTTCCTTCAACATGCTTCTCATTAGATTTGCGTTGTCATTTAGTCTGTCATTTAGCAGACAAACGTCTGCTGTCATTTAGAGCAGAGTCTGCTGCTCTAAGACCTCAAGGCAGTCCTGTGGCTTCTGAGTAAGAGAAGATTGCCAAGTACTGCAGACCTGAAGCCTTCCCTGGTACTTAAATGAACACTTGTTAGCTCAAGTCAGAATCGTTTTCAACGTTGGCCTGCGCAGGATGGCACAGGTCCTCCCTCCCCCTCGGATTGCTTCTGCCCCTAGACTGTGTCAAAGGAGTTATTTAGACTAACTGTTACCTGCAATGTTCTGTGAGAAAGTGCCATCAGTTTCCTTTTGTACTGTGCAATTTTTGCCATAGTTGTCGTTTGGTTTTTCTGCAGCTCACTGATATCTTCTGATATTATCTGCAGACGAGATGGGAGTCACTTGGAAGTCAGAGGAGTTTTTGATAACAGAACACGTTAGACCTGATTTAAAACTGGGAGTTTCACAACACTACACAGGCCAGCAATTTCGTGTCCTTGACTCAGATGCTTGTAGGAAGCTTTCTGCTACCTCTACTGTTCTGTTTTGTGTTTA
This sequence comes from Ptilonorhynchus violaceus, assembly GCA_013397565.1. Lineage (NCBI taxonomy): Eukaryota > Metazoa > Chordata > Aves > Passeriformes > Ptilonorhynchidae > Ptilonorhynchus > Ptilonorhynchus violaceus. The sequence goes on along the minus strand of VZRJ01004645.1, from coordinate 461,528 downwards.
TTTTCATCGCACCCGGGATTTTCAGAAGGCATTGGAAAATCGGTTGCCCAACTCTAAGGGTCCATGCCAGTACAACTTAATTGAGCTGGTGTCAATTAGCCTATAACAACACAGCAAGTTTGAACCTGCAACAAATGAATGCCAAACCATGCTGCTCGGTTCTGGGGCAAAAGATAAATTTAAGGAATATATTAAGAACATGGTTGCCGTTTCAATTTTGAACACATAGGGGGAGGTGCATTTAATAGCACTTCCTCTGTCAACGGCAAGTCACAATGAAGATGAGCGACCTTACATCTAATCGAGTTTGATGCTGTTTGGTCATCTGATCCTGCACCTTCAATCTTCTCAACAGTTCCTTGAAACCCACCATTGGCACAGGAATAAGCCTAGGAGAACACAGGTATTTCTTACAACAAGTTTTTACACTGGACATGTGGTAAGGACTAATAATTATGAATAGAATCTAACATAAAGTTACAGATAATCTTGGCTGGTTTTAAATTAAGAAAATACATAAACTTATCTTCTTTTGCTAAGCTCTAGAATCATCACTGTTCCCAGCAACCTGTTCCTTTTTCATAAAGAAATCAGCCCAAATTATCTGCAACCGCCGGAGGGTACACAAAGGTGCATCACCTTCAGCAATAAAGAGAAAAAACCATAATGGTTGCAAAACCTAAGTCACGTAATGGAGGACTCCACTCCTCCAAGAAATGCAAGTAAGACGCTTTATCCTGACGGCTCCTTAGCGCCTAAAAGGGTAAAGGGATTAGGACAGGCACTTCCAGTAATCTTCACTGCTTCCAAGGAGATCAGCACTCGGGTAAGTTGTACTCTAATTAAAGTTTCTTGTAAGTTACCTGAAGGGTACTATGCAATTATTATCTCTTTCTCCCCTTTCCAAGTCTTGTTGAAATACTCGGACAGACTATTGGACTTACTTGTCAGGATCAGGATTATCAACTTTGGCTTGTTCCCATATAATAGGATCAACGCCTAAAAAAAAAAATAAATAATTTTTAGTATGGATATCTGAATAGACAGATTTTACAGCTGTCAAGCAGGAACAAATGCTATACAAATATATAAGAATATATACAGAATACACAAACCCTATGAACTATGCTAACCTGAATGATTATTACACAAATTAAGGTTAATTAAACTGGGGTTGTTCTTTGAAAGTCCTGGTCCCGAGCTGTGGCACTACGTCCAGTCCCAAAGGCTGCCAAGCACTCCTGCTGGTTTGAAAGCAGGGCAAAGGAATAACTCGTAGGTCCTCCCATTGGACGACCCATACTTTAAAGGGTGAAATTCTTACTATTCCTGCTGTAGGCCGCACTCGGGTTATCTGTCCTTTTCAAGTTGCTTACTGTGTACGAAAACCAAATATTAAAAAATCAGTAATTAAGTGACCAACGTACCAAACCAGTTGGCAAAATAATCCCACTAGGAGTTAGCTCTGACTTTTCTGCAAGACTAGGCCCAGTTCTTTTTGCAATCCAGATTTTATAACCTTCCATGTCCTAAACACAGACCTATACAAAAGCTATAGACATAAAAGTAAATTATCTTTAAGAAATGGCACAAACAGCACTTAACTACTCTAAAACCAAGCTAGATGTGCGCTATCTGTTGCCACATACAGACACCCATCTGAAAACTAGGAAGTGAATATAGGACGTGATTATCCCGACTTTTAAATCTTTTTTTTTCATGCGGTTTTCACAGGTGTTTTCCAGCAGGCTGACACCCCCATTTCTCCCCGAGAGCCCAAAAGGCCCAGCCCACGCACCGGCCGGAGGGTTCTGCAGGAGCTGCTTGACTTGTGCCGGGGACAACTCCGTCCTGGCCATGGCCAGGCTGACCCCCAGCTGCTGCAGGGATGATTTGATGTTGGCTTGTTCAAAGTGGGCGTAGAGGGTCGTTGCCGGCACTCTCCTCGAGGTGCCGTTGGGCGAGCGCTCCACAACGTAAATGATCACTTCTGTCCTGAGCAAGGAAAAATGGGGAACGTTAGGAAAGGCCACCAGCATGCGGGAACTAACACAATAAAGAACCACACTAAATTCAAGTTACCCCTTCTCCCAGCTGACTTTTAACTTCCTTTAGCTAAGCGGGATGTAAAATGCTCATAACTGCAGGGGTTAACACAGCAAGGTAGATAGAGAAAAGCTGTAAGTACCATTACAGTCTCCCCTCTCCACAGTTTTAACAACCATATTCTATGGTGATACTAGTACTACATTTGGAATAACCTAAAATCTCTGGAAAGGTACTGGACTTAATACCTTCAGAAAAAGCAACATGAAGGAATAAGAGACACGAATCCAGCTCGGGATGAACAGATCTAAAATCAAGGAGGAGGGGAGACAGTAGACTTAAGCCCCAACCCTTTGTAACATGCAATATGAAAGGGCAAAACTGGGGGAAGTTCACATACTGGTCATCTGGCATTGTTTTAACACCTTCGACGTTGACAGTGAGGGTCTGGTTTCCTCCCAGAATTTTGTGCAGCGATTCTACGAGCTGCTGCTGCTGACTTCGAATTTCTACTTCTTTTCTGTTGAAGACCAAGACCACGAAGCCATCTTCATCTTTGTTGTTGGGCATTAAACTGTAACCCACAGCCTGCAAAGGAACAAAGGAAAAATCAAGGTACGTTATTTAGGAAAAGCATATCCATGTGGCATGAAGGGGAGGGGTTGTTAAACCCCTTTAAATCATTCACACGGCTAGCAGTAGAGCAGCTTTTGAAACAATTTGGATTTTTACAAAAAACTCCTAACTCTCCTTTCCCCACTGGGGGAGTTGCCAACGCAGCAGAGCTGACAGCACGCAGGAACATTTGACAAATTTACCCTTCCTCCAAACTGCAAATGGAACCAGAGGATCACACTTTATTACAAGCCAAAGCAGAGCAGCAGCTTTGATCTCCTCTTGCCTGTCAGCTGTCACATCAATGTACCACTGGTGCCAGGGCAGGCAGCAGGGATTTTGTGAGGCCCTGACACCGCATGAGGGTGGGAGACCTGCACCTTTGCACTCGTGCAAATTGAGCTGAAGAGAGAAACGAGCTGCGGAGGAGCTCAGGAGCCTAGTTTTGTCAGCAGAGGGTAATCCCCTGCCACTGTGAGCTTTGCAGAATCAGCCATCCTGTCACAGAGCACAACAGTGACAGGTAAGGAAGAATTTGGTTTTAAGCACATGACAGCTCTGGTATTTCTGTTTTAAATACATAAATAAGTCTTCCATGATCTCTTTATGCAACCAAGTATTTTCAAACTAGCACAGATTTTTTTTTTTACTTCACTGTGGTCCTTTCAACAACGGCCTGTAACACGTACCTTAGCAGCACACTTCTCTTGGTCAGGAGCTGCATGCTTCTCATCTGTCCTAGAGACGGAATTGTGTACAAGTGGATTGCTGTGGAACCCTTCAGGTAATGCTTCATTCTTATCAGATGCCTGATGCTTCCAGAGGCAATAACCAAACTAGCTTATGATGCTTCGTTCCTATCCCTGTGCCACCTTCTTCCCTACTTTTTGCAGGCACCTTCGAATGCTGGCACAGACGGAACTTGTCCGTATTTCACTTAAGGCACACGAATTCGTGACATTCAAAACACTCCAGTCATAGGGACGAGAGTAAACCTAGTATGTGGTATCGCCTAACCTAAAAACTCTTCTCTTTGGTAAACGAAACTCTAAAATAACTGATTTCGCATCAGACAACTTACACTCGGCCATTTTTCAGAGCCCAGAAACCGCAAAAGCAATTTCAGACAACAACTTACAAGAAAATGAGCTTTCAGGTGCATTGCCAACAAAATGTTCAAGGTAACGCTGAAAAAGGTGATGCAACAAAGCCAAATATTTGTTAGGCAGGCACTCGGTTGCTGCAAAAATGTTACAGAAGTCTCATGATGTGCATAATCAAAATTAGACTTAATTAAGTATTAACCCACATTCAGGTCACAAAGTTTGCACTCCAAAGAAATCAGCTCAGGAAGGGAGGGTATCACCACGCCTGCCCCAAATCCCCTTCCGAGCCTGAGGCTTAGCAAGACGGTCAGCAGGTGCAGGATTTGTGGAGGATGAAGAGCCACGAATTCTTTGTCGACATAAGAAGCAAGATCTGGAACTGCTGACAATTCCATACAGGGAATGGAGTCAGCATTAGCACTGGCACAGATAAAGGCGGAAGTCTGAAGGTTGGTGGATTTGAAACCTGGCACGGGCCAGGTTCGTAGAGGGTTATTTTCACGTAGACAAAGCAATGAAGAAAGACCTTGAAGTTCTTATTCAAAATGTTCACAGTTTCTTTCAGGCGTGAATGTTATTTTAAATCGTTTCTGTCATATCGTAACATACACAAAAATATCGTAACATACACATTAAAATTCATTTCCATGGATGTGTTCCAAGTACACACACACACTAACCTGAATGCTACCACATGAAAATGTTAGTTTCATGATCTACATCTGGGCTCATTATCTAGTCCCTCCACACCACCCAGATTTCCAGCATCTTCGAACATTTTAATGAGTATGCATCAGAACTGTGCAGATTACCTGGAAAAATACCGTTTCAGAATACTGCGCCAGTAACAAAATCTGATTTAACACCCACGAGATGCTCAGACTCAGCAAACAGAGCCCTTTCTGGGCAGCTGAACAATGCCGTACCTTAAACCTGCAGAAGGGGTTTTCCTGCGTGAACTCCACCGGAGCGATGTTGTTGTTGAAGTACCCTTTGCCCGTTCCCCAGAAGGCCTGGAGCTGGTTCCACTTGGCCAGAATGGCATCCCTCTCATCTCCCAGGAGTGTCGGGGCCGAGAGGGCGCTGGCTGTATTGATGAGCTGGTTGGACTGAGCAGGGGTCTGGGCAGGCTGGTTGAACAACCCGCTGCCTAACGCTGGGGAGATGAAGAGAAACAAATGAACTCCTTGACCAACCATGACCATGCTATCACCAGCTATCTGCCTATCATTGGCATCACTTCTTATCATATTCTGAGAAGCAAAATAAAAACAGAGAATAAATAAATGAATTAAAACCAGAGCATGTTTTCTAAGTGCCTTTTTACATCCAATCTTCGTCTATATCATCTGGCACCTTCAATACCTAAACGTGAACGGCAGGTTGGCTGTTACAAACTCAGTGGACTCAGAGCCTGCAGCTGCTCATTATCCAACTCACATTTAAAATAACCTCAATGTCTTTTTCCTCCTCCTTCTAGTAATGCTGTGACTGCAACATCAATTCTCTAACTATGATTTCTACCACCACTAAACCAAAGGGGTAAATATTGTTGGAAGCTCAAGGGTGAAGCTCAGGAACTTGCTAGAGCTCGAGTTTAAGTGTAAGAGCCTCCTGTTACAATACCCTTCTGTCCCACTACCTGAGCAACTGAGGGTGGCAGTCTTGCACTTTCACCGCTAAGGGAGGGGAAAATCCCTTAAAGGACCTTCTTTTAGGGTAAAGCCCTAAAAGAGAAGGCCATACTCACTGGTCTGCTGTTGCTGCTGGGTTCCAAAGCCTCCAAAGCCTAGCCCGGTTCCCAAACCACTACCCAAGCCGGTTCCAGTTCCCGTGCCAAAACTCGTCCCAAATCCAAAGCCTTTGTTCTGGGTAGCACCAAAGAGTCCTGGGGAAACGAGCAAATGAGAAAAAGGGAACAGCAGCCATGCAATCCAAAGCACTCACGGCTTTGTTCTAAAGCTGGCCCTTCTGAGTCTCTTACCGCTGGTGCCCGTATTGGTGGGAGCAGAGAAGCTGAACGCTGGCGCCGCGGTGGTGGTGGTTGTCCCGAAGCCTCCGAAGGCACCTGCCAAACACAGACCGCAGTCAGGCAGCGGCACGCGGCCCCTGGAGCCGGGCACAACACGACAACCATGCGCTCGCCTCGGGTGTTATGAGAACGGGTGCTGACAGATGGATGTAACATGGCACAAGCATGTAGTTCACACTGATCGTGGGGACTGAGGTCACTGTCCAAGGAAATGGGGGAGAAAACATGGACCACAAAGCCAGAACTCGTACGGTGTGTCAAAAAAACAAACAAAAAGGCCACAGTCAACAGCCATCCTGGTCCTCTACCAGCAGGATGTGCTTTCCCTAGTGACAGACACAACTAACAGTACTATTTCTCAGATTCAATCTCAGGAATATTTCTGGGCAAGGTCATTGCAAAGTGTTTAATAAAGAACCTGATGTTTCATGAACTTTATAAACAGTCCTAACCTCTGGAAACAAATCAAAGCCTTAGACTAGGGTACCCACAGTTGCTGTGCTTACTTTACAAGGCAAAATTTACAGGTACAATTCTACAACATCCTGGTTTGTTTAAAGCCTAGCTTCCCTATCATCCTCCCTATTACATCTCATTTGGAGGGTCAACCACTACTACAGGAAGACGGATGCAAAAGCAATCAGCCTTCCACAGCTTTTCAGGAAAAGCAGTCACTGGCCAGCAGGAGAGGATCTAAGTGAGGGCCTGAGCTCTGGTGGTGTCAACAATGATGGCCCAAGGTGCAGCCTGCTGAGTGCTGACCAGCCTGAGAAACCGAGGTCTCTGTGTTACATGCTGCTTTCACACATGTTCAAATGAAGAAAGACAGTCTGCTATAAAGGGTTTGTCAAAAAGATGCTGCCACTCTTAACTCACATGTCAATAGCAAAAAAAAAAAAGGTTCTTGAGAACCTCTACACTCACAGTCCTCCTGTACACAAACAAAATGAAAAGCTTAAACCAAAGCTGATATGCAATTGCATTTTACTTCCAGTCAGCAAACACCTTAACGTGAGTGGGCATAAGTAGTTGTTCCCTGTAACACCCATGTTTCAGTCCTGCCAGCGAGCGAGATGCCCTGGCAGGGGTACCAGCAGGTGACACAATTTTCAGGTAACTTTGTACTCACAGCAAATTTAAGAATCCTTTCTTGAAAAGGGATCTGAGAGTACAAGCTGAGTATCAAATTAAACATCAAATTGACTATCCACATTCTCTTTTGGAGCAGCTCAAACGCAGCTAAAGAAATCCAGCAAAGAAACCCCAATCAGATCCCTGGAGCGCACAAAGCAGGTGAGTCGCTGACACGGAGAGCGATGACACTGTGGGATGGATGTAATTCCTGTACAAGCAGCAGCAATGAACCCCGAGGCTAATTCCACACCACAAAAGCATTAGAAACCCAGCCAGTCCAAGAATGGGAAAGATTTAAGGTGAAATCACATCAGCTGATCGCTCAGAACTGATGGATCTCCATGGGGCCACAAAGGGTTTTCCTAATCCCCACCCAGCGCACCCATCCCACGCAGGGCCCCCCCAGGAGCACCGAGTGCCCCTCTCGAGAGCTGGGGCACGGGAGATTTTGGGATGCGGGGCGGCGTTTGGGGATCAGATCACAGCTGGGCTGTGCGCTTTGTGCCGGTCGTATACAATTTGTTTCTCCACAGAAACTACCGAGGTGTGGTGCATTCGTGACAGCCGACGCGAGGCCAATGAGGAGACACGGGGGAAGATGAAAACATGACTGCAGTAGTCCAAGAATCTCATGTCAGGAAATGTGGCACAGGGACCAGCTCTGGGATTGCTGGGGATCGCCTGGATCCGAACAGAGAACTGACAATGCCGTTTGGCTCTGTGATTGAGGCTCAATTTCAGACTGGTGGGTGACCCCACATCACTTCCATTTCAGAGACTTTTGGTATGGGATTATTTTTCCTCAGAAGCTATTCCTTGAGAATTTAACAGGCAAAACCCCTATAAGCCTACGGCTCTCAAACCCATTCCACTTCCAGAGCTTTTATCCTCAGCGGTCGCTGGATATGAAGATTCGTAGTGGACACAGATTCCCAGTTAGGGAGGTAATTCTTGGACCCCTGCTGGTAACATTTACCACAGAACACGTATTTACGCGTTATCTACCTGCACTTGCCAGACTGTTACCAAAATTGAATGGTGGAGTTGAAGTAGTGGAAACACCGAAATTCCCAATATTAAAATTCACCGCGGGATTAGCAGTTAATCCGAAACCCCCAAAATTAAACCCACTGGCAGTGGAGTTTGCAGTTTCAAGCCCACCAAATCCTGACGAGCGGGAAGCAGAAAAAGAGCAAGGCAACATTAGTTCTGAGAGAGAGGCAGGTCCAGGAAGAAAAACTGAAACATTTTTCCATCCCCATGGGCAAGACAGGCATAGTTAGAAACAAGAGTAAGTTATTAACCGGCATTAAACGTTATTTATTATGTCCATCCACAGGAGGACAGTTAAAAGCTCCACACATTGCTGCTGTAAGGATGTTGTTTTTCGATTATACTGCACATAAAGCAGCAACATTTCCCCACCTCATTCCAAAGCTCTACACGAAAACATCTCTGTGATTCAATATTCACATTAAGAGTAATTTTTAACAGCCTAAGAGAGCTCAATACAGCTGCATCTGCGTTAGTCTAACAGATAATACCAAAATTAATTCATAAACTACCAAGAAGACAGGAATAAATCATCTTCATACAAATAATACACTCAGAGACACGACAGCAGAATAACCACAAAACTCAGCTCCAGCAGCTGAGGCACCACACAAACCTCAGCTACTCCAGGGCGGACTTATCCAAGTCCTATTGCCAAAATCTGCCCCCCTCAGCCTTGCTGGACTTACCTGATGCATCCGGCACCCCTGCGATGCAGCCAAAACAGGTTCATGCCGGACAGACAACGGGAAGTCCTGGGGTGTGATCCCAGATTTCCCTCTGATATTGGCCCGTGAGTGTCATAAACCTTGCCATGGTGTACAGGCAGCACAAGGCGATTTTTTACTTTCAAATGGGACCAGGAAGAATGTGTGTAAAACTCCCAGAGTGGAAGAGACACAATAAAATTCAGGTTAACTTCAGTAAAGATGAGTCCTGTCCAAAGGACTTGCTCAGATGCTCTACTAGGAGCCAGCAATGAATTATTTTACTAAGTGAGGCTAAGGAAAGCTTTGTCTTCCACTTCACCATGACTGACAGCAACAAAAGAAGAGGGAAAAAGGTCTTCTTTCACAAGACAACCGCTGTCTTTTACCTTGCTCAAAAGCGAACTTCCAAGGGCACCTAGTCCAAACGGGGACTTTAATGCAAGCGAAATGCTGATCCGAGGGACCAGCACCACCACCCCACAAGCGGCCCAAGAGCAACTCCCGGGCCCGCTGTGGGCCGGGCGGAGCGCGGGACGGCGCCTCTGAGGCGGCGGCGGCTCCCATTGGCCGGGGGGCACGCGCCGCC
>VZRJ01004645.1:433383-452149 GCA_013397565.1 Ptilonorhynchus violaceus | reverse complement strand
GCTCGGCTCCCCCCGCTCCGCCCCTCCCCTCCCCGTACCGCTCCCTCCGCGCTCACCGGTCGGGTTGGCGGCCCCGGCTCCTGCCGTCGCGCCGAAGTTGAAGGCCATGGGGTCGATCGTAGGGCGGCGGCCGGAGGCCCCCGCGCGAGGCGCGTGCGAGCCCCCGCGGAGGGTCTGGCCGCAAACAAAACCGTCCGCACGCGCTGCCTTTCCGCCGCCTCCGCCGCCAAAGCGCTTCCGGGTGGCGCGGGCGACGCGTAGTGACGCAATCGGCGCACGCCAGCGGGCTGTACCACTGCGGGCCGCGGGAGAGGGGGGGCCGGGAGGGGCGGACTGTCCCATGGGACACACGGAAATAAAGATTTAATAAAGAATAATAACCCCGAACAGCTCTTCCCGGAGTAGGAGGGGAGGAAAATGCCCGGCTTTGCGCTAAACAGATTAAAAAGGCTCGCCCGAGCGAAAATGCTCTCAGCTCCAAGTCGCTGAGAGCTCAGCCTGAGGCGGGGCTCACCCACCCCAGCCTGGGGTCTGCCCATCCCTGCATCCCCTGATGGGCCATTCCCTGGATTGCCCAACAGTGAGACCACAGTTCCCCCGCGCCTCGGGGTGTCCCCGCTGTAGGGCAGGCGAGCAGCCAGGAAGGGAGAGCACACAGGTTCTTCCCAGGGACGGCTCCCAAAGACATCCCACATGCGTGAGGAAGAGCTGCTTTCCACGAGGATGGCCGAGCACTGGAGCAGGCTGTTCAGGGAGGGTTTGGAGTCTCCCTCTCCGGAGACATTCCAAACACACCTGCACCCAAAGTACCCCCGGATGCTATGAAAAGCAGCAGCACCTGGGGAAAAGCAGAGCAAGGACAGCCCCCAAAGTGTTTTCCCAGGGTGTTATTCCCAGAAAAGTGTCCAGAAAGCAACACGTGGGGAGAACAGGGAGAAAGGGTGACAGTGCTATCACTGAAACCCAGGATGGTCTGTGTGGGAAGGGACCTTAAAGTTCATCTTGTTCCACCCCCTGCCATGGGCAGGGACACCTTCCACTNNNTGCCATGGGCAGGGACACCTCCCCCTATCCCAGGTTGCTGCCAGCCCCATCCTACCGGGCCTTGGACACTTCCAGGGATGGGGCAGCCACAGCTTCTCTGGGAAATCCATTCCAGGGCCTCACCACCCTCACAGGGAAGAAACTGAAGCACGAGCCAGGAAAAAGACCGCAAACCGAGCCCAAGCGATGCAAACCCCAATGCCCCTGGTTAGAAGACCCATTACACATTTTTAAAATACATTTCACTATCTAATGCAAACATTCCTCGATTAGAATATTCTTTTAATCGGGGGGGGGGGAAAAAAACCAAACCTTAGTGACTTTTAAAACAACTTTCTGCTTGACAAGTAAAAAAAGTGTCAGGAGTTCTCAGGACCCTGTCCGTACCATGGAGGGGTGCTCTCATCCCAAACATGCCAAGTCTGCATTCCCACCAAACCCCCACAATAAACCCCAGCAGCTTTGTCCCCTCCACCCCAAGAACGACGCAGAGCTGTGGTTCCTTAAGCTGCAGAACAAACCCAACACCTGAAGGATAAAAGCCTGGCTAACATGCAGAGTGGGAACAGTTAGGTGGTCTGCATGGAAAAGCACTTCCAACCGCTGGCTTGGTTCCACCCGGAGCTACAGACGCTGCGCAAAGCCTCGCTCTGGCTTGGATTAGTTGTACACAAGAGTTGTGACAGGAGCAGGCACATGGGTAACAAACACTCGGTGCACGCTGGAGTGAGTACACGCGACACGTTACGGAAAGGACGCCGCCCGGCCTACGGCACATCTGTCCCTGGGCCATCCGGGGCCAACCGGGAGCCCGCTGCGTTCCCAGAAGGCCGTCCACGCTCCCAAGGCTGCTTGCAAACGCCACCCGTGTCGTTCCTGTCGGGAATCAGGCCGGTTTGTGGTGGCCTATACAGTGGTTATGATCCTCTGTGGCTGCCAGCGTGGGTACAAACAGAGGGCAGGGTTGAGAAAAGCAGGATCTGGAGCAGTTTTAAAATGGAGTTTTGAAGTTGTAATGTAGCTGGTGAGGGAAAAAAGTCTCCTCCCTGGCTGACAGTGCAGGTTCCCTTCCACCTCTGTCCCACAAAAAGTGATGCTGGATGTTACCGTGTCTCCACAGGGGACAGTTGGTGTTAGGTCAGCTCTAATCGTTTATTCTCCAAGCTCACAGGATAAAGGAAATCTACTAAGACGTCCTGATGAGCGGGGACCTCTCTTCTTCAGTGCTCTGCAAGAACAAAACCACAGCAAGTTACACGAGGCCATGAGAGACCTTCCACAGTGGGCAGCTGGGCTGCCCAGACTCCGTGCACGGAAGGGAAAAGCCCTTGGCTCCTACCGCTAAGGACAATTTCCTGTAAGAGGGCCAGCCTGCTTTAGGAAAGCACAGAGGTGCCACAGAGGTGGCAGCTCGGGCAGGGACATGCTGTAGCACCTGACAGAGGAGGGAAGGCCAGAACCACCCAGGGACCACAAGAGCTGTAAACTGCTGGATTACCTCTGTTTGCAGGAAAAGCAACAAAAGCAAAGCAGAAAAAGCATGGAATACAGGTGTCCCTTTGTCATTCTGATCCCTGCAGAGTGTTCCAGCACATCCAAGACAGCTGGTATAAAGCCATGCATGTAGGATGGGGCAGGAATTCCTGGGACAGCCCTCGGGCAGTGGGACAGTTTGACACCCTGTCTGAGCTGCTGATAACAGAGGCAGGCTCAGGGGAAAGGGAAAGGGAAAGGAAGGACCAGTCTCTCCTGTAAAGAGAGGACAGTCTGTCAAGAAGTACAGTCCTGGGATGGGATGGCAGAGGGGGCTGGCTGCTCCGGAGGTTGTATGACAGAGTTTAGGGAACACCAAACACATAAGACCACACTAAGCCCACAGCGACTACGAGGAGAAAACAGCCTCCTAGAGAACCCAGGCTATTCCTCTAACCAAAAGCTCCAGAGTTTGTGTCACCTGAACCCTATTACGGTGAAATTTTGGCATCAGCTTTCGCCCCGACAAGCACCTTAATGCCAGCATACCATCTCGTGACACAACTTCTCAAGAACAGATTTACAGGCTGTCTTATAAATAGAGAATACTGGAGAATACTTTCTGCCTGCTGCTGTCTGTGAAATTCACCTGTTCTTTGGCCATAAATTCGCACTGTGATTCTAAAAGACAGTCCGCTGGCACAAGGCAGTTGTTTCTACTGAGAACACTGACACCAAGTAAATCTGTCCTCAAATATGGTGGAGTTTTTGCATCTTACCCTTCAGGGTCCTCTAGACAGGCTGATTTATTTCACTACTGTTGGCAAGGGAATTAGGCACAGACAGGACCTGCCTTACCATGTTTCTCAGATTAACTCCGCTCCTTCGCTTTGGCGCGTCTACTCTGAGTCTATTAAAACTTCCCCTCCCTGGAAAGGTCATTTCCAACAAAAAAAAAAAAAAAAAAAAAAAAAATAAAAACATGTGCAGAAAGACAGCAAGCAGGTAAAATCAACCACAAGAAAATCAAATGCAGGCAGGTGTACAGCAAGCAAGGTCAGATCCAAGAGCTGCTTACCTCTTCAGTTATCCCCCGGGACCTGCACGCCAGCACAGTGAAAACAATCCCGAAAACAATCCCTAGAGCCATGATTACGAAGGGGATCCCAGTCACAACACTGGCTTCCAGCAGGACGTGCCTGAGTTTGCTGGCAGATGCTTCATCAATCAGAACACTCTGGAGCAGAGAGAGATGAGGAGGGAAAAACAAAGAGATTCATTTCTGTGCTTTCTATATGATCACTTTTCTGAAGGGCAGGGAAGCAAGACTCCCACAACTCTCCACCACTGCTTCATTGCTTCCTGACACACTTCCCCTCTAAGAATTCTTCCAGCAGCCAGAGGGATCACCCAGCCTGTATTTCAAAGGAAAACAGAGATTTTTAACTTTTGGTTTAAGAATGGACTAATACAGGCGTGGAATAACAGTGTATGTCACCAAACTAGACCCCTAGAGTCCTCCCTGAATCCAATTAATTCAGTGATCCAACTACAGCCCAGGAATATTCACAAAAGATGACTCAAAAAAAGATGTGATCTCCAGAACTCCTGCCTCCATCTGAGCATCCCTTTTCCTCATGGCCAGCTCCTCTGAGTTTAGGAGTGTCTGACTGAGTGTTCTGCAGGGCAGAACTTAACACTACAACAAGCAGCGGGAGGGTGTTAGTTAACGAGCAACAACAGCTTCCTACCTATCACCGTACAAAACAACGAGAAAACCAGCATTTTCTTTTCCGGCTAGCTCACAGGGTATTTTTGCAAGCATTAAGATGTCACAAGGCTGCAAAGACATAACAAAACTATTTACCTCATTTATGTACATCACTGGGAAAATCAGCGTTCGGATGTCGCCCGTTTCACTGTGGGGAAAAAAAACCCCAATAATAAAAAATTATGGGTTTGGAACTTTTCAACCTGAGGGTTGTGAAGACAGATTATACAAGAACAATGATCGAGGAAAGTGTCCCTAGAAAGTTTCTGGGCCCTTCCTTTGTGTTGTTGATTCTCACCTCCCTGCTGGAGTAGGACAATTGCGATCTCCAAGATGAATAATAAATTCTGGTTTGGGAACAGAGGCATTATTTTGGGACTCGGTGGGGAGAGAAAGACAGGGATCCGTTTGGGGCTCATTCATAACTGAGTGACAGGTTTGTGCCAGACAGCAGGAATGTGAGCTAAGCTGATGTTGAAAGTTACTCCTACTAGTGAAACACAGGAACTATTGTCCAAGCAACATGGGCACAGCAGCAAAAATCCCCCAACGTTTGGCACACGTGGAATCCCAGCTCAGGCAGAAGCTGTGTTACTGCAACAGCTCCTGGGCACTGGGAAACAAGTCTGAAGGAGCACCACTGACTCTTCCAAGGGCAGATAAAATACTTCTATTTTAGTTATTATAGCCAAGCTGTGCCGATGAACATCAGCCCTGCAGCTGAGCAGGGGTAGGAACCATACAGCATCAGTGACAAGTACATCAACGCATCAGGAAGGCACGTGATGAAGGGGACAATGTTTCTGCACAGCTGAGCTGCAGCTTGGGAACATGGCCCTCAGAACAGGACGGACAGAGAGACAGACAGACAGATCAGGCAGAGCCCAGTGCAATGCAGAAGAAGTGGGCAATTTCACTGACACGTGACCGGGGATTGTACCCTGTTCCCATCTGCAGGATTGCCCTGACTGTCCAAAGCTGCAGTACAAAGATTTCTCTCTCTGATATCAATGCAGTCACAATTCCCTTTACCTGATCTACCTGTTTTTATTGAACACTTTACTCTGCAGCTGGAACTGCAGAATCTACTTGATCTGTGAAAAGACAGGATACTGCCCCTTCTGAGATTCGATTGGATTTCTCTCTCTCACACTTGCCCTCTCCAACCAATATTTCAATGGAACACTGCAGAAAAATTCCTTCTGAATATAGATCAGATCTGAAACATCCACCCAGAAGCAGAAAACACTCACAAAAATTCAGGTAACTTTCTGACGTGAACGTTGACCTGCATCCGCTTAGCCGCCCGTAGGACAAGCCCTGTCAGCTGGGGAACAAAAGAAATCAATGTTAAAAAAAAAATAGTAAAGGTGAAAGTGTAAGAACTGTGAGAATGCAGGAAGAACCTGGTACCAAACCAGACACTCAGCAGGATCTGCACTAGACCTTAGGAGAGGAGCTGTGGAATTTCCTCTCTCTAGCTACACATAACATCTCAATGAGTCAGAGCACTGTTTCTGTAAACCAGGCAGGTCATGATTGTGCTCTTTTCTCTGACCCACATTCCTAAGTGGGGGTGTAGAGATCACTGCTGTACTGGTTTGAGGTGGGAGAGAAATCATTTTCTCCACAGTGGCTGATATCAGGCTGTGTTTTGGAACTGTGATGAAAACAGCGTGGGTAACACAGGGATGTTTTGGTGATTGCTGAGCAGCGCTCACACAGCCTCCAGGTCTTTTCTGTTTCTCACACTGCCCTGCCAGGGAGTGGGTGGGGAAACTGGGAGGGGACAGGGACAGGACAGCTGACCCAAAGTGCCCAAAGGGATCTCCCATTCCATCCAGCATCATGGAACTAGTACAGATTCCTTGAGGTCAGCAGGACTATGCCAATACACACCACCCAAGGAGGTGACCTAAACCCACGTGCTTGGATCCACTCACCTATAGAACCCTTGAAAAAAGGCTGCACTTACAGGATTGATGTCCAGAAACGTCTCATGGTATTCTTTTTTGGGATGCATGCCCTCTATGTCCTCTATAAACTTTGGATCTGCTTGGTAAAAATGTGGAGCTGACAAAAATATTGGAGCACCTGGAATGCGAAAACACAAAGGCACCACCTAAGAAAGGTAGAGCAGGAACCGGGGAAGGCTTTGAGGACCTCGCAGCTCTGTGAGGTCATTTGTGACCCATCACCTCGCCATTCGTGGTGAAGGGAAGAGCCCACTGCGGAGGCACAGAACCAACCCTGTGCTTGGGGCGAGCCCCGCACCCCCCAGCGCAGCACAGCCGTACCTTGCTTGCAGACGCTGACGTTGAGGACGCCGGTGCCGGGGCAGTTCCCGGCGGGCACGCAGAAGCCGGCGTTGGCGGGGTTCACCGAGGTGTTGGCAAACACCATGGAGGAGGGCACGAAGCGGAACGTGGGCACCCCGGCCACGGCGCCCGAGCTGTCGTACACCAGGTACAGAGACCTGCGGGGAAGCAGCGCCAGAGCCAGGGGCGTCAGGCTGCAGCACACACCCACACCAGCTGCACGCGTCTCCCTGCTGATGCCCGCGCGCCTACTCCAGCTTGCACTCCAACAACCTTCTGTGTGGAATTTAGCAGGCTGTGATCAGCAAACACACGTCTCGTCACCCTGCTGCTGCACTGAACAGATGGTCTTGGGCCAGCCGTGCTGCTCCAGGCCCCCACGTCACTACTGCTCATTGCTGGTACTTCCACTGAGAGGGACCAGGAAAGGAACACAGTCGTGGAACACAGAACAATCTGGCACGTCCTGAATTTAGCCTAACGCACATCTGTATCGACACAAATAATTTCAGATGGGTTTTGTTCTTCACACACCGGGGGGAAGTGGGCAACGGAGGAGACAAGGTGGAACATAAGGAAGGAAACGCCAAGATTTTCTTGGTACATTTCAGACAGCATCATGTAAAGTCATGAATCTCTGAAGAGGGCAATCTGGGCTCTCTAAAAAGCACAGCACAGAGGAAGATTTTGGAGGAAAGAAGCTTAAGGAAAGTTCATATAAATCCTTCCATTCCCCTCGTTACTACCCCTGCAGTCCAGCCTGTCCTTTCAGTTTTCTTCCAAATTTTCCTCTTATTTTCATTTTCATTTTGAAATAGCACATCCTTAACTTGCTGCAGATTGGGAGTTTTTCTCTGTAACTCTCATCCTTCACACCACGAATAAACGCAGAACACTCCTACTGTTAAACGAAATCACAGGAAGAGAACCACCAGGCTAACGCGACACCTCGAGAAGAACGGACATAAACGCTGTGCTTTAAAGTCTGAGTGACGCTGTCTTCTCCTTACCTGCAGAAATCAGAAGAAAAGATGTAAATGTTCTCATCTTTGCTGATCAGCGGGTGAAAAGATGTCCCATCTGTGCCATTGATCATGTTACATGTCTCTGTTGTCCACCAGCTCAAGGATCTGAAGAAAGGGAAGCGAAGAGAGCAGGGGCTAAAAGATCTTGGAGCGGCGGTTAGGCCAACGCCAGCTCCCGGTCTAAGTAAACGGGAATCAGACCTGTACAGTGCTAATTCCTCCTGCCTCAGCTCTGCTAACAAGAAAAGGGATTAAAATGGGTTTAAATTGCACCTGCAGTCTCTTTAAACTGGCACCAGGCAAGCAAGGGGCACGTTCTGACAGAGGCCATACCACACCAGAAAACTTACTCTTTTCCTTTCCACTCCACAATCCTGGAGAAGTTCAGGTAGTTCGTTTCCCCACTGAGGAAAACATATTCTCCATCATCGGTTCCGTTCATCTGCAAACAGATAGAGGAGCTTTCAGTGGCTCCGCTCATCCAGTGGCACCTGGCTGGTCACTGCAGTGGGGTGGAGGAGCTGAAGTTGTCATCACTCCAAATCCACCCCAGGAGTGATGGACTCCCCCTGAGGTCTGAGCAGTTAATTGAACTCCACCTCGAACAGGAACGAGGTGGAAGTGACCGGGCAAGATTCTTACACCTCCCAAGTACAGGAAATACAACACCAGATGAGCCTTTTCTCCCTTTGAGAGCTGCCCCCGAAGAAACAGTCCTCAGGAAGAAAATAACCCCTCAGAAATAACCTGAGCTCTGCAGACATCTCCACAAAGCAAGGATTCCCCAAGGCCCAAAATGATGTGCCATGACCAGAAACACTGTGGAAGGCAGGAATGGCTCCAGCACAGAAATAACAACCAATTTCAATCAATTAGTAGGGAAATCAGTCAGGACATTCTTCTACTAGTTTGCACAACTGGCCCCACAAAGCCCACATTACTTAAGCGAGCGCAGGCAATAGTGGATGGGGTTTGTCCTTGGAAAGCTTATCCATAGCTGATAAAGAGTATGAAGAGACAAACACAGCCAGTGCCTAAATACAGCTAAACTGAAGAGGGAGCATCCCTTTGCTATCTCTACCTCCTGGCCTCAATCCAGGCCCACCCCTCTCACAGCCCAGACTCCCTGGCAGTGCCATCGCTCCCCACGGAAGGCAGCAGCCAGTGTGGCCCTCCAGTTACCTTGTTAAAGAGCCCAAAGACGGGATCAATCTCAGGATGCAGGACATGGATGGTGGACAGCAGCCTGTCCTTGTAGCCCCACAGCAGCTCATGGACGCTGCGAACGGTGAACAGGGACTCCTGGTACAGAAGCAGCAGCACCTCGGTGGCAAACTGCAGAGGGGTTGACCTGGTCCACTCCATGGCAGTCTGCCAGGGGATTGGAATGAGGGAGCAGTGGTCAGATTTACTGGGGAATAAATTACACCAGCTGCATCCAGGCACAGACACATTTCGGCACTGCACATCCTTTTCTCCAAAATGCAAACAATAATAACATTTATTTCCTTTCTAGCGGACAGGTGGGTTTACAACATGGCTTTTAAGAGGCGTTAACAAAAGAAGGGCATTTCTTGGGCCTAACCAACCTGTGGTTCTTCTCATACTGCCTGTTACAGTACGTCCCAGCCAAAAACCTGAGGGAGAGAGAATCCTTACCACCACGAGATGCCTGGGAGGAATTGAAAATACAGTGTCTGTATTGTCTGCAACTTTCAGTGAGCTGAGTCCTACCTACCACCATATACTATATACTACTATATACAGGGCATTTCTGTACTCATTCGTAAAATCAGGCGTCTTTGGAAACGCTGGGAAAAATGTCGAAATGAAGGTACCCTGCAACTGAAGTCAATTAAACCAGAATGGGGAGTAAAGGCTGAGTCACACACCCAAGTATTTGGGTACAGCTTGACTTTCTCTGGAAGCTGTGACAGCTTTGGATCTGCTTGTTCTCATGCTATCCTTGTAGAAGACCAAAATAATGGTCTGCCTGTGATCACCACCACGAGACTCTCTTTCACCTAACACAGTCTGTGCATGTTTTAACTTTAATTTTGCTCTGAGAGGTGCTTTTGATTCAGCTCTGTCTGAAACTCCTCTGCTGTAGTTTCTTTCCAGTTTGAGAAGCAGACTGGGAGGCAGCTTCTCCAATCTTGACAAAATAACCCCAAGCATTCCTAACTTTCTCAGGCAGAAGTCAGACTTCCTCCTAGGCATTTGACATCACTAATTCCCTAGTTTCAGTGACTCATGGAAGCCCAACAAGACTGATTTCTCCTCGTCCCGGGAGAGTGTGTCATCTCTTAGCACCAGGGCAAGGCACTAACACTGCAGAGAAACAAAATAAAACCCCCACAACAGTCCAGCCCCGAACCGAGACCAGCATCTGCCAGCACGCGAGCTGCCTCTCTTGTTCTTTAATCACTTTTATCTACCACAAAGGGAGAGCCAGGATGAAGCAACACGCTTCCTGTCAGGACGATTTCCAAGCAGGAATGAAAGAGAACTCACCACTGCAGGAATATTTACTGTCCTGATCAGGTCCACTTCGGGGTCTCCCACTGACTTCTGAGGTTCAAATACGTAAGTCTTTGGGTTCAGAGCAGACACTTTGGTTCCGTTGTCCAAAAATTGGACGTGCACTCGTGGCCTGTATTCCCTGTACAACAAGAGTTTGTTCTCTAATCAAGTTAAACAAGTACACACAGCATTAATTGCAATTATGGCATTAACAGCCAATTATGGCTGTTCTACTGCTTTAAGCACATAAAGAGTGAAATTTTCAGTTCTTTGGAAGTAGATTCTCTCACTGACACAAACTCCCTGCTGTGTCAGTGTGAGCTGAGTCAGACCTCATGGGGCGTTCCCAAAAATGCCACCCCACGTGTTTATTGCACTTCGCATTTTTGCTTCATCTTTAAAAACCTCAAAGGAAGGAGAACAATTTCAGGCAGCACAGAAGGACTTAGAGGCAACATATATGAGATTGCCCTTGAAGTCCAATTTGAAAATGCAACTTTTGCCTCTGCTGCAGGCAAAATTCACTGCCAGGAAGATGCAGGCTGCATATTCCTCACTGACCCGACCTAAGAACCTACCAGAATAGTTCTGCTGGCTTCGGAGCACTTGGCACTAGGACTTCTGGGCTTACATGTGACATGACCACAGAACAAGCCTCATTTTAGTTCTTCTCCTTTAATTCTGGGGCAGGAATCCTGGGCACGACAGAAATTCAACTGAATTTTTGCCGTCCACTACCCATAGCCTACGAGGTTGCTGCTGTTCCTCTCTAAGCACCCAAACAGCAGGATAAAACTCAGGATTGCTGACAAACCAGTCCAATTGGCAAGAAACATCAAATGCTACCTGCTGGCCTGACGAGGAAGTCAGGCCTTAATTACCCCGAAACACGTCAGGAGCACAATTCAATTTTCATTGCCATTAGCTCTTTACAAAAAAGAAGGCTGCAGTTCGGCAGAACAGGCTGACACACACGTGTCATCAGCAAACCCCAAAAGGGAAATGGCAGGCTGGCTGCTCACCACCTGGTCCTGCTGGCACACGCACGAGGTGAAATTCCAGCATTTACTCAGGAGGCTGTTGACTTTCATATTTGCCTGGGTAAATTTCAAGTCACAAGACGTGAGGGAGAATTATTCTGCCAGACCTTGTGCTCTCACGTCCTGCATTCAGCTCAGATCACAGATTCTATTCTGGCTGCACCAGATCCATCAATGCAGCTTCATGACAGGCTGCATTACTCTGGTTCAGCCTTCAAATTTAAAGCAGACTGGAAAGGCCCACGAAACTACTGTTATTAGAAACCAAGCCCTTCCCATCTTCCTTACCCAAACACTCTTCAGCATCCCTGCCACCCAGAAACATTTTGGTCTGGCAGCACTTGCAGCTTGACTTGGCAAGAGCATCTTGGACAGCAATCTATTTTGTACCCCAGGGCTGGAACTGAGGGGATGGAAATGGACAGTTGTGAAATGCCTTCCTAAAATAGGCCAGGGGTAACCTGAGACACCTCTCCAGCTCTGGAGAGGAAAATAATACTCCCTGATGAGGGATAAGAGCAGGAGGCTCTAAGACGAGAAAGTTAAAACGTTGTAAATGTGTGGAAGACCAGACAATATTCCAGTGCTCTTTGGGACTCAGCAGGCTTGGGCAGATAAGCAGCTTGCACTTTATAATTACTTATTTTACATGCTGCCAGTTCAACTTCCAGGATTTAAAAACACCAGCACTACCCTATTTTTGTTACAGAATCTACCTCTGCACCAAGTGCTTTACGATGTGTCTTGGTGAAAACTCTGAGCTGCAGGAAGAGACTCTCTTGAGCCCTCCCACCTCCTCCCTGTCGTTCACCGGATTTTTTCCCTCCGCTTGTCTGGCACAGTTCACTCCAGCCTCTGCCCGAACACCCTGTTCTATAAAACCAGGGAGCCATGCACTTCATGTTAGGGCATTTTAGGTGTTCTGCCACCTGCTAAACCCAAAGGGGTCTTTAATGCTTGGCTACACAGGCCCTGTGAAACCAGCTGAGCATTTATTCCCTGGCTGGAGCGTGCAGCATGGCTGCAACGTCCTCCCTGCTCCCTCTGCTCCCGCACGCCTCCTCTCCTCCCCACCCACTGCTGACAGCCTGCTGTGGCCACAGCCAGGCAAGGATTAAGGAATCTGCTGGAAGAGAGCACTCCACTTCCTAACTTCTCCTCTATCAGACAGAGCCCAGCACAGGGGAACCCTGTCCAGACATGTCAGAGGCAGGCTAAGCAAACAAGCCAGAAGCAACTGCAATGTGCAGCCTCCTTCCTTCCCTCCCTCTCACTGCCATGAACAATCCAGGCAGAATCGGCGTGGGGACCCACTCACAGCCAGCCCACGGCGTGGGATGCAGGGAAAGGCTCTCCCAGCAAACCAGCAGCTCAGGCTGGGCCTCCCCTCAGGCACCACCAGCCCTAGCCATCCTGCTGAGCTCCTTCACGGATAAGGTGTGGCTTCCCAAACCGGGATATGCGTGACACTCAGGAGGGACTTGGAGCTAAGGAAAGGGAAAAGAAAGAGCTGGCAAAGGGGACTGAGCACCAGCCTGTGTGGTTCCCTGCAGCTCTGTTAACCCGAGAGCTGGTCCTATTTCTCTTCCTGACACGGAAAACACATTGCTGACTAATGACCAGCATTACACTGCACACACCTGAAGAAAACCTTGGGAACTTGAGAGCTTCTTCAACTTGAAGAGAAGCTTGGATCTCTTCTCCAACTCTACTGGTTCATGTAATATCAGGGATCTTGCCAAAGTACCACATGGAGTTTGCCATCCTAACGAGACTAAAGAGCCAGTTTGCCTGGCTAAAGAGACACAGGACTGGAATGCAGAGGAGACAGGGGAAGGGATGGTCGGCAGAGGGAGAAGCAAAACCGAGGTGTGAAAGAAAGAAAACTGAAAGGCAAGAGAGAATGCAGAAACCGAGGCTCCCCCAGAGGCTCCCACTTTCACTCCACCATTTTTTCAAATACCAGCAGATTCCGATAATTTTGCAGCTTAGGTGAAGACAGCTCCTTCTGGCACGGAGCCAGGGCCCAGCCTGGAGGAGCCTATGTGACCAGAAGAGAGGCTGACAGTGAGAAATCCACCTTTTTTCCATGATGATGGAGTCCCTCATAACTCTGGGATTCCCAAGACCCCAACCCTTCCTGTCACAGGACTGTTCCTGGTTTATAAGGCTGCAGGCATCTGAGCAGAACACAGCTCTAAAGGAGAACTCCTTTGTAAGGTGACTTGAAAATCTCTCCATGCCACACAGGACAGCTCCAGAGGCTGGACAATATCTAACACTGCACATGGCCTTAGTAAATTCATCAGTAAAAACGGGAGACAGGTCTCAAAGCTAAGTAGATTTTATACTGGGGTTTGGCTCAGGAAGATCCTTTTAGAACCACTCTCTAGCTAGTTTTCTGGCCACTTTTTACCCATGTGGATTGTGCAACTCCAGCTAGGAACCAATTCCTGAGTGAGCACAAGTCACACTCTTATGCGACACTCCTTCCCCAGCCTCTCAAACATCACCCAACTCACAAGACAGCAGGCCAGGATGCAACAGCTTCCTCTGTGTCCAGCAGCTGAGGAACGGCAGCACACCAGCAAAACCTTGCCCAAAATTTGACAGGAGTCACTGGCTTCACCTGAAACCAGCTGCAAGTGTCAGTGCTGCCTGCGTGGGGTGTGACCACGCTCAACTGGACAAACCGCCCCTCACACATTAGCACCCAGGGTTTCTCCTAGAACGGGATCCCAAGCGTTCTGGATCCCACGTTTTGGCTTCCTCGCACACCACAGGTTTTGTGAAATGTGGAAATAGTAAAAGGGTCCTACCTGTAGGTGTATGGTCCTATTTCCTCTACAAGAGGAGTAGCACCTTGGAGCACTTCCAAAGGATTTGTCACATTAAAGAAGTAGAATTGCATGTAGACTGGGGGGGGAGGGTCCTCCCAGGCCTCAAACGTTTCTGTGCCATTCTTCAACACTGTTCCCTGAGACAAGAGAAAGGCAGATTAGCTGCTAATGCTATGATGCTGCAAGACATTTACAGGAAAAAGAGGAATTCCATGCCTTGGGAACAAGAACAGGCAGTAGGATTCGAGACCCCGGGTCTAGATCTGCTTTACTTTGAAGCATCTCACTCAAAATCAACCAGCTCCGCCACCTGCCGTCACGGCCACAAGCCAGGGGCAACGTTGGTCAGGGTTGTTGTTCCACTTCTCCCACAAACAATTCTGCTGGACATTTTTCAGTACAGAGATGGATCAGCTATTACTCAGCAATCCTGTTTCCTTTCCTGCATCATCAAAAACCTCCACCTGGTGCAAGATATCACAAAATGTGCCAACGTTACAGATAAAAGTGGAACTCAACAGTGGGAGGCCATGATTTCTTTGCCCAAAAATGTCAGATTCCAACTAAACCATGAGATTCTGTCTCCAAAGCAATTAGACTTCGCTTTTCAGTGGCCTGTGAGAAAAAATGTGAAGGACAAATTTCTTTCACACAGGCACGCTAGGATTTGTGCCTTTCCAAGGTCATGGAATAGGGGAAGGATTCTTTGCCCTCTCTCTTTAATTACTTCCCTACAGCAATGTCTGCACAGGCATCTCCAGACCCACGGTCTGCCAGTCTATTCTGTAACTATTGCAACAGGGCCCTACAAAAGGGGAACTATAAATTATTATTTTACAGCAGAAGCACTTGAGAAGTGAAACACTAATTCCCTCACCTATCAGTATATACATGTTATACAGAAAGTCACAACCACACCTCTCATGTAGAGCTTCTTAACAGCGGTCTCAATCTCTCATTTTATTACCATCCCATTTTAGATAAAATTGACCCCAACTGTAAGGCATCCCCACCACTAAAATCAAGGCTTTTCATGTAGTTGTAACACCGGAACTGCTTCAGTGGTCACGAAGAGAAATCTGGCTCGCAGAGTGAATTTTCAGGAATAAGCACAAAGAAAACCCTGTCTTTGAAAACCACATCACCTGTAGGCGGAAGAAAGGGAGCAGGGGAATAATTTGCAATTAAATGGGTCTCATCAACACCCTTTCTTTTTATTCTTCTGCAGAAAACAAGTCAAATATTGTAAGTGGAAGCTCAGAGGCAGGGCAGGCTGGACAGCTGCCAGCTCTTGGTCGATGTTTATGGGGTCCTACCAGCCACAGTTGCCTCAGGACTCATTCTTGGCCTTCCCACTTAAGGAGCCGCTTTCTCTCCATGTAGACTTTAATTTTGAAGGACGAGAGAAAGAGGAGACTGTTTCAAAGACAAACTTATTGGCAGGAGCTTGGCATGGCAGGAGTAATGCTGAACGGCAGTGTAAGCCAGCCCAGCTGGTGGCACTTTGCACTTGCAGCCTGCTTTCCCCTAAGGATTAAAATCCACGTATTCTGTGCACAGCTCAAAAATTAATGAATTTCAGACACGCCTGAGGAGCTTGGAGCATTTCTCTGGAACTACCAGCACCTCATATGTACCATTACCTACACAGCCTGATGCTTTTGAAGCTATTTTCTTATTATCTATGCCAAGGAGACTCATCCCTGTATTCCTAAGTGTTTGCTCGTCATATTCATTCCAGATTTATTTCCTGGATCTGCACGGCACAATTTGGATCTCCCACAGAAATTACATGTCTATTTATAGCTCTGTACAGTGACAGCAAACTCAGATTCACAAACTTCCCAGCTGGATTCAGAGAGACTCCCAAAAACTCTCAGATAACGAAATATGGTACGCTCTGTTCTTCTGATTTTCACCTAAGGTTACCAGGTCTATTTGAGTCTATCACATGATATCACAAGGACATCCTTGTGAAGGAGGGCTTCCCCTTTCCAAGTGCAGTCCATGCTCATTTCCAGTGTTCCAAAGCATCCTTCCTGCTGATTGTATTTATCAGCCAGCCCTGAACTCGCAGCTCTCTCACTTGCTGCTGTTTCCTTGCCTGGACCATGCTTTACACACAGGAAATAAAAAGGGAGCTTTCCCTCCCAAGTGGGAGTGGGAAATGGTACTGAACATTTTTGAAACTTAGACAGAAAATTTAATTACTTTTTTTTTCCTGGAGCTCCAGAACATTTTAATTCCAAGATGTATTTTTATGTGTTCACCTATGACAGAGTTTAATGGCAACTTTTTAAGGTGATGGGGTAAGGATTCAGACCAGCATGAACAGACCTCTCTACTCCTGCACCTTGGGAATGCCCTGCCCAAAAGAAGCATCCAATGGATCCTTCAGCTAGGCCTCCACACTAAACTCTGCTGAGAGCTCCAGTACTTTGCATTAAACAACAACAGCAAAAAATGATCAATACATCAGCTAAATCAAGGGAGAAAATATCTACCTTGTCCTTTTGGGCCTGAAACACTCCAGCCAACTCGGCTCGAGAGATGGCTGGCAACACAAGTCCAGTGGAATTTCAAGGGGTTTGAAGGCTAAGTGTTTTCTAAAATTATCAGCATAAGGGATGTGGCATGAAGAAAACATCCGAGGTAAGGGGCTGACCGCCCAAGTTTGGAATTAGGAGCATAGCTCAAAGATTCTGGGAAAGGTGCTGCCACTGTTCTTGTCACTACACATCTGCCCGCTGATTTTCAAGGGGATGTGAAGTCTGACAGCAGGTTGCATCTCTCACTCTTCCACACCCTCTCTGTATCCCAGATCCTGCCTTTGGCTGGAAAGACTGCTGCACACAACCCTCTACAAAAGCAGAGCCATCCTCAGTGGTTCACAGGTGCTAGGTTTGGACACAGAGGTCCTTCAGCTGCACTTGAGACTGCAAGGACAGCCCTTCACGGCAAGCCAGCCCTGTTTCAGGACTGCTGGAAAGCGCTCAAAGGAACAGGAACTCCCAGCAAAAGCTCAAGTCTTGCCCCATTTCAAAGGCAAATTGAGATTTGCCTATTTGCACAAGATTTTCTAAGCTACACACACGGTTACACAAGAGACAGCAGCTTTCTAGACCACACACAAATGAGGAAAAGCTCACGTGGGATAAAGCAAATGTGGAAAGGAGCCAGATCAGCAGAGTGGCTGGGAGCACCCTGCTTTGGGGCTGAAAGCTGTACTTCCCCAGTCTGGGGGTGTGCGGCTCCGGGAAAGGGCCAGGAGGGGAGCCGGCAGCTCTCACAGGCAGCCAGCCACCTCATTCCCTGCAATCCAGATGTGTGCCAGCAGGACCTGGAGAGCAGCAAGCAGGAAAAGACCGAGCTCTGAAACTTTATCCTGCATTACTGAAAGCCCTGCTGAGCGAATACCAACTTGCTCTTACATAAGCCACCGTTCCGGGGAAGGAGCACGCAGCCCGGAGATAATACGTGTAAGGAGGATCACACCTAATTCCCAACAGTCCTGCTCCAAACCGCTGCTTCCACCCCACTGCTCCTTTGATAGCAGCATGAAACACACTCGGAAGGAGAACTTCTGGGATGCAGAGGATGGCAGGCTCTTTCCCAAGGAGAGCCAATATCTGGGGGATGGAGCTGCCCTTGCCAGTGCCACAGCCTGCTGTAAGCTCACTGCCAACCTAAAATCGCGCTCGCCAAACCAAACTGATTTAAGACAATGCCATTTCCACGGTAGGAAACACTCCCTGTCAACAGCCCAAAGGAAAGAATGGAAAGTTAGGAGATCATGGGTGATCTAGTTACCAGTTAGACAACAGCACCGGCCAAATCCCTTCATAGGTTAGCATTTCTGGTTCCTCTGTCAGAATAAGAGCTAAGACGATATTCCTCAGACTAGGTAGATGAATAATTGTTCACCTGCAAAGGTGTTCCAAGGGAGTTACTAACACAGCTCACCCATCTCACTGGACCACTGGGTAAATGCACAGAGCCACTCTGCGAGAGGAACAAAAGCTTAGGCAGAGCAGGAACAGCGCAGGCCTCTGCATCCACAGCAAAGCCAGGACGGATGTCCCCAGCTACGGAACAACAGGCTGAAATGCCTTGCTGCCGTCAGCCAGCCTGGGAAACGGGGAGACACCACGTGTTCCAGCCCACAGCACCTCTGGCTGTGCTCCAGAGGCAGCAGTAAATGGAGCAGCAGAACAAGTGTGAAAGCTGCAAGAAATCTGTGACAGAGATGGCAAAAAGGAGGGGTGCTTTAGGTGCCCCCGGTCCCCTCATGTGCTGCTGCTCTGGAGACAGCTCCTCGCTACAGCTGCCGCCCCACAGCCAGCAAAGCTGCCGCAAGAGGAGACATTTTTATGCATACTCACCCAATTTTAACCCAGCCCAGGGGCCAGTGCAGCCTGAGCTCCATCCTGAGCCCCAGTCCAGATGGGTGGTGCTGGGTGGGTGGGGTTCACTGGGCAAGGGGGGGTTCACTGCACAGGGATGCTCCTGCCCACCCAACCACAGCTGCTGCAAGGAGAGAGCCAGCGCCCTCCCCTCCCCTCCCCTCCCTCCCTCCCAGGGTTATTTTCAGAGGGAATCAAGCAGTAAACAAGGAGCGAGACGGGAACGCGGCCGTGCTTTTACCTGCTTCACCTGCAGATCCACCACCGTCTGGAAGACGTGCGCTACCAGCAAGGAGATGCTGGCGATGAGCAGCGTCATGGCCAGGACC
>VZRJ01004645.1:421487-433299 GCA_013397565.1 Ptilonorhynchus violaceus | reverse complement strand
ACCGCGGCGCTCCCGGGGGATGCCCTCCCGGGGGATGCTCTCTCGGCTCACCGGGGCAGGGAGGACGTATCACAACGTAACGGGGGCCAGTTTCTGCCCGCAAGGAACCCTGGCACAGCCGGAATCCTCCTGCCCGCTGGGGATGGCGCTGCTGGTGCGCCTCGCTCGGTGCAGCAGGCAGCGCCAAAGGGCTTTCTGGAAAACAAGCGCAGGAATTCTCCAGCGAGATTATTCGGGAAAAAACTTGCAGGGAACGTGAAGTGCGTATAGACTGAATTAAGCATCACAGGGACCTGATTCTGCCACAATTCAAGACAGTTCAGCTGCCACTAACACAGTTAAGCAGCTTTTAAAAAAATAAATCAAATCAATGTACCAGCTTTTTTACAAGCCAGTGGGATGTACAGCTCCACTTTCCCACCCATCCCTGCCAGCAGGAGGGAAAGATAACTGCAACAGAGGCTTTCCCAGAGATGGATGTCAGGGCAATCCCTTTGCATCACGGCCCTCCTATGGCACGAAAGGAAGGAAAGCCCTGCGACACAGGGCTCCTGTCCCACGTCCCATCAGCAGGCTGCCAGCAGCACTAGCGCTTCCCAAGTCACGAGTCAGTTCCCTCTCCAAACCACGAGGCTGGCAGCCGGCCAGCAGCAGCCTGATCCAAACAGTGCCTTCCCTAGCAAGAGGGCAAGTGGCCCATCAGGTGGATTTCCTGCTAAGACACACTGAAGCATTTTCCTTTATAGATAACTCTTCCTGTAACTGTGATTGCAGTAACGGTGTCATGTTATTATGTGCCCTTTTGGGTATTTTTGCTTATGAAAGGTTCCGAGGTCACATTTCACAGTTGTTTGTAAGAGAAGAATTTTTGTGGTTCCACCCACGCAGTTAAAACAAAAAAAAAAAAAAGAGAAAAAGAAAAGGGAAAAAGAAAATGTTGTTCTGGCATCTTGCTTTTATTTAGATTCTCATTCCAGAGTGGTGTTCTTAGCCCTGTTTCATCATCATCTCTCCAAAAAGCAAGAAGCAGAATACGTAACTAGAATGTGGTTTTGAAGGCTAATTTGACTGCAGCAATAGAACTCTCGCCTTGGAAAGACTCTTCCATGGGAATTCTCTCTCTGAAACCATAAACCTTCCCTTCCACCATAAAATACTGGCCTTTGGTGGGGACCACCTCTAGTGACAACTGTTAAAAGCAGGTGCCTCCTCCTGCAGCACGTGGAACACATTTTCCAGGGCTGCTGAAGCAGTGAACGGAGACACTTTCCTTGTCTCACCTCAGATAGTTTAGCTGCTCCGCGAGTTCTGGTTTCCAGTGAGGACCTCCTGATGCACAAACTCCAGCGTCAGGTCTGTTCTCCCCAAATCAGAGATAAACACAGGAGAACAAGAAATACAGCGTTCTCTAATTATGCAAAGCCATTTTTATCATAACTGCTTTCCACAGCCATGAAACATTTTTTCATTAATGATGTGAAGGAACATGCTGGCTTATCTGAGCACTGAAACCATGGAATATCAAAAGAAAGGTGGGAATATGTAAGAAATTTCATCTTAATTGGGAGATTGTTTTTTTCAAAGGCTAAGTTTGGTTTGCTACTACGATGGATAAAGGATCCTTGCAGCCCATGGGAACTCTGAAACTCTTTTAGCTGAACCCTGGCACAAATATTTATAGATCAAGCAAAGATTCCTGCAGATTTCTGGGTTTGCTTAGTTCAGCTTTTTGGTTTATTTTTCCATAAATTCTACCCATGTGATGCACAGAACCACACCATTTCTCCACACAGATTTTCTAGATTCTCAGTGCAAATTATTTTCTCTTTTTGGCAGACTATTTTACCTTTGGAAAGCAAGCAAGTGCTCACCAGCCATCATATACTGAAAACACCCCCATGAGGAGTGACTCCACCTCTGAAGTGCAGCCTGGGAATGCAGTGGGTACACTGCTGGCTCGAGGCACAGTCCTGTGTCATAACTGCAGATCCCTGAAACAAGCAGAGGCACATCTTCCCTTTCCAATATCACGGTGATATTACAAGGGGAAGAGACAGACAAGGCCCACATTCTGGAAAGCATGGACATGTCGGAATTGTCCTGTCCTGTACACTGAGAATACCTTTCATAAATATAAAAAGCCAGACTTACTGAGGTTGTGATGTGGCTCCTTCAGTCTGTGCAACACCAGGTACTCAGTTCCTTGGGGTCTATGTAAGGCAGGGAAAAGCTTGTCAGGGAAGGAATTAAGAAACCACACTGCACAGTATCAGCCAAATCAGAAGAGGCTGCAGAAATCCTTAATCCTACTCCTGTGGTTTAGTAACTATCAGACATTTCTTCAGTGAATGTTTAATGCTGGCCACAACAGAGGGGTGGAACAGCACACAGAGGGGTGGGGTATTGTTCCTTGTCTCTTTGTGTGCATCCATGTCACTTCATGGATCTCTGGACTTTGACACCCAAGATAAGAATCGTGCTTGCCCTTACTTGAGACTTGGGTGCTACAATCATCTGCCACCGCTGACAGACCTGTTCACACCGCGTCTGACTGGATCCAGGCCTTGCACTGCTTCCTTGAGGACCTGTGACCTCAAGGCAGACAGAGACATCAAACAGCCTCTCCAGGACCAGGTGTAGTTTCATCTCAACACTGAGAATGCATTTGTAACTAGAAAAGTACTTTGCTTAATAAATACTCTACCAGTTTCTGTCTTATCTACAATTTGGGTAGGCTTGTCCACTCATCTCCTGCTCCTGCACGATGTCTGCAGTCTGCTTCCACCTATGGATCTGTGGTACCCGGTTGCCCAGCTCACCCACACAACGTAAGACACATTACAGGGAACCTTCAGGTCCTTAACATTCCCAGTTTCCTGACAAAGAGCCTGTGCTGGCTGCAGTTCCAGGGCAAGGGCCAAGAAGAACAGCAGCACGAGCTTTACATGCAGAGAACGCTCCCAGCCTTGGAGGAGCAGCTCTTGGGAAACACCCAAGTGCATCGGTAACACATAAGGAAAAGGTTTTCAGAGGCTTTGGTCTTCTGCTTTCCCTGCACAGCTCGCACACATCCTTGTCACCAGAGAACTCACACACACAGTGTGTGCTTCTAGTACTCTGTGCTTAAATAATAAAATAATAACCTAATTATAAGATCCTGATTTCAGCTCAGAGACGAGACATTTCTGAAAGGTTTCTAGTGGGTAGTGATCACATTTCACTGTCTCAAGCTTTAATTTATTCTTCCCACACAGTGCAAATTAACTGCTGGCAGGAAAGCAGTTCACTGTAGGGCAGAGCTACGCTGCAATTACTGAGTTCATCAGCGACCGTGGAAAGGACTGGGAGTAAAGTTGGTGCTTTTGTAAGAGCAGCCTTTGCTCTTGGGTTAGAACACTGCTTGACTTCCAGATTTGGGACAGTGACATTTCATGAGACGAGACTTTTGCCCACAATAGCATTTAATTTTCTTTCTGAGGGAATTAATACCTCTAACTATCACGAGAACAGCAGCAAACATGGTTTTCCTTCTGAAATTTGGGTCTGACTCTCATGTTTTTGACACTCCCCAGCTAAATAACCACAGTCCTCGTGGACTGTAAGCCACTCACACACACAAGCATGTCGTAACTGTGATACAGGCCATGGAGCACATGTTAAAATCACACACACACAGCCATATTCCTCATAGCTTGAGCTGATAAAATTAGTAAGTGCAGCCATTCCCACCCATCAGCTACTTCTGGTTTGGTTTGCTGCTCCCCTGACTCATCTACATGTGCAGAAAGAGCCTCATGACTCAGGGGTGCCAAACTGCGCTGCCCGCATGGGGCGGAGCGTCGCTCCAGGCCACC
This sequence comes from Ptilonorhynchus violaceus, assembly GCA_013397565.1. Taxonomy (NCBI): domain Eukaryota; kingdom Metazoa; phylum Chordata; class Aves; order Passeriformes; family Ptilonorhynchidae; genus Ptilonorhynchus; species Ptilonorhynchus violaceus. The sequence goes on along the minus strand of VZRJ01004645.1, from coordinate 429,445 downwards.
TTTTCCTCACTGTCCTCTTCACCCAGATTTCTCCCCTCACGCAACTCCACGCTCTTCCAAACTGGAACCCCTCATTCAAAACACCTCCTTGGCAGCACAGAGCAGTGCTAGAGTCCTCCCTGCTGAACCACGAAATACATTCTGGGGTGGGAGACTGTCACTAGTGGCTGTGAAACAGAGATCTTGTTGCGAAGGGAAGGCAAGGCAAGGGAGCTGCAGGGCATGCACCGGGATGAACGGGAGGCTCTGGCAAGTGGCACTGTCTGGATAACTCACACAGGTTTGCTGAGGGCCTGGCTTGCAGTGCCAAGCCCATGTAATCAGTGAAGCTTTTCCTGTCAGAGTTTTACTACCTTAACTCAGGTTTTAGCTTCTGCAATGCAGATTGCAACAGGAAGAACTCTGTCTTTTCAAGTGCTTGATCTTATACGCTTGAGCATTGCCCACAGAGACTGACACCACCGCTCCAATCCCTCACTTTTCTATACAGCCCTTGAGGCAGCTCCAGGATGAACCAGGTTTACTTGTTCTGCTGCTGCTGAGCACTGCAAACAGCCCTGGACTACTGGGAACACCCTCTGCTCAAGGGGTAAGTACAAGTGTGGAAGCAGCCAGGGACAAACCAAAACCACAGCTGATATGTGCCCATGCGGGTCCCAGCAGTAGAGCAAAGGAGAACCTGGCAAAAAAAGTCTGGAGAAATGCAAAACCAGAGCAGGGTTGTGTTCACTCTTGCCTTACAAGCAAGGAGACAACAAAGCCTGAATCACTGTAAAACGTATCTCTGATTTTATTGTAGGGAGAGCTATAAGGAGCTGGCAGGTTTCTGACGCACACGGCTGACAGGGTCAAGTTACTCATGCAGGTCAGGTACTTGATCAGTCACACACTTCTACATCAACATATGACACTGCAGAACAGAGACTTTACCCTCCAGCCTTAGAAACCTCTCTGGTAACCCTGGACATGCCACACATTATAAAGAACCTCTCATTCAAACATAATAAATGATGATCATGTACTTTTTTCCTATAGTATGCCATGAATGACTCCTAAAAAAGGGAGAATTACAGTCCACAACGCTCAGTGGGACATCAGGGCCCAAATCCCACAAGAGTGGATGAACACTCCAGCCCCTGATGCAGGCCCTCCTGAAGGGAGGGGGCAGAGAGAGAGACCTGTTCTATTTATTTGCCCCATTTGGGACTCACTCTGACCGAGTTTCAACAACATGTATCCAGTTTTAAGTGACGTGTAATAGCGAGGGCACATTTAAAATGAGCCAACCAGTGGCACACGTTTCCCTCACCTGAGGGTCCTATCCCACATAAATGCCACTCGGACATTGCAAAGGTGAGGGACGCTCCACTGGAATAGGATATGATTTTTCCTTTTCTTAGCCTATTCTGAACTGCTTTTTGATCCGAGCGAGTTCAAGAGCAGATTCCGGCCCTTAAAATGCCTGCTGCTGCATTAAAGCCTAAATGCACACAACCTCTCCACACTATTTTACTGAGGAAAAGTGGAGGTCTTGCGGAGAGAGCCAGGGATTTTCACAGTCCCTGCTGACTGCATTTGAGCAGGACTGCACACCTACAATCAGTGTCTGCTTTGTTCTGAGCCTGACTTGTATCACAGCCTGAGATCTTCCCCTGTTCCTGAAGTAAACACAGGTATTGAAGACTGCAATTAAACGATGTTCCCAACCTGCATCACACTATGATTTACTCAGGCAATCAACTAACTCTAATTAACATTCTGCAATGTAAGTATCTTTTAGCAGGCAGCACCAGTGGCGCCAGAGCAGCACAGCTGAGCTCTCTGGAGTCTTCTCATGCACAAAACCTGTGCAGTCCGTCCTTAAACTGCACCAAACTCACTGCCACAGATGAGGACAGATCAAAAAGGCTCACACTGGAAGTCTCTCCCTGATTCCCAGTGTCCACTGCACATTTGGTAGGCCCAGAACTAAGGGCAGAATGAGTCATCCTTATCCCCAAGCCCTGCTCTCAGCTAGTTAGTGGCGGCCACTGGAAAACAAACGCTTTATATGTCAGCCTGGACACAAACAGCTCCTGTCTGCCAGCTCAGACAACGAGGCTGTGTGTGGGACAGCCCTCAGCTCCCATCCCGGGGCAGGGCAGCACTGCCTGAGGGCATGACAGCCACCAGCCTCCCTGGAAATATGCCGGGGTGGAGGTTTCAAGTGACCGGGTCAGGAGAAGGGTGAGGGAAGTGATGTGCAAAGAGTTAAAGGAAGAGAGGGCCCTAGAGATCTAATCCCAGTAGGAAGGGTGTGGAATCTCCTACCTTAGGACGTGTTCCCTTCATCTCCCAGCCCCACCCGAGGGAGGTGCAGAGCCAGGTTGCAGGAGGTCCGTGCCTCCGAACCCCTGCCGCAGGCAAAGCTTTGGCCCCAAGATGTGACAGGCACCGGTGCTCGTCAGGGTTTTACCCCAGTGCAGTAAACACAATCCCGGGACTGTTCGGATGGGCAGGACGCCAGGCTCCCTCCAGGACAACTGCTCACAGCTGCTGACATCAATGCTGCCTTCAACTGTTTGTATCTGCTCGACACAGAAGTGGCACTGAGGAAAAAACACTGAGGGGCAAAGGGATGGCAAATGGTGCCTGACAACAAAGCCAAAGCAACTCGGCACCCTTTGGCTATTTCTAGGTCCGTGCTTCTTCCAGAACCTAGCTTATCTGTCCCCATTCCTTGTCAGATCCCAGGCTCCAGCCCCAGTGCCATGTTGCACTTGGGTGCCTGCCAGCCTCAATTGTGAGTATTTAATATCCTAAATACAGGACAAAAGCAGAGCTAGGCCCTTAGGATGGGAACTACTAAGCTTCAACACAGTGTCTAATACCTTGTGTAGGTCAGCTGTGTCCCCTGGCACCACAGCAAATACTTTGGGGAAGCAAAAAAGTGCCCCCCCCGGTGGGTCCTAGCATGTGACCTGGGCCTCAGGACAGTCACTGCAGCAGGTGCTGGCTCAGGGCTCGCCCTGCCCTCTGACGTGACTGTGGGGGAAAGGACTTTATGCTTTCTCCTGTCATCAGACCCAAGCAGCACATGACTAAGTAACCAGTGACATCCCCTCTCACACATTTAACTCGGGAAAGAGGAACTTGCAGGAACGGATTCAGAATAGAACACACAGATTTGATGGCAGCCAAACTGTATTCTGAAGCACGTGAAAGATTCCTGCTGCTGCCGCCTTATTTATATCCCCGGCCTTTTTATTTCAGGGAGGAAAAATATGTAACACCAGTGAAGGCACCTTGCTGCAACTCTGTGATGCCACGTCTGTAATCAAACTTAGGTCGTGAAGATAAGCAGGACCATCACAGCTTACAGAGCATTTGGGAGAATGCTTTCCCAAGAATCCTCACACGGTAAGCAGCCAGGCAACACAGAAAACAACAAAAAAAACCCCATTTTGAATTAAATAATGGGATTTAGAAAACAATACAATTTCCTGCAGCTTCCAGGAAAGCAGCATCTAAAATACAATGGCATCAACACCCATATTCAGAAATTCTAAAAAGGTTTGGCCTAAATCAAAGGAAGAGTGTGAAATAATATCACACTCACCTGAGCTCCCTCCTGAAGGTCCTCACAGAAACACTTCCTTTCCAGCAGCTAAAAATGTGTTTCTGGTACTTTCTCAGAATCAGCTGTTTTCTATTCCCAGCTTAGAAGATTCTACTCAAGCTTGTACTCGTTTTCTCAGTGCTCTTCAGACTTTGGACTTGGATAAATGTCTGTGTTAAAGGTTGTTTGAGAATAAATATTTGTCTGTCTTTTATGCTGCATTTTTCTATGGGCCTGACAATGTAAAGAACCCTCATGAAAGTCAAAAGTGTGATGTCTCCAGGATGTGAGACAACCATGAGAGGCTGTCAGCAGGATTTTGCTGGAAAATCTCATTTATGATTCAATTTCTAAGAGCTACTGAGTACCACAACTTCAGGGAAGTCTGAGATGAGCTTGAGACACTTTATATTTCATGGAGCCAAATATACTTTGTTTGATGCCCAGGAGGAGGTAAAAAGCGTTGAGCGCCAACCATGAATGGGCGCCTGGAACGCAACTGTACCAGCTGGGGAAAAGGAGAATGGAGAACAACAAAACAGAAAGTGTGACTTGCACAGAGTCACTAATAAACTGAAAAAGCCAGCAAATAATGGCTCATGGGAAACAAATCTACAAGGAAAAGGGATGTAGGGAAAGCTGTCATTCCTTGGCACTACTATCACAGTACAGAAACCCAGAAAAAGCAGAGGAAATGCAGTAAGAGACTGGCAGGGCAAGCAATAAGCTCTACCTCAAAACCCAAGACGGAATTCTAAGTCAGATTACTACGGGTAAGTAGGAAAGCACAGCATTAGACCTCTTAGATGTTTTGAGTCAGCTAAGCAAGGATGAAATGCATTCTAACATGGAAAAACAGCAGAGCAAGCTCAGAATCACAACCTGTGTCCTTAAAAATACATGGAAAACCTGTGTGCGCCGTGCTTCTCAGCCTGGGTAAGACCTTTGGGGGCGACATCTGCGTCCAGGCTGGGCCACCGTTCTTAAAGAATAACGACACCAGGCCTCAAGGGGACTCCTGAGGTCCCTTTTAGCTGCCTTCCAGATTTTAATGGTTCATAACGAAAAGCAGGCCTAGACGTGGGGTGTTCTCATTACTAACCACTCATCAAAAAGCTAATAGCAACTGAGAGAAAGCATCTCCTCTCCGTTTGGGAGGGAAGAGCTTTTCCTGCCAGCCATACTCCTCCTGTGCCACCTGCTGACTGCTGTGCAATGTTGCACAAGAGTGTCCAATGTTCACAGCCAGGATGCTCCAAACAATATGGGAAAGAGATGTGGCAGAATGTCAGTCAGAGTCACGGCTTCTTCCCGGGCTGTGATGCAGGTCCAAAGGCTATGAATACTTCGTCCTTCCCATTTTCCTACCTGCTTGGGTGAGGATCCAACACAGATTGGACGATTGCCTGGAAAATCTCCATGCAGCAGAGTCTTGAATTTTAGATTTTAACTTGGCTCCTAGGGAGGCTACTTTAGCCTAAGCTCTGGGCTACGGTTAAGATGGGAAAAGGAGATGTGACATTGTTCCTTTTCCCATCTCCTTTTAGCACCCGACCATTTCCAGTTCAACTGCCTAGAACAGGAATTCTTCACACTAAAAGAATCAGCGGTGCTGAACATGGTTATACCCTGCAGCTACTGCAAGGGCTAACTACCAAAGCACACTGCTGCAACACCAGCACTTGGCACCTGTTCTAGCAATAGAGCTGCCTGTGGCACTTCCAGATGCCCCAACAGCACATCCACAGGGAGTAACAGGGCTGCCGAATTTGTGTTTCTTTCTTACCTATTCACGTTTCTATTTCGTTCTATTGCAAAGCTGGAGGAAGCACCGTACACACACATAAAAGGCTGGTTTCAGAGCAGTTCTCTCCACGGGTTCAGACAGTGACCAGGCTCACAGGAACTCCCTCATTAGCACCTCCAACTGCCTCTGTCAGAGCCAGGATAGTGGGATACAACCACACAAGTCTGACTGAGCAGGCATTTCTCACTCGGGATTCCCTGTCACCACACTAGATGGCACAGCTGACGGAATAACAGAGTTCCTCTGAGACAGTCCCCGTGGGCCAGCCCTTCCTAACAGCTCTGGCTGCAGACTGGGTCATGGAGCTGGAAGAATAAATATCTGCCCTCCTGTTTTGGTCCCGAAACGGGAAAAGGCATCAGGTTTGAGGCTCCCGATCTTGGGCCAGCCGGCTGGGAATTCCGCTAAGTCACGTGCGGCTTTTCCGCAGTCCAGCAACTGCTCTCCCACTTGCTGAGCAAACAGTGGCACAATGGAGCCTCGGAGTTCACAGAACACCGCTCTCCAAACTAATGCCACATCAGGAACGACCGGATGAGCAAACCGAAGTCTTGAACTAATTAGAAACAGAATTGTGTCCCTGAGACTTGGAGAATCCGTCCCTTTACTGTACTGACACGTTGCCTGGTTCTGACGAAAGCTTTAAAAAAAATCTCAGTTACATTTTGGAGCATTTCTGTTTATCCGCTTGGGAAATTCTCTTAGGTCTCCAGGTTCTAAAGGATGTGAACACATCAAGAATTCCTAGAGAGGAAAGGACCAAAGCCTCCAAAGTGGTAATTTACTGTCTGCAATGGTCCATCTATTTGCTTCAGAACAGGAACCTCAGCCCTCAGTGACCCCTCTCACTTCTCTCCTGTCCACCATCTCTGCTTCTAACACGAGGGATCAGCAATTCAGGAATTTCACCCTTAGTATTCACCAAGACCCTTGTTTCAGAAAAACAGCAGATACAAAATAAATTCTAACAGCTCCAAACACTACCTCTTCATCTGTGCTGAGGCCTGGCAGAAGGATCTTGTTTTAGTGTAGTGCTACAATAATTAGTGGGTTTTGTCTGCACAGCTCCAGGGAGGTGACTGGGAAGTTTAAATTGCAGTACACACATACTACTTACAGAACAGCAGTGTGTAGGTGTCCTAACTGGCAATCCCAGCTGACCAAGGTGGTGCACAGACGCGGAGCAGGGCACTGGCTCTGTTTTGAAGATTAGGAAAAAAGGAATATAAGTAAACTGCAAAAATATCACCCAGTATGCAAAGGGTTTCAGTAGTCAGCACAACTCATTACAGTAAAGGGTTTAAGTAGCAAGGCTGAGCAGCACCTTGAAGCACCACCGGTGGTAAAAGAGAGTGCGCCCAAACCCCCAGCCCCCGAAAGAGTGCCCAGGCACGTTTAGCACGTGCCGGTACACAGCCCAGACGTCCAAGTACCAAAATAGACATTTTGACTTAAGCACCAGCTCAGCACTTTGCTGGAGGAGAGTGTTCCTCAGCTACTGTGGTAAGCAAAGAAAGGGAAAATATTTAGATCATAAATTCTGTGTCTCTGCACAGCCACCCTCCTCCGTGTCAGCCAGGGAGCTGCCCCACGAAGGCTGCACACTTGTGCTTCTATAAATTCGATTGACATTTACTGTCCTGTTAAGCTGAGGGAGTGCTGCTCTGACACTGAAAGATTAAGAAGTTCACACACTGGAAACAGACTTACTGGGACATCCACTTAGCCATTCTCTTTTCTAATGAGATAGGGGGTAAAATCTCATCAGTGGGCTTTAGAGAACTAGTCATGACCACACCTTTGGGCAGATAAAGAGAACAGATTAAAAAAAAGCAGCGATCAGAACGCACTGGAGCTGCCTCCCCTCACTCCTCCCCTGGTGTTAATCTTTGGTGTTATCAACATTTTTACAGTTTGTCGCTCCAGAACTACCAATTCAAAACACAAAGTCCCAAGTTGCACTTAGTAAATATCTTGGGTTCCTAGTAAGATTTATCTGTATAACCCGTCAGTTTTGAAATAAGGTTTGACATTATCACGTCAAGAGTAGTAAAATGAAAGTAAATTTAAATAAACATCACCTATCTTCTGCACAAATGGACTCTGAAGTCCTGGTAGTCCAAAAAGCTTCCTGAGCATAACACAGAAGCTAGGAAAGCAGGGCAATGTTAAGGAATTCAAACGAAGTCATTAGAGTATGATGAAGAGGTAACAAAATCAGCAGTGAATTCATCTCACTTCCCAGGGATCCCAGAGCAGAACGGGACTTTCACCAGCCCAAGCATTAGAATTCCCAGCAAATCAGTCCCCCTCCACACATTCCTGTTGGAGCATCTCACGCCACCAGCACTGTTGAAATTAAACCTGTTCTAGGCGACCCTGCCTCCAGAAATCCCTCGCAACTCTTAGCAATTCCGAGAGAAGGCAGAAAAGGCGGGGTGTGTGCAGACATCAAACTTTCTCCGCCCTCACTTTCGGAATTTACTTCGACCTGCTTTTCCGCCGCGCCGCTCAGCCCAGCCCCGCCCGCCCCGGGGGCGGCCCCTCCCCGGA
>VZRJ01004645.1:400684-421417 GCA_013397565.1 Ptilonorhynchus violaceus | reverse complement strand
GGGCGCGCCGACGACGCGGCGGCGGGCGGCGGAGAGGGGCCCCGGCGGGCAAGCGCGGAGCCGGCGGCCACAGGTACCGGGATGGGGAGGCGATGCTCCGGGTGTCTCGGGCTGCCCGAGCCTGCGAGAACTCGGGTCTGCCGCCGCTCAGCTTAACCCGTTGCCGTTCTCCCTAAATGTCACTTGCAGAGGATGCTGCGGCGAGCGGGGAGCCGGGGCGGCGGGAGGTCGCGGCTGCTGCTGCCCCGTCCGGCCCGCCGAAGCCAGGAGAGGATCTGACGGCTGCTTCAAGGGAAGAGCTGAACCATGTCCCGAGCGGTAGAGTTTCGGGCGAACCTGTGGAGGTGGAGCAGCTGATCCCGAAGCAGGGTGTCACTGACTCGGGGGAGCATCCAGCTGATGTGGCCGGCGGCCAGGCAGGAGAACTGGGAGCCCAGGTGGGACAGGCAAGTGACGGATGGTGCGTGATGAACTTGGCAGGAGCCTCTGACGATGACTGCAAGAACAGAAGTGAGGAGCAGCCCGGTCAGCCCGCTGAGAGTAGGGACTTGGACCATGAAGAGTGGGAAGTTGTTTCTGAGCACTTGGTCCAAGGGGAGGATGGCAAGGATGGCAGCATGGAAGACTCTGACAGCAGGGAATGGGAACAGGGAGACTGCTGTGATGGGGATGCGAAAGCAAAGAGAGTGGCAGCCGTGCCCCCCATGTTCCAGAACATCCACGTGGCGTTCCGTGTGCACTACATCACGCACTCCGACGCCCAGCTCATCGGTGTCACGGGGGACCACGAGTGTCTGGGCCAGTGGCACAGCTACATTCCCCTCAAGTGTGACAAGGATGGCTTCTGGTCCGAATCCATCAGTCTGCCCGCAGACACCAGAGTAGAGTGGAAATTTATCTTGGTGGAGAATGGGAAGGTCAGACGTTGGGAAGAATGCGCTAACAGGACCCTAGTGACTGAACATGAAGATCAAATTGTTCATCAGTGGTGGGGATACCATTAATGGGATGCTGGAAGCTGCTGATCTAATGGCAAACCTGCCTAGATGAATCACCGAGCCCCTAAACCTTAGGGGGGGGCTCCCCTTCTTCAGTAGGAGACCCTCTCGTGCACAGCACTGGAAATCCCATATCAAGCCATGTGAGCAGCAGATCTCTGCCCTGTAGGAAATCATTTGGCAACCTGAAAAATCAAATTTGAATGCATGCTGAAGAGACACAAGGTAGGCTAAGAAGGCACACGCAGCATTCCAAGCACCTGCCTGTCCAGGTAAATCTGGACCCTGGACTTGAGTTTGTGTTGCTTTGAGTGGGGCTATGGGATGCATCTTCGTACCGACTGCTTGGGCTTGGGAAGGATACTGGGAGCTGTGGTTACCAACACTGTAGTAGAACTTTAGTCTTTTAATTTATGTAATGTATTAAGTAAACAATAAACATTGTCAGATTGACAGTTCATTACCAGTTGACCAGTGACCTGACTCATTTTGGTAACTTTGATCCAAGTGAGGCACTTGACCCGAAATCTTAGTGCTAAGGAATTGCTGAGAAGTGGCCATCACTCTCGGGAGTAACAAAGGTTGAACTCCAAAATAGTTCATTCTCTACCCCCTACTGTCCAGCAATCATCTCGGCTCAAATAAAAGGCTTGGCAGACAGCTCCTCTCCTGCTGAGGGGAGAGCAAAGGTCAGAAAGGACTGTCTCAGCTTAATGAATTACTATGTCAGGGTGGGAGCAGGCTTTAAAAAAAACCTGGAATGCTGTGATGGCTAGGGAATAGGGTTCTGGCTGGAACAGAGTCAGGTGGCATATTGTGCCTACTGAAGAACAATACCACAGTATTGTTAGCAAATACTTAGCTTAAACTTGTGTTTATTTTTTTAAGACTAGGCTTTTCAGCTTTAAGTTGCGGCCTAGTAAGCCAGATGAAGTAGAATACTTCCAGCTTCAGCTAGTTGGTATACGATAGAAGCAGAAAGCTGCTCTGCTTCCCTCTTTTTGTATTTTTGGGTACAAATACATGCTGCCACTTGAACAAGCTCTTCTTTCCATAATGCTGAACCAAGCTCTCGTCTGCCAATAGCCCTTCCCTAGAGTGAGCTTGGTCTGGAGGGCAGACTTTTGTAGGAGATCTGCAAGTATATAAATCAGCACTTTGGTTTGGAAGATTTCCTTCAAAAAGCACATCACTGATCTAAATGCCTCTGCTAATTCCCTCCTGCTCTGTGTGGTGGAGCAGTCTGAATGCGTGAAATAGAAAGGTTTTGGTGAGGGGCTGGAAGATGAAGTTCAGAGGCTGACCTCCTGCATCTGGTGGTTAATGGGCACCCAGCTGGTGGGACAATACTAGAGCTGCTGGGAAAAACAAGTGTGGGAAATGTTCTTACTGGAACTTCCGCAGCAGGCGTTCCATGAGAGCAGGTTGGGCTGCCTGATCCTGCAGGCCTAGCCACAGAGTAGCTCGAGGAAGTCCTGTGAGGGTATTGAGGGGAGGTTAAATAGGGAGAGAGACTAAGGACGAGGAACAACTGCACTGTCAAGTTGGAACTTTGATTTTGTCAGGTAAAACAAACTCAGTTGCCTTTTTTGCACTTGGCTTTTCTAACAATAAACTGAAGTGGACACTATACCTAATAAACAGCTGCAATAGAAGGTTATCTTCAGAAATCCCTGAAGTGAAAGCAAAACATTTCATGTCAAGGTGATGACCAATCTCTTCCCCACTAACGCAAGCTCTTCAAATAGTGAGACACTGTCAACTTAAAAAGCGCTTGTCGCGCGGCCGCTGCCGCCTGAGCGTATTTATACACACACTGGAGGCTTGTCTGAGGAGATTAACTGTGCTATTAGATTAAGTTATTCACTACAAAGCTACTTACCCTATGCTAGAATAGATTCTCTAATGCAGTGATGAACACATCAAACAGACCAACCCTGAGAAGTCTTTCAAATTGAGAATTATTTATTTTTTTAAACACCCTGCGCTTTGATCCCACAGACAACTCGTAGCCCTCATGATTGTATCACCTTGCTAAATAATAAACCGAGATTTCTATGAAGACCTGCACTGAACTTTTGCTAAAACCTCTAAATTAGCATGCCGTCCACATCACTGCTTGCCCAGCAGGACCCATGCTATGTAAATTAAAGGTTTTTGGTATGCATAAAGAAAGAAATCTAGATTTCAGTTTTTCCAGAGGAGCTGATGAGTATTTTCTCCAACTTCAGAGGTGTTTTCTCATTATTGAACATTTATTTGTTCAAGTGTGAAGGCAGATTTAAACAAAGTTGCCTCGCTGCATAAAAAAGATGCTGCTGGAATGGCTGATGCCTGTCTAATACAATGTCCTGGCTGTGAGACCAGTGAAGCTACATGTGAGAAACAACTTCTTGTTGACATTCCTGTGTGGATATCTTAACAGCCAGTGGCTCAGATCTCCAAGCAAACAACAAAATGTCTCTGTCACAGCTCGGCAAAGTCTGCAACCACAGAGCTACCTTTAAAGTTCACCTGCTCCTAACCCTGACAACAAACTTCTGATAAATTAGACAATTTAATTACTTTTAGGTGACACACAAACTATTCCTTTTTGTGAAGTAGTGTGGTGTGCAAGTGCTGAATACTGCAGCTGGATACTGAGCTGTGCAGGCAGCCTGAGGGGACTGGGCACAAACAGTTAAAGTCTCCTACAAAAGCCTTCACTGCAGCTTGTTTGTTTTGCAAAACCCATGCCCATCCCACGTTCTCTCTGGGAGCTGAACTTACTGTTCGGAGTCCCTCCACATGTGAGCCTGGTGTTAGGTTTTCTCTCTAGGGGATTGGTTGCCATTTGTGGTGTCCTTGCTGCAGGCAAGCTTGGCCTACCAGTCCTCCTGTGCCGTCCACCTGCACGACATGGAATAACAAGTGCTGTTGGAGCTGCCAAGGCCAGGATGTATCCAGCTGCTCTAAGGCCCATGTGTCTACGAGCCTGTTCCCTGCCTGCTGCTGGTGGCAGGGGGGAAGCCCAGAGCTGTTCCCAACTCTGCTGGATTCCAAGCAAAAGGACGTTTAACTGCCTTTTGGATTGGCAGATATCTCTCCCTTCTCTCTGGCTCTCTGACCCCTCCACCTGCTCCCTGCCCTTGGCACAAGGCTGCAGCTTCTGCATATCGTTTTAGCTTGGCTCCTCAAACACAACTGGGAGTGCACTTACCAGTGACCTTTCCCAGGGGCTCTCACTCTCTACACCTGACCCTCTCCTTAGGAAAATTTCGGTAGATTTGTCCAATAGGTAGGGCAAGTCCAAACTGTGATACATGAGCCATCTAAAACCATCCTTTCATTCTCAGTGCAACTGATTCCTGGGAAAGGGGAGATGCCTTTATTAATATTTCTACTACACTTACAACACTCTTGCAAAAACTATCAGAAACCGTAGAAAAAAATTATTAGGAAATGTAAAAAAATTCTTTGAATCAAAATACTGTTGACAATAACTGAGGACAGCTTAGGAACAACTCACTGATTTCTTCTCCCCACACAAGCCTCCAACTAAAGCTCGATGAGTACATTCTGCTTAAAGGAATCACAGTATAGTATGGAATTCAAACTTCAGGAGGAAAAATTTAGCTTAGCTATACGGAGAAATCCTTCCCTGTGAGGGTGGTGAGGCTCTGGCACAGGTTGCCCAGAGAAGCTGTGGCTGCCCCATCCCTGGAAGTGTTCAAGGCCAGGCTGGATGGAGCTTGGAGCAACCTGGTCTAGTGGAAGGTGTCCCTGCCTTTTCAAGGCCCCTCTCTAGTTTCTGCTCATTCAGAAGTAAGAACTATAAATAAAGACTTAAAAAACTGTACGGGCTTTTGTTATTTATCTTGAAAAATACAACATATTTTAAACACAATGTACCTACATGGAAGCGATCGCTAACGCACGGAGCGTCTTTACTTGCAAAGCTTTTTCTCCTTTGCCTTGGACTTCTTTGTCTGCACCTCCTGAGTTCTGATCACTGGTGATGTGGCTGAAAATAGCAGGAAAAACAGATTAGCTGAACACCATCTTATGTTCAAAAGGTTGGGGCCTCAGGTGCAGACACCTGAAGCTTCCTAAAGTCCTCCCATAACATGTTATGCTGTACTTATCAAGCCCTTACAAATGCAACTTTAGTTTGCAATTCTTTATGTGAATGTAGAAAAAACACTGAGGATATTAACGGATGGCAAAGAACAAAAATGAGAACACTTCCTTTGACTTCATAAAAATAACTTGATTAGTTTTACCTCCATCGGGTCACTTTTATGTCCCTGACACATATGCACTGTATGATGTGGGGAAATAGAAATTTCCCAAATCTATGCAATGAGACTTAAAGGGGCAAAGGGGAAGAAACTGGAATATGCAATAAGAGAAAGTGCAGAGAAAAGAAATCTCATCTGGCATCCTGCCGTCCCAGGAGCTCATGAAACTATGTTTTGGAGTCAAAGGATCTTGCCGTTTCCATGAAAGCGTCATCAGCTTGTTAAAAATGTCTTTAATTGGCCGTGACAGCACACGAGGACACCCCTGAGCAGCTGCCATGTTTGACATGTTAAGGATCTTGAAGCCTATTAGAATTAAGAGGCGTTGTGGAGTTAATCTAATTACTCTCCCAGGAGCAGGATAATGGAGAAGTGGGTACTGCCAGTAAAACTAGTGCGTGCTAGTAAAAGCACAAGTAGTGCTTTGGCAGGTACCAAGAACAGTTTCTGGAGAGTGTGTGATTTTTCAATAAAATAGGAGTATTTTTGGTAAATTCTGGCACCTTGTTTTTCTACCCGTAACAATTCCACGAGGTTTTGCAGGCTTTCCATCTTGTTCTGTAGCTTCCTTGCTGTGGGCTCACTAGTTTCCATTGGCTGAGAAGCTAGGGAAAAATTATTCATCAGTAGCAATAATAATCATATTAAAAAAGGCCATTATAAATTATCTAAACATTCCCTTTAAATTGAAGTTCTTAGGAAATAAAATTTACACCAACATTTTCAGTAAACCCCAGAACTTTACTAAATGTGCTACAGGAACCACACCAACTATTACAAATATTTGTTACTGCAAATATTGATGTCAAGCATCCTTGCAGTCTCTTGACCTGAATAGAGGCCTCAAATTTAGTGTTGTATGCACTTTATCTACTCTTTGCATAATACATTAATTAGCTGCAGCACAACTTATTTATCACAGAATAAGCCTTCTACTTGAACAGAACCGGGACAGGGTGAGGGCACTGGCTGGGAAGAAACCCAGCCAAGCTCTTTGGATCAGGAAGTGCGACTGGACGTACCTATTCGTGGGGGTGTGGCTGCTCCCTCTGGAAAGCCAACCTTCCCTGAGGATGGGCTGTACTCTGGTGAGGCAGCAGGGCCAGCTGGAAGGTCCCCAGGTGCAGTAGTTAACAGCAAGTGTACTGGAGATCTTGCTCTGTACCTCTCCTCCTTGCTTGGGGGAGGATGCGTAACAAGCAGCTGCAGAGCGGATGGATGCGCTTCCTACGAGATGTCCAAGAAAAGAGCAGTGAGCACACACCTGGAGAGGGATCCCCATGCAAGCAGGAGACTAAAGGCTCCTTACAAAACATGCTGGTTTCTGCTGAATTCATTGTCATGTGAAAATGGCCTGCAAGCCTGACCAGGAAAGAGCAGGGCCTGCTTTTTTTCTGCTCTCTACTCCATGTTTACTTCCCAAACAGCCTGACGGAACATCAAGGCTGCTCACAACCCAAGACTCCCTGTCCATTACTGCTGACTTGGATCTCATTACAAACTCCCTTTGCTCAACTACCTCCCAAGTCTTCTATGTAAAAAAAAAAAAAAGTACTTGCAGCTATTTTGGATACTAGGAAAATCCCTGGATGTTGCAGTTGGTTTGCAAGAAGGCTGACAGCAACCATCCAACTACCCAGGAGATTTTCTTTAATACTCAGAAATATAAAAAGAGTACCCAGAGCAGTTACTCCTCACAATAAACAGATACTATCTTGAAGCACAGTGGCTTAAACTCTAAATGGAGAAAAATTAAATGTATCAGTCTACAGGCAATTTTCACAGAAAATTCAGGGAATGGATAATCTAAGGGCAAGAAAAGAAGAGGTGGTTAAGATTAGTATCTTCAAATCCCGCTGCTCAAAGCCACATCCTTACATTTCTGTTTAGATTACAAAATTCATGTCACCACAGTTCCAAAGGTACTGACCATCCAGTACTTGGATGGAAATCAACAAGCATTTGTTGATTCCTCTCAAAAGCACATCCATATTCAGAAGAATTCAAGAGTCTAAATTTAGGCTCCAAAAATGTGACGAAGTTATTCATGCTAATTACACAAGATTAACATGGAAGTTCCACTTTGAGTGTGTTGGTATCAGCCTCCAGGGAGCTGCTTTGCTACAAGATACAGATTTTGTAGCACGTGCAATAGAGACTTTGTAATACCACCTGCTAGGAGACATTTGAGTATATGTCCTAGGAAAATCTGGACTGCATTTGGACTATAATTGTTTGTAATATTCTGTAATGTTCCAGTTTGACATCAATATGGCACAAATGCTGCCAGCGAAAACTTACCGAGGGATGCAACTAGCATGGAAACATCTTGGGACTGAAGATCAGCAGGATGTGAGCATGAAGGATCCCTGAAGGCAAAATAAGAGCAAAATTGCATTCTGGAAGGATTATGGTAAAGTTTGATCATGCTAGCCAGCATCCACATGAGCTCTCGTATGGAGTCTCGAGGCCTTATACATGGAAATTAAAAGAAACAACGTAAATAAATTTCAGAGCTCTTTCTTACAGGGATGAAAGTAACATGACAGCTTTATTTTGTAATTCCCAGGAAGCTTTTAGCATTATGAATAAAACAATACAAAGAAGCTCAGAACTGAGGCTGTATTAAAGAAGCCTTGGAAACTGAACCTCAAATAAGTACTGTAAGAGGCAGGTTACTCAACTAAGTGAAAGCACTTTTCACTGTCCTAAAATGTCTTTTTGCACCATGCTTGCAAGTAGCAGCCTCTCCAGCTGCAGTTTTGATTTGATCCTAATCAAAATTCATTAATTATATTTTCCCTTATGAAGTATCCTTATGTTCTGGATTAGAAACATCAAAATTTGTGCTGTATCAAATTTTTCAACTTCATGTACCCCTGTCATTATCATGTGTCGGGGAAAAAAAAAAATTGCTTGCTTCAGCAACGAGAGGGGGTATTTGCATTTGGCAGGAAAAGAAGAAAGGAGTTCTGAACAAAAATAAAAGCTAAACCACCAAAAAGCAAGCACTAAAGGCAAATGGTGTAGTCATCTCTACCACCTAAAGCATCTGAGGAACTTGGTGAACAACAGAAGCTTTGGAAGCTTCCAGATTGTCTCAAGCTTATGTGTAAACCTCACCTTCTTGCAGAAAGACATCCCACACTGCTCCCAAAGCACATGAAGAGTCAGGTCCCAGTTTTGGAGAGCACTACAGGTACACAGCACCCAACAGAAATAAACCTATTATTCTTACACTGCATTCCTCATGGTTGTTAAAGGGGATTTTCTCCCATCGTTGCTGCTGAGATCCACGGAGGGAATGTCACTGTCTGAGCTCGGTAATTCTTGAAGAATCCTCTTTAGATCCTGCAATGGTTCTTCCTTCAAAATGTCCAGCTTGGAAGGCACCTGAAATAAAACAATTCAGTTACAAAGTACTTACAAAGGCACTTTGTTGTCAATTCCTACCTCTACTCATCCAAATGTACATTTTTTCCCCCTTTACAATTGTTTTCTCCTTTTTAACCCGTGACCCCAGGTATGGCTGTGCAGGACACAGAGCACTGAAGAGAGGCACAGGAGCACCTCGGGGTGTTTTCCAGGTGCTCATTCCTGTAACAGCTGAGCTGTCCGCAGATATAAACCCCTTTATTGCCGCAGCCATCTCGCAAATGTGGGGCAATATTATCCTCATTTTACTGCTCAGGACTTGAGGCAAAGGACTGGTTCCAATAGCCCTTTCTTTCTGTGAAAACTGGATTTTTCAGACTACTCAGCACTTCAAACGTTCAAAGCACTGCTCCCACTGACCTTTGCTGCATCTGGAGACGGAACTGGTTAGAAACATTTTGCTACCCCATTTTCACGGAATAAAAAAGGTAATTTTCAATGTGAACATACTGGTTTCAGCAGAGCTTATACAGGGAAACAAATTCTCAGCTTCATAATGGGTCAAAGTGATACTGAGTCAGACCAAATCCTCCTTTGCCACATCCCAGCTCAGAAACCAGACTATCACCCAGGTAGAGCCTGTCTCAAGTGTTACAGATGCTTCATTTTGTACAATAACTAATGATGCAGGAACCAAGAAGATTAAAGAAGACTTTGATTCAAGAGCTACTGCAACCTGTTAGGTCCTCACCGTGATACTACATTAAAAAGCAGTCCTTTCTCCTTCTTTATCTTCAGCATTATAAATGGATTAACTCAAAGAAAAAAGAATGGGAGTGCCTGATGCTGCAGGGATTTCACAGAAGTAACTATCCCTTGTTCCTTGATGTAAATGTTTGCCACCACATCAGGAAGTAAACCAGAAAATATTCCTGAAAAATATCTGCCCTAACTTGTAGCCTCCTACAGGCTTTGAGGTCAAAATTAATTAAAAGACCTGGGAGATGTGTCAGGTCACTTGTGGAGATTTATACAAAATCTATACAGAAAGTAGCATAAGATTTTTTATTTCATGAAAGATTGGAGTTGATGTTTTCTGTAACGAAAAATCAGAACAACATTAGAATTTAATTTAAATCTAAAAGTAGATGTACAAAACCAAAAGGAAGGACAATGATGTGAATAAAACTGACCAAAATCAGTGAAGGCCAGCTTGAAGAAAGATTTAAACATCAAGCAGATGATTAAATTTATGAAGAACTATGTATAAATCTATGTTCACTGTCAAATGTGATTTACAGAAAAAAGACTGAAAACCAAACTGCTTACAGATCAGTACCTTCAAATTTAATAGTTTATAACTGTTATTGGTGATAGAGATAAAATAAACTCTTAGCATAATGTGTAGGATTTTTCAGTTGTCCCACTGGTTTTTACACACATAAAAAAATCTGACAGGCCATAGCAAACATGATGCTACAGAAAATTATTTCATCTTTGGTGTTAAGCATTCGCTCTTGGACACCCCGAGCAGATGCTCTCCCATTTAGGAACTCCATGTCAATTTTACCGTGTGGGACACGCTGGTTTGCCGTGCTGAGGCAGGCATCCACCTGAGGGGCAGAGCCGGGCAGGTGCAGGGCAGGTGGCCGGACAGCAGAGTGCAGGTGGGACAGAGGCACCACGTGCTGCAGCCTTCCTGAAGCAACAGCTGATGAGTAACCTGGGCCCTGCAGCTCCTGAGGAAAAACAACAGAGGTTTCCCACCCTGGTCATTCTTCCTCCGAAGCACTTCTTATATTGCTTACGTAGAGTTGTATTTTGAATACAGCACTTGGCTTCTCCCCCAAAGCCAGCAACTGGGGTGGGTCACTAAAATTAATGGTAATTTCTTACGACAAAACTGCTGTTCCCAAGGCACCATTCTCATTGAGCAGTAGCCTCACTGCAGCCTGAAAAACCCATGGTTATAAATAAGGCAAAAGAAAATAATATCCTCTATTCATCTCAATAGTAAAGATCGGGATTGGACTAAATCTACTTTTTTATTGCCCTTACTGTAAATAGCATCTCAAAAACCTGAAATTATGGACATGACTTGTGCAGCAGTGAGGAATTCTATGTAGAAAAAGCTCTCAGAACACAAACTTTTTAGAGTTATTCGCAGTAAATAGGGTTAAACCTGAAGTCAGGCCCCAAAGCAAATGCACCTAAGGTTAGGCCCACGCTCCTCAGGAAGGCACTCACTTTCACATCCAAGGTGTGCTGCAGCCTGAAGCGCATCGCTTCCTGCTCCTGGCACTGGATTATGCGCTGGCACTCTGCAAACTGCAGGGATGCCTGCAACAGGGGACAGAAGAGGATTAACTGAATTGTGCTAACTTTCTGTGGATTACACTCTTTGCTGTCTTGTCTCTGATAAAGAAACAAGGTGCACACACAGATATTGTATTTATCTCCTGCTATCAGCACAGAAATACTGCAGGTTGACCTGATGCCTTTGCTGACAGGCTCACAAAAGCAACTGGTTATACAACCCTGGCAGCCATTATTTGCACACCAGAATATCCCAAAAGGGAGCTGATCCTGTCAGGGCCAGTCCCAGACCTACCGAACACCTCTGGGATCAGAAAATTCAACTGTGCTAATGAGGCAAAACTACACTCAAGGTTTTAAAAGGGTGGCTGAGGACTTGGCTGACCTGTCTTTGTTAAGTTGCTGTATGCTTTTTCTTCCTTAAAGAATATCTTCTGGAGAGGGCTGAGAATATCTACACACTACAAGAAAAGTAAGCTTCCAGGGACAAGCATTTAAAGTAAGAAACGCTACACTTGGGAGAAAGTATCACGATTATTTTATTATTTTTTTAAAGCAATTTGAGAATGACACTTTCCATACAAATTTACGTCCTGCAACGTTAGAATCCTGAAAGGACTCTTCCTTGGGAAGAGCAGCAGCTTACCTGTAGGGCACTTGGGATTTCTGTGCTAGTCAGACCAGATCTAACCGTAGGGTCCAGGTATGCCAGCAACAGAAACCTCACCTTAAAAATGTAAAAGGCAAATGAAACACCACTATGCTCTTTAAAAACTCCCTCATATGGAAGAACAGAGAAAGGAGCTGTGCCCAGAATCAGTGGAAGGTTCTACAGCCTGTATGATCCATCTGCTTTAAATTCCCTGCAGTTTAGATTTCCCTGAGCTAATAAGGAGTAAATCAAGAGGTCTCTTAACAAAAATAGAAGCCTTTTACCATTCAAAAACTAGAGATAGATCCTCAAGAAAGGATCTTATAGTACATGTGAAAACATATTAAATACAACCTTTCTCTTCCCAAGTGACTGCAGAGGAAAACACCCAAAAGCCTCCCTGAACTGAGAGTTACCTTCAATTACCTTATCAAGGGCCATCTCCATTTTGGATAGTTTTTCCCTCAGACGTTTGTCTTGTGTTCTCAGGATCTCCAGGTCCCCAGAAATCCTGGTATTTTCTGCTCTAACACAGCTCAATTTTTGACTTAGTTTACTATTTTCTTCACTGAGGTAACGCTTCTCCTGAATTTAAGATGAGGACAAAGTATGAGTCAAAAATTTATACATTATACATACTTGTCTTGTGTAAATTTTGTTTTTAAGCTTTTATCTTCAAAATATCTGAATTAACCCTTTGAGAAGCTTAGATATTGCATCTTGCAGAAAGACAGATCTTAAAAAGGAAAGTGCAACCGCACTGGTCTCAGCGAAACAACATCTCAGATTTTTGATCCATTTTGAAACTGCAATTTTCAGTTTCAGGATCCACAGAATCCAAAGCCAGTGAAGTAGGACAGGTTAGAATATCTGTAGTGAACAGATGGAAATGATTGTTCAGTAAACGACAGCTGTTGGTAACTGAATGATTTGTCGCAAAAAATGAAAAAGGACTCATTGTGATAGACAGACCTTGACAGAGAGAGTTTACAACCAGAACTGCCTCAGAATCCAGAGGGGAAGCACTGTAGACCAGGGTCAGAAGGAAACAGAATGGATTAGTGGACATTTTTAGGAGGAACTGACATGCAAGAGCCTGATTCTCACTGAAAGTATCATTCTGTCACAAAGAACAAATATAAATTAAGATCTGTCTCTCTGCAGAAGGCTGATTTCCATGGACACCAAGTAAAATTATTTTTGGTCCTTCATGGGCCAACTGTGCTTTTGCCCGTGCATTCCTCCCAAGACAAATTTTCCTAAATGCAGGTAAATACTTTTATATGGAGCTCTTCTGACCTTGGCTGCATTTGTCATTGCCTCTTCCAAGAATTTAATCTCGCTCTGTAGTGCATCTATCTGTCCTCTCTTGGCTGTGATCTGCTTCTGCATTCTCGCTGCAATTTCCAGAGCTGGAAAATAAAAGGTTAATTCTCGACAAACAACCATGATTATGACTGTAAAGCTTACCAAAATTTTCTTGTTAATAAGACAAATGTGTGTGATTTTTGGAAACTTCAATCCGTAATTACCATTGCCATCAAATCCCTCCATAGTCTTTACAGCAGCCCTGGCCTGTTTCAGTTCAGCTTGGGCAGATCTCAACTGCATTTTCAGTCGGTTTGCAGTGTTTTCCATCTCCTTGATTTCATCCTGGTAATTTCTCTTCAAATCTTCAAATGCCTCTGGTGAGAGTAAGTAGAGATTGAAATTAGAGTGACAAAAAAAATTCGTTCTTCTACACGAAGATTACTGATCTGCTGCCAGATTGTGACAAAAAAAGTGCTCCCAGTGGGTACTTTCTGAGAGAGTACAGGGGTGTGCAGAGAGCAAAGCATGTGACCAGTAGCATCTGGCCAGCTGCAGTGCAGATTTAACTGAGAATATCCTTGAATTTTGGTGGTTGCTTTGCATCCAGCCCCTGGTTTTTATACATCTTAAACAATATATTCATCTTTATATATTTTAAAGTATTTTTATATTGTAAAATTTTTATATACATTTATATATTTTGATAATGTATCTTGATGGGGTTTCCCACACAGTAGTTGTGAAAACACCAAAGTTAAAGCACCCGCTTTTAGTAACATTGTAGCAAATCTACAACAAAACAAAGTTTCACTGTAATTTGACCATAGATGGTTAATGGGATCCACTACTGCTCTTAAACAACGCTAATGAAAAAAGGGTCAAGTTGCTATTCTGTGATTTACTAGATGTGCTTTTTTCATCTCCTGACCCAGGCAGTTTTAAATATTTTTGCTCACAGTGAGATAGGCCATAAAGATTGTGTTCCCCCCATTCCGTGCCAGAATCCCACTCCATGACACAGCTCGCTGGAGCAATGTGACCATCCTGTGCTGGCAGGAACCTCGTGCTGTACCAGCAGCCATATTTGGATTCAGCCAGCAAGCTGCTTTTTTATTTTTAACATGAGCCCAAATTAGCAGCTGTGGGAGCTGAGCTGAGGCTCCCTGCCTGCAAGGCCAGCTAGCTCCCTCTCACCAGCCTGGAGTTCATTCAGAAGCTCACCTTTTTCCAGTTTTGCATCATTCAGTTCCTGGAGCCTCTTGGTGCATGTGTTAACCAGCTGAACCTTTTCCAGCTCCAGCTCGCTCAGTCTGGCCTCCATTTCTCGTATTCTGGCTTCTTTCTCATCCCTTGCACTCTGCTTAAAAAAAACACAACTATGTGTTATATACATAATTATATAAAATAACCACAAAGATGTGTGGACATTATTACTTGAAATCTCAGTCAGAGGCAAGAAGGAAAACCAGAGTAAAACAGACCAATTCATTGAGTGAAAATTGCTAATCCAGGCAAAAAAGGGTGCAACAGAATCGGAGCTGATGGCTTTACAGCATGTTTAACCTTACCAGGTGTAGGATAGAACATGACTTCCATCCTCTTGTAGCAGCAGCCCTATGTGCACTCAAATGCCTTCTCACAAAAGAAGATTAAATCCCCTAGCTGATGTTTTTTCTGAAGATGCTGACCTGTGTAAGACTACCATATCCTGTATTCCTTGTCTGACAAATAACCAGTTATAACCAGTGTCCTCACTCGGGAACGCTGAGTGCTGCCTGTCTGCTGCTTCTCAGTAACGCTTTGTATTTCTGTTCTGTTCTAGTGTGGACACTTATATCACCGAGGTCATTCCAGCTCTCACCAGTCCTTTGGCAGGTGCTTTTCACCAGAAAATTATTCATTTTTGGTGCTAATGTTATAATATTATTTTCCTCTGCCCACTAACTTAGTGCTTTTAGAACTCCAGGTGCATTGCCTGACCTTCCTCCAAGCCACAGTACCAGCACATGAAGGCAGAGATTTAAAAACAGAAAACACTTATTTTCTTAAAGAGACATAGATACAGCATTGTTTGCACACCTTAAGCTCTTCTGCTTTGAGCTTCCAGTCATTTATCTCCTTTTTAAGCTGGGATTTCTCCACTTCCATTGCTCCAGCACTTCGACTGTGCTGGCGCACGATCTGGGACATGTTATCTATTTGCTTTTGGAAGATCTCAATGATCCTCTCCTTCTCCAACAGCTGCAGTTCCAGCGTTTCACTCTCCGATAGCACCTTGTGCAAGCAGTTCTCCTCACTCTTTACATGCTGGAGCTCCCGCATCCTGCCACTAAGCTGGGAATGCAACTCCCTGATTTCCTGACTGGTAACCCCAAGGGTTCTCTCCTTCTCCTGCAGACAGGCCACCAGATCCGACACTGTCTTCTCAGCAGCCTCCAAATCCATCTGTTTGGCTGCAAGATCGTCCGTGACTTTGCGGAGTTGATCCTTGGTCATCTCCAGCTGGACAGTCAAAGAAGAAATTCTTCCAATGCTTTCATTTTTCTCCTCAATTGCAGCCATCTGAAGAATAACAATATAAGGATCAACCAAGAGATTTGTTTATTTCTACATTTGGAATGTCATGGCACATTTCTGGTTTTCTGTGGTTCATCCTCAACATCTGAGTTGTACAGAAAAATTAGGTCAGGATGCTTTGGCTCCTCTCTTTCCATTTCAATAAATGAATAGAATATTGATGTTTTAAACACAGAAAATGAAAAATGTTAAACTGATGTGAAAAAAATTAATCAGCTGGCTGCACTGTAAGCTGGGCAGAAAAATAATTACACAAATAATTATTACTGATTTAATTCCTACAAGCAGCAATATGCACCATTTAAAGCACAAAGTACTGTGATTCAGAAACCGGTAATAGTACAAAGTAGAAACAGAAGAAAAGAGTGAACTTCCTGGTGGGAGGATTTTCAAGGAAAAACAAAGGATTGAGAAAATGTAGAACAATGTCTGAGCTCAAGCCTATGGTTTGGTAGAAACTAAAGGAATCAACAGGATCTTTACTCATAATGCAAAGCAGGTTATCTAATTACAGCTCATTTTTAAGGGACTGAAGTTGGGAAGAAAGGGGAGTATAAAGTCAGTGTCTAGGAATCTACTGTGTCAGAAGTAACTCTGACATAGCACTGGGTTATAAACACCAACTTCATTATGTTTTCATTAAATATTGCATAAAGTAAAGCATTGTGAAGGCCCTTAATTTACTTATCACTCTTACAGACATGCTCACTGCTTGACAACACCACATTCAACAGTTGGTGTGGTACCTCTGGCAGCAAACAACTTTCTGGAAAAGTACAAAATGGTTTTTTAGAGGTTTATAGTCAAAATCACCAACCTGGCACTCTATTTGTCTGCGACACTCCATCCTCATCTCCTTCACTGCCTTTTCCATGCTCTGCAGCTGCACGTCTTTGTCGTCCAGCTGCCTCCTGAGCTGGTCCACGGTGATGCTGTTGTCTGTGTCCCGATCCCAAAACCGCTTGTTCTGCTCTTTTTCTAGGCTTAGTTCTATCTCTTTTTTATGAAGTTCAGTCTACGAGAAATTAGTAATCTCTCTCCTAAATAAATCCAGGATTTTGTTGTTCTCTTAATGATAATTTAAAATGTAAATCATGCTAAAAATACTGGCAAACACATTTCAGAGCTACTAATTTCAACAACATGAATTTAAAGTGGGGCCCAAACTGAATTACCGATGGGCATTTCTGCTAATCATAACTTTTGCTCTTGTTTACTGTCTGCATATTGGATAAGTCTTGCAAAATATGTGTTAAGAAACCAAGGTTCCTTAACAGAGGGATCTAAACAATGAGGTTGAAGTGGAGGTAGCTCAGCATCTTTAACATGATTTGCATAGATTTCTGTGGTTTTGAACTTATGACAAAGTCCATGTTCATTCTGAATGTCCCTCATAGCTAATGGCAAAGGCCTTTGGGCCTTTCCCAGCTAATTCAAATTTCTAGTTAAAAAAAATCCTGGAAGTTAATTGTAAGGGGAAGCAAGCAAGATGCAAATCTGAACACCAAGGAGAAGCTTTTAGAAAGCAAGACTTGTTTCAATACTATCACTTGTTTTTACCAACAATTGATGAATCTTCTCATTCAGATTTCCAGATTCTTGGCCATGTTGATCCTGTTCTGTCTGAGCCTCTGCTGTCTCAGAACAAGCCAGGTGCAACTGCTTCTCAAGGTCTTTGACCTAGAGAAAGACAAATATTCATTAAGAATTATCTTAAAAGCATTATATTTTAAACAGTACATTAGGTTTCTTTTAGTTTTCTTCTAGGTTCTACTCGAAAAAATCCAAATGTTATCCTTTGGCTCAGCAGAGTTAACCTGGCTGTATTCAGGATTGTGTTATCTTCTTTTAGTGATTAAGCTCAGCTTCATTTACAAGTTAATTGAGGTTCTGGAGAATAATTTGGCTTCGAACCCTGATCCAGAGCTCATCAGAAATTCCTTACCTACACCATAAATGCTGACTGGAATAGTAAAAGAACATTTCAGAAAAAAAAGACCTTTTTCCACAGAGGAATATTCCTTCACTATGAGTATATTCAGAAATCTCCAAGCAAAAAGGTTTTGCATCACATGGTGCTCACTTTCTCTGAAAGGAGGCAACTTCTGCCAGTGTGTGAGATGACGGACGAGTCTACAAGGCTATATAATAAAGATACTCTTATGTGCCAGGTTTAAGATAATGTAATTTATCTTATTGTCCACACAGCACAGTTTTTCTGGAGCAATCCCTCATCAAAAGAGTTTCCTTACATCTTTGGAACATTTCAGATCTCCACAAGCTCAGTTTCATCGACATCAATGCTAACAGCCAAATCCATACACACCTTGTTTTCATAGATCCTCATCACTTCTCCCAATTCAGAACAGAGCTGACAAACTGTGGGTTCCAGGTGACTGACTTGATGCAGATATACTGAATTTGGGGTTCTTGCTTGTTCTCTGCGGAAAGTTTGAGGTGGAGAAATTAGAAACTGTAAGAACTATCAAAGGAGAAGCAGCTCCAGACTCCTCATTCTCAGCCAGCCTAACACGTGGATGTTTTGTGTTGGGTTTTTCTCACCCTTTTTCCTTCATTTCACAGTTTATGCAAGAAGTGCTTCATTTAAACAAAAACACTGAGAAATCAAAAGAGTAGGGCAGACAGTGGAGTGTAGGAGCAGCATAAGCTTTCTCTCAAATTACGGTTACTCTCAACATTTTCTACACTACAATCGAACCCCAGACATAATGATCTCTCTCCATCAGGCTGTGGATGCTATTTGCAAGCTGCAGGCACTGTCAACTCTTTGAGTCAGTGCTGCCACCTGCTGCTCATGCTCATTCCTTAGCTGTTCAATCCTCTTTCAAAAAGAAAAGACAAGTTAAATTTTCATCTTGGCAAAAAACTTCCTTCAGTAGTCAGAAATGTAACCATGTTCATGCTCTGTTATTAAGTATCAAGTTATGGACAGTTTTATTTGGAAAAGGTTACTGTGTAACTCATGTGGGTGGCAGGGCAAAAACTAGGACATCTCAAAGAAGGAAAGACAACACTCTTAGTGTGATCAGCAAGGAAAAGCTGATTTAACCACCAAAATGACTTTCAATCTTTTAACGGTGGAACTGGTGTCCTGACAAATTCCACATGTCCACCTAAGGGACACTTACAAAAGTAAAGTGCAGAGACTCTTCTAAAATAGAATTTTTGACGCAGTAAATAAACAAGGAAATTGTCAGCATAGAAGGAAAAAGCAGCACAAAGTCAGGAGCAACTAAACATCTGGTTGAAACAATTATTAAGGTCCTCAAAAACATCGCTTGCTACCCCCTACTCACCCCATCCCAAATACCATCATCATCATAAAGCAATTATCTGTGGAACACGTGAAAAATGTCTGGTTATGCCTTATGAATAAAAAAACGGAGAACAGGTACCTCATTTGATGTTGCTGAAGCACAAGTCCTCTTTGGGTCTGTGAATCTTTTGTCAGTGTCTGAAGTTCTTCTTCTACCTATTGTGAACAGATGACAGTGCAAACTCCTGAAGATAAGGCAGTCTAAACAGCAGATACTAAAGTGTCATTTCCTTCCTTTTCGTTCCACCTTGAACTGTGGAAATGTGATAAATCTCAGCAATAAATCCAGTCTCGAGCTGGGACCAATGGAAAAAGCTGGAGCACCAGTACCTGCCACCTTAACCAAAAAGTGGCATTTGCACCTCTATATGCCATAATCCCTTCCCTAGGCCAAGGCCAGAAGGGAGCCCATGGAGTTTTCAAACATATTTTCTAAAAGCCACAACACAGAGCACTGGAAGGAAAATTAGGACTTGCTTCACGTACCAGAACCACCTTTTCCTTGAGGTGAGACACCTCTGAGCCCAAATCTTGCAGGACATCAAGAAATGCTGTGCTCAGGTTGCGGATGAGCAGGCTGGTAATGTCCTCATGCTTACAGAACTTCCTGCCCGTGCTGTCTTGGTAGTCCATTAGGACGCTATGTAATTCCAGAAGTACTTCCTCAGGGCTGTGGACCATCTTTTTCAGATGCTCATTTTGGCTGCCAGCCTCCCCCAGCACCTCCTCATGCAGCTCCTTGGCAGCTGCCAGCTCTTGAGTAGTATTTTTTAACCGTATTTTTACATTCTCTTGGCTCTGTGATACATTTTGTCTGAATTTGGAAACAGAAGTAAAATAATTTAAGGATTGACATGGATTTTTATCCTAATAGGTAAAAGACTTCTGTCGATTAACTGCTGTTTTTAACAACTAAATAATGACTTGTTTTCTAAACCAGGAATGCTATAGCCTTATTCCTGGTTCAGGGAGGTTTCTACCTGAGGAGAAGCCCATACAGACACTCTCCCTGGTACATCTGTCCTGGCCTTCATACCTGGTATCCTGACACACATCTCCTTCCAAGTGCAGTTCCATCAGTTTGCTCTGCCAATCAGACTCAAATGGATTTTCTGTTGCTCAGATAGCACAGTGGTCTAAAGGAGAAAACAAACCAACCAACCAACCAAAATGAACCAACCAAAACACTGATGACATGACCTAAATGAAAAAGAGGCTGCTCAAAACTGCCGGTGCAACTGTCCAAAGACTCGGCAGTGACAACAGGTCATCTAAATTTAAGAACCTGCTCCAAATTTCAACTCACTTCATGCAGCCTCTTTCTGCACATCTCTACCTTTGTGAGAGGAATCACAGAACAAGAGGGGAGTTTGGTTATATAAAACCTTGAGCACAGAAGGAAGAAAACCTGTGCCAATTCACACCATCTTATTTTATTGGAATCAATCAGGCAAAGGATCATTTACTACATTCCTGAGGGGGTGGTGTTAGTTTGATTCATCAGAGTGAATCAGTAAATCAAACCTCAGTTCACCTTAATTTTCAAACTCATTATTAACCCTTCTGTGGGAGAAACTTTCAAGTATTAGATATACAACTGCATATAAAAATCATTAAATTCACGTACTGCCTTCTGGGGAAAAAAAAATAATTACACATAGCTGGGATAGGAATTTCTCTAATAGCCAACAAATCCTGTGTACTACCTTAACTCCTGAATATTCTTGCTCATTGCAACAGCACCCGTGAAGAAAAAGGACAGGAAGGGAAAAGGGAAAGAAGAGGAAACAAAAATAAAAGAAGAAGGAAGACATGGAAGAGAAAAAAAGCAGAAAAAAAAGAGGGCAGGAGAAAAAAAAAAAGGCAGGAGAAAAAAAAAAGGCAGGA
>VZRJ01004645.1:321393-400391 GCA_013397565.1 Ptilonorhynchus violaceus | reverse complement strand
AAAAAAAAAGCAGGGGAAAAATCTATTACTCAGTGGCAGCTTTAAGCCAGATGGTATTGATAGGTTTCTTATTTAGGTTATTTGGATTTTCCTGTGTGACTCATCCTCTGGAACACATGTGACCACACCGCAAGCCAACAGGTAGCTCCAGCAGTACCTTCCATACCTGGATAACTTCAACAAACACCTTCAACAAACCCTTGGCCTGACACAGACACCCATAGGTGCTTCCTATGGGCACATAAAGGAGAAAAGCGAAGCCCTTGATCCCAGAACCCAACCCCGAGGGGCCAGAAACGCCACCAAGAAGAAAAAAACCCCTCAGTCCTCACATCGCAGGCACTGGAAGTCCTTGTCGCCGCCAGGACCCGTCTCCCCTCAGGCGGGACAAACCCCGTGCTCTTCCCGCCGCGCGGCCCCTTCCCGCCATCCATCCGCTTCCCGCCGCGGGCAGCGAGAGGGCTGGCCCCTCAGCGCTGCGTGACACCGCGCTCCCGGGGCTTCCAGCTCCGCCGGGCGCCGCTGCCGACCCGGCCCCACCGCTTCTCTCGCCGCTTCTCCCGCCTGGCTCCTCCGCGGGAAGGGGCCATCCCGAGCCGCCATCCGCTCCAGCGGGAGCCGCCCGCTCCAGCGGGAGTGGCGGCGCCGAGGCCCGAGGTCCCAAGATGGCCGCTCCGCCCTCACGCCGTGGGCGCCATGTTGTGGTTTGAGGTCCGAGGCGGGTTCGTGCTGCCGTGCTTGAGGCTGGGGATAAAAATCCTCTCACAGCTGGGTAGGGAAAGGCCTCGATCATTTTCCATGTGGTATTTGGCTGGTAAGGTGGCACATTTCGGAGGGGTGGCTGTGAGCCGGCTGAAGCCGGGGTGAAGAGACTTCCTCCCACCGGAAAAAAGCCCAGAGGGTCAAAAGAAAAGATTTAAAAGCATCTTCCCCAAAATCCAGTTCAGGGATAAAAACCGGAATATTTTTATTTGTACACCAATCTTACCAGAGAGAGTAAGTTTTTGAGTTCCCTGGTATTTTCAGGGTGAGGGAAAGGGTGTAGAGTCAAGAGGCAATGGTTTCGCTTTAGCCAAAGAAATTACATGTCTGACTGTCCCATTTTGGATCTTAGTTTCAGGAATGAGCACACAGGTGTCAACAGCTTAGAACAGGCTGTTCTTGTCCAAAAGAGCAGCCAACAGCTTCTCCCAGACATGCCAATCTACAAGTTTCCAGGATCAAGCGTATGAATTGGACCCAAAACAAAATCCTCAGAGAGCTGGAGACATTATGCCTGAGCAAACTCAAGAGACAGACAGGTATGTTGATATATTTAAATATCTGACTAAGACGAAAAACACATAACCATTCCCCCAGGATAACACAAAATTTTAATTTACAAGAGAAGAAAAACGTTCACCTAATGTTAAAAGACAGACAGAAAAGTGGGTTTTTGCGGACTACTTCAGAAAAGTAAGAATTAATCAGCTGAAAACAGACCTCGGGTCTCCATTCTCCTTGCTGCACTGCAATCCCGAGTGGAAAACAGGTTGAGGAAAGGGCTTTTTCTTGTACCACTCAGGAGAGGCAGCAGCAAAAAAAAATATCTATTTTTCTCTTGCCCACAGGGAAAAGAGGCAAATGCGTGTTTAGGTAAATACGCTCTACAGTATCGTGAAGCCAAATTTCCATCCTCCAACAGTCTCAGGTGTTAAAAAAGCATAAAAACTCACCTGGGAGGGGGCCAGCACCTACCTCTGGCAGGCAGTGCTGGGCTTTGTCTCTCCTGGATTTTGGACAGTGCACTGAGGTTTTGCTCCTTACTATGGGGCTGGGAAAGGATGAGGGCGCTGATCACCCCGCATTCGCTCCTGGTTTTTCCGTGCTATAGCCTAGCAATACAACGTTCCAAGGCCTGCTGGGAGCCACCTGTCCCTTACTCCAGCCCCTCTACCTGACTCGGTAGCCTTGGGAACAAACTCCTCCCTCTGGAGCCGATCACGTGCGTGAGGGAGAGCCAATAAACGCAGCGTCCAGGGTTTGATTTCTCTCACAAGTGTCATTCAAAGTCTGGCTTCAGCGGGAAACTGGACACCTTTTTCCCATCGGGATCCTGGCAAGGTGCTTTTAGCAGAACACTACCTCCCCTGGCTGCAGGTGCCTCTTTTTGTCCCGTGTTTCCTGGGAGCCCGGGTCTGGGGCAGCCCAGCACCTCCTGTCGCTTCTGAAACAGCAGTTACAACGTGGAGACAGAATAACTCAGGATCAAACTCCTGAATAACTTTCCTCCTATTTGGGAATACCTCTGAGAAGGTAGCAAAATGCAAATGTAAACTTCTTGTGTTTAAAATAATCCATTCCTCCCAGAGAGAGAACAATGAGCTGTGCAGGGGGAATAGATCTTCAGAGGAAGGGATTGGAACAATTTGTGTCCGCAGAGACTCTACTAAAATACCTGGGCCGTACCCACCAGCCCCTTCAGAGTTGGTTAAAGGCTTTAGCAGGGGCTTGGACTGTTTAGTAATCATCTTATTTGGGGTGGGAACATTGTAAGGTTGTGATGTTGCACTCTGATGACTCTTTTTTGGTTCCTGATTCTATTTGCAGCAGGGTGATGACATCAGATAGGTAAAAATTCAGATGCAGAGGGAAAACCTACAGTTCTGAGTTCAAATGCCCTGAACTCACATCCTTCAGTTGTGACAGCACTTGTGCTCTCCTTAGAGGGATGAATCCATTCCTCACCTTGGCTTGTTGCTTTTCAGTTTGTTTTGAGGAACTGAGCAACCCAGAGCAGTTTTGTGCTGGAGGCAATATTAAATGGAGAGTCTCTTTTATGTTTTCTCAAGAAAATTCTTTCTTTTCAGACTTCAAAGACGAGTGCCTTTTCCAACACCAAGAGGATGTGGATTCACTGATTTCACGGGTTACTTCTGTTTCTCAGCTTTGTTCTTTTCTTTCCCTCTCAGATCTCTGTTTTCCACTTTGTCTGTCTGATTTTTCATATTTCTACCTCAAGCCTCTCCAGAAAAACAAGCTTATTCTGTGGTGTGGAAGGAAGATGAACTCAGATCCAACAAGGGAATCTGAGTAAAGGTTCCCTGTGTAGCCCTGGGAATGTTTCTCTAGAAACACCTTTTGAACACTAGTTGATGATTGCAATCCCTTTGATGCCATACAGAGCCTCAGCATGTGTTCCTTCCTGTTATTTCTTCTTTTAGATGCCAGACTGACGTTTTCCAGAGCTAAGAAGATGCATATGTTACAGTCAGCCAAGCTGATTGGAGGTAAGTATAGGAAAAGCATGGTTTTGATTTTTTTACCTAATAAACCTTCAGGGGAATTGCTACCCCAAGAGGGAAGGATTCATTGCTGAAGGGGTCCTGGGCTGATCCAGGAGAGTTGTGTCTTTCGACATTTGTGTTTTGTTCTGTCCTCCTGCGGATTTAGGTGAATGGCTTGAGGACTCCTGGGGAGAGGAAGAAGCTGGGCCCACTGGTGCCTGAAGCATGTCTATTATTTGAAATTCCTGATGCTCCTCAGCTTACACAGAGCCTGTCTGGAAGAAAAAGAGAAGTTCTTCAGTGATAAAACCAGTGACCAAGGGAAAAGAAGCACTCCTTTCCTTTTTCAGCCTTTTCACGCTTTCTGTATGGCCATGAGCAAGTCACCCGTGGTTTCTCTTTGTGAAAGGTAGGAGGACCCACATTATTTCACAAAAATTCTCTGTAGAGATTAATTGTGAATTTGCTTCATCTGAACTTACAGGATAGAACTAAGCAGCGGGTAGATTTAAACTACGCCTTATGTTTAATTCTTCTGCCAAAAAGGCAGTAACAAATGCGTACAAAGTTTAGGAGCTGAATTTCCTGTCTTTGATTTCCAGGTTTACCTTTAATGTGACCTAGTGACTTGCCAGCTCACGGACCCAGGTAACATCAGTAACGCCACTCTGAACACTCAGGAAAGATTCTGCTTCATTTTTGAAAGGGAAAAGCATAGTAAAAGCCTATTAAATAATGAAATGTTTGCATTTAAATCAACTTAAACTGACAATTTCTGGTTTCAGCAGACGGGGGCAGTGTTGCTCTGGTGAACTTCATTTGCAAAAGAAACTTGGAATATTTGAAGTAATATAGGAAAAGTCAGAGCAGTTGCCAGCTGCATTGATTGATGATAAATGCAGGGTTTGATTGTCAACTCTGAAAAGTGAAATCAATGGTAATTCTTCCTGCTTTAGCAGTGTGGTGCTCGATGAGGGAAAGGATTCTGACATGACTATTCCAAACTTATTTTCTCTTACGCTGAAACTTTGCAAAACTTTAAATATATTGTTCTGTGTGGAAGCCACTTTTCTGAGCCCGGGTCTCTTTTGCTGCACCCCAGCGAAGAGTATCTCAGCTCTGTCCTGAGAGGCACTCCTGTGTGGAATAAGAGCCTGCTGAGGAAGTAGCACAGTACTTGGCAGCCCTTTTGGGGTGATTAATCAAACTTTTTACCTTAGCTGGTCGTGAGTTTCTGATACACGAAAGCACTTGTATGTGGCCTTTTAGAGCTGGATTAACAGGATAACAAACTAGCAAATCTGGAGGTGGTAAGAGGAGAAAATTATGGGCTTCCAATGATGACAAATTTGATGGAGTTTTTTTGGCGAAAATGGTGCTGGATTCAGCACTTGAAATGAACCGCAGTGCTGGAGGAGAAGTAAAACTGTCTCTCAGAAATACGTTGATAACTTTTAATCATCAGATGCAGCAGGCACTGTGAGAAATAGAGCTCTCACTGGAAATCTGGTGTCTGCAGACAGGTGTAGTGACAAACGTTTTGTTCGGGAAATGGATATAATCCGGAGAACTACCTTGGCTTGTTAACAGGCTGGTGTGGCCTTACACAGCCTTAACTAGTCCTGCTGGCTGTGGATAGGAGGAGGCATGGCCCCAAGAGAGCTCCTGGAGCCTTCCCCTCTCCCTGGAAGGGCTGTGCAGAGGACAGAAATGAATTGCTCTTTGTGGTGACTTGGAATGAGGGTTTTTACAGTGAAACATTAGGAGTGCAAAACCACAGAAATCTGATTTGAGTCAGGCTAAAGGGTGAGTTCTGGATAATGGCAATCCGTGAGCCTGACCAGGATGTGAGGCTAATGAAAACTCAGCCCCTGGGAGGGAAGCTAAGGAGACAAAGCTCAGTATAAGCAAGAATTGAGGAATCATCTACCATGAAAAATAAAGCAGGGGGCCTCTTTTCTGCATTCCTCTTCATGGCTGTTGGGAATGAGAGCTGGGACTCACGGGGCAAATAGAAGGCTCTGAGAACCTGTAACATCTTGGAGGGAATGGGGTGAACAAATGCAAGGATTCCTGGGTTTAGAGTCACAGCTGCAAAGCTTTTTCCCCACAGTTGTTAACACAAGACCCTGACGGCTTGCAAGACCTGAAGGAGAAATAATGTACATCCCATGCACTGTAAGATCCAAAGCTGGTGATTCCGTAGAGGGAGAGACACCACTATGTGTTTCCTCAGCTATGCCAACAGGAAAGGCGGTGGGCTCTGGCCTCCTCTCTCTCATCTCAAAGGTACTTTTCTCTCTGTTGTCCTGTTCAGGGTCCAATTAAAAATCAGGGAAGGTTTTGAACACCTTCAGTGACACATGCTGTGATGTATGTTAAGTGAGGAGCCAAATCCCTAAGCTTACATGCACATATGGAAGAGCAGATGCACCCACATTGACATGGTCTGCAGTAGGACACTGCCTACGTTAATAAAAGTATCCCAAGGTTTTGGTGTTTTTTCTTATTCCATGTATTGGGAAAGCATTGACCTTTTCTGGCAATGTAAATGGGGTAAAGAAATATGTCCAGGGAAGCCGGTAGGCTCCATGCAGAGGAAAAGCGCATTATGAGAGCAGAATTATTAGCAGTGCTCCACTGAGCTGATTTGGAACAGGTCCATTGTGTTTTCAGCAACTGGCAGTTTGGATTGTTACAATTCCTTGGCAAGGACAATAGAAAGATGGTGGTTTCCGGGGGCATAATAAAAGGGTGAGCCCCAGCTTTTGCACACTGCATTTTATAATTGCATGCTTGATGTGCACAATTGGGCAGCACTGCCTTACTCGCCTTAATCCATCTCTCTCTCTGTCTCTCCCCCTCACTTCCTCACCCTCCCTCAGAGCAGCAGTAGCTGCTGCAGCTCTGGCAGCTCATTGGGGAGAGCACTGAAAATGAAAAGACTTCAGTTATTGTCTTAACATTTTTCCCAAAGGATTCATTTCACCTGCTTCTCCTGTTTTACTGGTAGCTTTCTTTTTTCACTCTTTAATCCAATAAGTATGGAGTTATTTCACATCTTAAACCCCTCTAAAGGGTTTTAGGAATGGACTTTCTCTCTCCTCCTCCCCCAGCTTTTTTTTTTTTTTTTTGACAAGTCAGAAAATTGTGAAGTAAGCGAACAGAGTAACTGAGAGCTCGAGAGGGAGAAGACGCTTCCATTCTTTTAGTGCAGTGGGCTGAGGCAAAAAGGCCATTGTAATGGTAAATCGCACGCAGAAAGGAAGAAAAGACTGATAATCAATCACAAATGAAGCATTCGTTTGGATTTTGGCAATTTGCTGGCCAGGGGCTTTTAAATCTATAAACTTTTTTCCTTTTTTTGCCCCCGTCTTTAAAAGCACAGTTTTGATCTGCCGAAGACAGGAAGAGAAATCTTTACAAAGCTGCCATGCCCAGAGTACCTGGGAATGGGGCGAGCTCAGTGCTGAAGTGCCGGTAAAATCCTGACGGAGAAGCAGCGTGCTGAAATGTTGATGGGACTGGTTCTAACCCATCACCTTGGACTCTGGCTTTGAAGAAAAACTTTCCACCTCAGTCTCTTCTTGTTTCTCGTATTCAGGGATGACTTGTGGTGGGCTTCTGGGGACTTTGATTTCCGACTCGGTCGCTCTGTGACTGCCTGCGTGGGTTTTGTATTTGCCTGAGTATGTGATTAGGGCAGATGAGGATGTTAGACAATATTAACACCAGCATTTCACCTTCAGAGTGCAGCATCACCCACAAGGGAAGATACATCTACCTGGAGGCACTGCTGCACGGAGGTGCCCCATGGGGATTCACGCTGAAGGGCGGGCTGGAGCACGGAGAGCCATTAATCATCTCAAAGGTACTTTTCTCATTTTCCACGCCATGCCTGATTCAAAGGACAAGAGTTGCGAAAGTAACACTGAAATATTATGTTTGATGTTGTATTGGGCTTGGGCTGTAAGTGTTGAGCACCTGTTTAAGTCAGTAGGTTTGCTCGGGAGCTGCGTATTTGAGAAACACAGGAGAGCCCTCGACATTGTTTAACTATCCGAGTGCAGGTTTTGTCCCACAGGAAGTATCTTGGCTTGCAGAAATTGGCTGTATTTATTTCGCTGCTATGAATGGGAGGGAGTGGGGGACTCTCATGAGGTGATCTTGTGTCATGAAGTCATGGCATATCTGAGCATGGTGAGTAATCCATCCCCACCACTCCTGAACTGGAGAACAAAGTGAGTGCTTTCAGTCACACGGTGGAATGTTGGCTAATTAGAAGTGTGTGTGTGAAACAGTGCAGTAAATACTTGTACCTATTTGTAAGTGTATATATAGTGCTGTGTCAGTGGTTTGCTCTGCTAACTAAATATCTATTAAGTATGGTGCACCTGCAAGATTTTTATTATTTAATGATTGAGTATTGCTCACAAAGATATTTTGAGGGGAAAAAAATGGGAGAAGGCATTTGTCATTTTCATCAGAGCCAGTCTGTTACAAGAACCCAGGTACCTCAAGATACAGGTGCTGAAGACAACAGATTTTCGAAAGCATCACATTAAAGCTATGAATATCTAAAATATGTTTGACATACGGCCTAAAACCGTTCTGAAAAGAGGATATGGGTTATTCTGAAATTTCACTTCTAGTGGGTCCTGTGTCATCTCTCTGTTGCATTGTGTGTGTTTATAGCGTGCAGTTATATGTCAAGCTACCAAGTACATGTAAAGCCTTATGTCCAGTCTTACTCCCTCCTGCAAACTGGGATGTGTGTGGGGAATACAATGGATCAGAGCCAGTGGCAGCTAAAAGAAAATGCTGATACTCAGAATCAATGTTATTCAAATCCTTTGCATTTTCAACTCCAGTTGCAATTCCCTGTGCAAACACATTCACATGAAGACTGTCAATCACTGAAATAAATTAGTTGCGATTAGCGCATTTACGTGTTGAAAGTAAAAGAAGGGGGACTCCCATAAACGTCCTTTCATCAGAAAGGGATTTTAGAAATGTCACGTAATTATCTTTCTTGCAGGGCCCCCTTGGAGACAGTTTGGCATAGCCACAGACAACAAAAGTAGCCTCGCTGAAATGGTGTTATAATTTTGCTTTTATAAACACTTGGGACTAACACAGGCTGTTCACTGTTCCTGGTAGTGTTCTGCAGTTGTGAGGAAAGAGTTTCTTTTTGCTTTGACATTCTTCTGTGATGTGAAAAGCACCACCCGCCACCCCCTCGCTTTTTCTCTCCCTTTTTTTTTTTTTTTTTTTTTAATTGGGGGCAGGGAGACAGAGAGGATGGGAGATGGCTCTGGCTGCTGAACATTAATTAATCTATGGGATTTGGTTTCCACAACAACCAGGCCCCTTAATGTCAAACATGCCTGGAGTGTGCATAGTGCCACTGGGAGCTGTATGACTTGTGCCTGCCTTTGCTGAAACAACGCTACAAAAAAGTGCTGGGTTTTATTTTTGGTTGGGTTTTCCCTTTTTTTCTCCTTGTAGTCCCTGCTTGGTTTGTGCCATCGGTGTCAGCACTTCGGTGTTTTGCTCACGCGTGGGTGATGCAGAGCTGGGGAATGGCTGCATGGGAAAGCTGTGCTTTCTGGAATTCAGGCAGCTCCAGTTTCCTGGTTTCCAGTTCCAACTGAGAAATTCCTCTTGTGCTTCAATTCACTATGTGCTCTTCAGAATTAATTGCATATTAGTCGTTTAGCTAATTTAGTATTCTTCACCTGGTTGTACTGTGAAGTAATGGGGAACTGTAGGGAAATGATGAATTACGTTACAGGTTTAATTCTGTACAAGAGTGCTAAGGCAATCATGGAATGTTTGGGGTTGAAAGGGACCATTAAAGATCACACTACTGCAGGCACGCACTGGGAATGATCCAATGACAGTTCTAAATAATGCTACGTATCAATATCAGAAAATGTTTATCAGAAATAATCAGAAAATTTCTGATTATTTATAATTAAGAAGTTTCACTTCTGTTTCGTCTCCCTGTTCCATTGGCAAATACATTATATTTATGTCCACTTACCTGTCTGTTTGCATTGACAGAGTGGTGTTAAATGGCCTTAGAGTAAATAAAAATGGACATTTCAGCAAATATCTAAGGTGGTGCCCATGACAGCTTGAAACATGACTTAAAACAAAGTAACACTGATGTAGTGTTATAGAATAGTAGACAGATAACAGATCTGTTTGAATACAATAGTTCTTTCTAGCCATCAGGAACTGCTAGGGACCCAGGGTATTGATGTGTCTCAGCTTTAGACCAAAGGCTGTAACAGAAGTTCAAAACCAAGAGGAGTGAATCTACAAAAGGCCCACATGCACAAAAACTGGTTCTTGAAGCCCTGTGCAGCTCTGGGAGAGACACATTTCTCCACCAATAATATGCCAAGAATTTACCCGCAAGTGAGGGAAGCGACAGTTGGAAGTTGAAGTGCAAAAACCAGACCTGTATTCTCAGCTGTAGAAAGGTCTGGTTTAGAGATCCAGCTACCAGAGCTGCAGTATCTTTTTAGTGCAATTTTTTTAGTATCGCCTTCAAAATAAGCACAAGTTCTGTGCTGCCTTTCAGTCAGATTCCCTTTGCTGTACAGATATATTGCTGCTCTCAGTGCAACAGGACAGGCTGATTTTGGGGGGATGCGGTTGAGGGCACAGATGGGCAAACTTCCAGTTAAAAACACTAGTAGAGCTTTGCTGACTCAGCCATGGTGCTCAGCACATCAGCAACCCAGCCTAACTCAACGTGTCAGAAACGTTGGGTGTGCAGCTAACGTGAACTTACATAGCTAAACCACACAGATTCTTTGTGCTAATGCTGTTCTCTTTTCCCCTGTGGAAAGACAGCCCTATACTGAAACAGTTTCATGGCAGCTGATTCAAAGTCCTCAATGCTCTATTCATAATTTATTTTGCTGGAGGTGAGAGCAGGCCATAAATTTATTACATCCGAGCCACATTTTCCCCTCAGGGAAGCCTCAGAATTAAGCTTTGTGGAATCCTCCCAGCATCTGTTTTTGTTGTACCAGAAGGAAAGGAATGGAAGAATGGGCAAAAAGCAGTCAGCTGCATGTTCCTTTTCTGCTGCACCTCAAGGAAATGTCCAAAACTCAGTTCCTAAATGAGCCCCAGAATGTCCCTGGTTAGCAGTGGGACAGTGCCCAAAAAGAGGCAAATTAACACGGTGTATTTTCCCCTTTGTATTGATTCTGTGATATGAAACGTTGTCAATGACATGTTGTGAAATACTCCTTTGGCAAGAAGGTTCTCAAGTTTTTAATTACTTTCCTTTTTCTTTTAAACATCACATTTGCTGGGGTTTTTTTGGTGTTTAAACACATGTGTGTTTAAAAAGTAACTCAAGTGTCCTCAATGTGTCACTAAGGCTTCAAAACCAGTAGAAGTCAGATCCCCTGAAGCGACCTCTGCTCCTCTGTTTCAAGACCTTGGGTCATACAGATGAATTTCTGATTCTTTGTTATACCTGTTTAGTAATTTAGAACCACGTAATTTTGGCCCGGATTTGGAGATATTTGCTCGCAGTGGAAGTTTCATTAAACAAGTAGTTTCTCCATCTGGAACTGGAACTGCAGTGACAAATGCCAAAGTGATTGCAGGCGATACCAAATGTTTAATCACAATCCAATATTCGGTGGCCTCAAAACCATGATAATACCCAGAAGTAAACCCAGATTTCTATTTCCAAATTACTTTTCTGGCTCACCCTTAGCTGTAAGATCAAAAATGCAAAAATGAAAGCCCTGACTGTTCTAGGCAGTAAAGGCAAACTGGTAACAGGAGGGTTCATTCCCTCTCAATTTTCTCTAAGAATTTTTAAGCTAAGGTAATTAACGTTAATCAATCTCAAGCATTTTGGAGCCAGGCGAGGTATTTCTGTGGTCTGTTTCTCCTTGCTACACAAACCCTTGGAGCGGTTCTGGCTGTTGTAGGCCTCTGAAATGCCCTTTTGTTTTGAGCTCCGTGTTGACAATACTAACAAAGGAGTTGTTTCTCTTGCCTAGGAATTAAGGCATCCAAAGTGTTCTCCCTCGGACAGTGGCTGTGTGGGAACACTTTTCACATGCTGTGCTGGAGTTCATGGGTTCCCTTCACTCAAAAGGGCAGGTCGGATACAGGGACCTTATGCCAAAAGCATGACACAAACTCTGAGGTTTATCTCTCAGCAGGGATGTAGGAAGCAATAAAAGTTTAATAATAATGGGAATAGTTTGGGACAGAGCCTGAGAAATAATCCAGAATTCTTGTAAGATGTTTAAACCTTGTCTGGAGCCTAATGCAAACTCTGATGCAATGAACAGCAGTCAGTGCTTGCAGGAGCTGGACCCGGCTGTCTTCCACAAGGCTCCCCTGCCTGTGCTACTTCTCTGATATTTTTGGTTATGATGGCTTGTTCATCTCACTTGAGAGAGCTCATAGAGCACTTAGTGACATGTAATGAGAATTGTTCCACCATTCTTGACAAAACAAAACTCAAAAGGCTGTTCTGTGTCCAGCTGGTCCACAGACACCTCTGTCTCTGGCCAAAACACTGGGAATCAGTTTTCTCCCAGTACCAGGAGCTCATAGCTTTCCCCACTTGAATGCCCAGAGTCACCATAAACAGAATTAAACTATCTTATGCACTGAGAGCCAAAGTTTCTTTGCATCTGTTCCTCATATCCCTTAGTGTGACAAGTGGCAGTTTAGTAACTGTTACCCTTTTTTGTAGGGCTGCAGGCACAAAAGCCGTGGCCAGTGCTCACATTAGGGAGGCATTTCTGAAGTTGGCAGAGTCATGAGAGACTTGTTGGCCCGGACATTAGGACATGAAACTGAGCCAGAGGCAGTGACTTCTGTGATTTTTAAAAAAATTTAGTATTATTTATTTTTGATTTTTCTTTGAACATTTCCGCCCTTGTTCTTGTCTATATGGACTTTATTTTTCTCCTCACTGCTGAAGAATAGCTTGGGGCCTGTGATGTTAATGTTTAAAAAAAATACCCCGTTTCACTCTTTATCTTCCACTATGCTGCAAAGGGGCTGATGATGGTAAGGGATTCTTGGTGCAAAATGATCTGCCTGCACATCTGACTCTTGTTGCAAGACTGTGGCAATGCACAAGGCAGATGCCAGATCCCAGATCCCGGACACCAAGGAAATCTGGATGCTGCAGATGGGTAACTGGTGCTGTAACTGTTTCGGGAAGCAGGAGGTGGTTCCTCACCACTCGTCCTGGTTTCTCAGGGCTCAGATGAGGGCCTCTGCAAAGACTGCTGATGGCAGCACGAGGGACAGGATTGCCTACCTTTTCTTCAAGCTAGGGAGCTGCTGCATGAAAAGGCTTCTATTGTTAGCCCCTCCATTAGGCTGCCGAGCGTTCTCCAGCACAAAAAGACTTCTGTTCACTTCCACAGCACTGAATTAGCAACCACAGACAAACCCAGTGCCTGACGTGAGCGGGGCCTTGTGGGCACTGCTGCTGCACCAGCAGAGTCAGGGCAGCTCCTCAGACTGCTGAGGGGGCAGTGCCAGCTGTGCTGTGATGCATCACAGTGAGCCTGGCTACAGGGATTGCTTGTCCTGACTAAGGAAGATTGACAGGGATGAATCCCCAGGTGTGCAGACAACTCTGTTATGAATGTGCCTGTGGAAGGAAATTATGATAAAAATCATCTCTCTGTGTTGAGAAGGGTTGGGAACGGTGGCTGCCGGGTGTCAGTGTCCAGTTGACCAGTCATGCTTTAGAGTTTCCTCCTTAGCAGAGGTCAACCCAAGCTGGGAAGTTTTGGCCCAAGTCCCCAGAGACAGCTGCTCTGAAAGGTCAGGTCTCCATCCCTGTGCATTGCAGCCACCTGAGTTAAGGAGTGTCATGTCCTTCAAAGTCACAAAAAGGTGTAAGAGAAGAAATATTTTCTTCTCAGGTTTGTGGACAGAGAGGAATGCCTTGTGATTAAACACAACTTGTAATCCTTAGGGCGAAGACATGAAGCCTTCATAAATCCTGCCCCGGCTTTAGCTTACATGAGAGATTAGACAGAAAAATGCCACATATCCTTGTTCACTTGGCTGGAGCAGATACAACCAGAGTTGAAGTTTACACGGATCCTAAAATGAGACCCAGGGAATGCACTCTTTAACTCAGTGTTTGTGCAGAATAGATATTTGCTTGTGGAAGGGTCCACTACATTCAACCTTTCCCACGCTGCTTGGGAGCCCAAGGCATAGGAAGAAAACCCATCATCAATAATAAAGCTCGAGTTGAGCTAATCTCGTCTCAAATTTCATTGGTGTTTGCCTTCAGGATCTTTTGATGAAGCTCAAAATTGTGGAGCATGAATCCAGCATGCATCTGTTGCATGGGAAGTGTTTGA
This sequence comes from Ptilonorhynchus violaceus, assembly GCA_013397565.1. NCBI lineage: Eukaryota > Metazoa > Chordata > Aves > Passeriformes > Ptilonorhynchidae > Ptilonorhynchus > Ptilonorhynchus violaceus. The sequence goes on along the minus strand of VZRJ01004645.1, from coordinate 386,734 downwards.
CCAGTGACAGGATCCAAGGGAACGGCTGGATCTGTGTCAGGGGAGGTTTAGGCTGTATATTAGGAAAAGGTTCTCCCCCCAGAGGGTGGTCAGGCACTGAACACAGGCTTCCCGGGGCAGTGGTCATGACCTCAAGGCTGCCAGAGCACAAGGAGTGTTTGGAAAATGCTCTCAGGCACATGACGGGATTCTTAGAGTGGTCCTGTACACAGCCAGGAGTTGGACTTGATGATCCTTATGGTCCCTTCCAACTCAGGATATTCTGTGAACTACTCGGAGTTGGGAGGCATCTTTGAAAGTGAAAATGGGGTGAACTGTAATTTGCTTTCCAACAAACATTGGTAGCCAAAGAAACAATGTCCAGAGGCCTTTGAAAATACACTGCTAAAGCAGAAAATCTCTGTCACTCACTTATATATTTCCAAAGCTTCAATCCCCATCCAGTGGCAGCAGACAAAGCATCCAAAGACAGTGCCAGGAAACGCTGAAAGATGTTGGCACCCATCAGTGCCGAGTACACCTGAGAGGTGGAAAAAAACCTCTTTCCAAGTGTTTGTTTTAGGTAAGAGAAGGTTTATGTCCACTCATTCGCACAGCTGAACTGGAAATAGAGTTCTGGTCTTTCCATTTTCAGCCAGCCACTGCCTAAATCTTAAAAAAAAAAAACCAACAAAAAAAGGATTCCAGGTTTCTTTGTCGACTGAAATTAGGAAAAGAACAACAGGAGCAGAACAAGAGCAGCTTATCCAGGACACAGCTTGTTAACATCCTAACTGGTATTCAAGCATCATATTAATTTTTCACACTTGCATTAAAAAATCCCTCCAAAAAAAATCAAACCCCAGTGAAGAATGATTCCTGCTGATAAGAAAATCACTGTGCTTAAATTCATTAATAGAATAGGCTGTGGGATACATTTCAAAGCATGGGGTGAGAAATAAGCTCCCAAATCCCATTAAGAAATAACAGGATTTATGTGCATTCCTCCCATATATTAACTTTCCCCTCTGGAAACGTCTTGTGCTGAGTTGGTGCCATTTTTCAGGCAGGTGCGGTGTTTTGCAGTTCCCACAGACCTCACCAGATAATCTGCCAGCCTGAAAGCCATTCCCCATTCTGCGTCAAGAATGGGGATTTTCCAACGCGGGGCTGAATGAGGAGCTTGGCTGACAAATGCCACGGCAGCGTGCGGCACCGGGGTTCAGTCACACATTCTGCAGCAATGCCGTAAGCAGCTCTGTCCTGGCCGCATCCGCCGCTCCCGGGTTTTCAACCCGAGCCAGCAGAGATCCAAGAGATACGAGCTTTTAACAAGCGCTGTCGGGAGTGGGTCGTTTTCCAAACACGGCAGGCGGAGGTGCCATTTGTGAGCTGAAGTTTTGCGGGATTGGCTTGTAGGATCAGCAGGGCCAGAAAATGTCCCAGTACCTGTGGAGAACTTCTGACTCCCTGAAAAGGAGTGTCCGCTGTAGCCATATGGAAGTTTTTTCCTTGGTTTTCTGTTCAGCTTGTAAGCAGTATTTATTTTCTCCATCACGGTAGTGCCAGCAGGATAAAGTTAAAAGCCACAACCCCTTTAATGCTGTTTATGAGTGTAATAAAGAAATCTGCTCCCAGGTGGTTGGAATTTATAGTTGTGATACAGCCACGAGATGTAAGTATAAAACCCCAAATGTGGGCATGGGTGAAGAGTGAGGCAAGAGTAAGTCAGCAACTGCACTGGGGAATTTAGTACCTCGTACAAGAATGATGTTGCTTGAGGTTTATGCATTATTTCGTGTTGGATTTTAAGCTGTTTACAATGGCACATAATTGCTGGAATAATCGTGTCCTTGAGAACTTGCAGCAGTGCTGGATCCATTATTGCTATTTTTTTATTTGTCTGTAAAAATATGTATTCTTTAAATGAATGCTTCATTTAGAAAAGTGGATTGGTCCCCAATGTCAGATGTCATGTTTTCATACATTGATTGATGACCGGTCTTGCCAGTGGACTGAGAGAGACCCACATTTCTCAAATGCAGTCTCATAGAAACTGGGAAATGAGCTGATGGAATCCAGACCAAAGATCTGGCTGTCTTCCAGGGGCAAATACATGGCAAGACACATTTCCAGTTTCAAGAGGGGGGCTTGAAATGGAGAAAAAATGTGAAACAGAGAGAGGTGGGGTCGTTGGGGGGAATCTTCATTTTCTCAATGGTCCCTCTCCCCTCCCTCTTGCCCTGCTCCGCTTGGTGTTCGCTCAAAAGCAGTTGCCAGTGTTTGTTGAATAGTGTCAGCACAGAAGGGATGCAGCCGCTGACCTGACTAAAAGGCAACAGCAAAAGGTTAGTAGAATTAGTCTTGTACTGCAGACTTGTATTAATAGTTGTATTGTGGGGTTGTTGGCACAAACTCTGCAATTAAATAAGTTGTTGGCACTCTTCCCTAGGTTAAATTACTATGGCTGTTCCCCCTGCTTGCAAGTCAATGAATACAACACTTTTGGGGAGGCAAGTTCAAACGTTTTTGTTCTTTGGGGACTCTGCACATTTCTGGTCTCAAGCTAAGAGGTTTCTGCTGGCTTTCCAAGCAGACCTCTGTTGTTGTTCTGTCTCTGCAAACAGCCCGTGCAAACTAATCCTGGAATAGCCAAGCAGGGAAGGAGGTGGGTGAGAGGGAAAGACACCACAAAAGACTGATGGAGAAACAAATGCCCTTAGAAGAGGTCCTTGCTTTCTCTCCTGCCCAGATCCACGGATGTTTCTTAGCACTGGGCTATTGTTGGAGAGGATTAGTTTTCCATCACAGCTTCATCAGGGGCAACTTAGCCTTTTTGTCAGCCCAAAAACACAGCCACAGACACGGGAGGGGAGGGACTCCCTGTGTATCTTTGCCCAAAAGTGCAAAGCAGCCCCTTATTCCAGCCTGAGACCCTCTTCCCACTCCTGCTTTAAGCAATGGCAGTTGGGTTTGGTCCAGGGGTCCCCACACCCCTCTGTGCCATTCTGCAGGGGCCACTCTCAGCCGTATACCTCCCCAGCCGGAAAAACTTTGGCTTTCCAGTTTATTAACAATTCCCTCTACTTTGGGAAAAGGAGTCCTTGTGCTTCTTCCCGAGTCTGTCTCTAATGTAGCAACACATGTTGGCCTGCCAGCTGCACCCGTGTCCTCACCTGTTCACTAGGGGGTACATCCAAAAATCGTTCTTCCCTCCGTGTAGTCCAGTCCTTTGGGGTGGCGGCCTGTAAACCTCAGGCACAAGAACTGCAGGTGCTTTGCTCTCTATTTTCCTGTGGCCAGCGTTGAAAGGCAGCAAGGCTGTGGGGAGGCTGTGATCTGTATGGTCTGAGCTGAGAAACCTGTACAGAGAACTTCCAAGATTTCTAAGAAACTGGCGCTATACAGAAAAATGTCTAGGGAGAACCTTCATCTGTGCTTCCCTTAAGACTGGCTGCTGTTTTAATCAAGTGTTGGAATTAATTATGAAGTGCAGTTAGAGGTTTCCCTGCCTGACAGGGACATGGGCTTTTTATGGCTTCTATCAATATTTGATGGGGACTGATGGAGAGTGAGCCACGGACACACCAATAGAAGCTGGAGGATTGGAGAAAGGAGTAAGCAGAAACAAAACTAAGTGCGCTTGAGTGACTCTGTGTCTCTGCTACTTGTTATGTATCTCATCAGCTGCTGAAACAAAAGGTTCCTCTGCTGGTTGGAGCTGAAGAGAACCAAGGCGACCATCTATTGTTATGTATGTTTTATTCTACTCGGGCTGGGATCTTGTCAGCTCTCATTAGCTTAACAGGTTGGACTGTGTCACCCCTTGGATGGGAGACTTTGCAAGGCAATGAGAAATGACGCAAAGTGGTTCAGGCTGTGGTCCTGCTCCCGCTGAGTCAGTGCTGAATCACTGACCGCTCGGGGTTTGGGGGGAAGAGGATGTGATAGCACTGCTCTGTGAGATCTTCTGCCTCTGGTGATGAGATATTATAGAAGGTCAGGCAGTGGCATATTGTACTGGGGAAAAAATGTGATGCCACCAGCTAAATTCTGTTCGGGATAAATCACATGCCAACAACGGCATTATCATCCTAATTTTTTGTGAGTCACATTAAGCCCTCTTTGTAATTCACAGGGGGTTGTAGTCTGCCCTTGTACTTTTGGTACCAAGCAGAAGCCTCAGTGAAATCTTTTGGGTCAGTTGCTGACTATTCAGCACTCCAGAATGAGTCTGTTTCTCTTTGGGGCAAGTTGAAAAAGGGGTAGTATCCTGCCATTTCCAATAAAAGCATTATATTCCATTATGCCTGTGGTTGTGGCATTCCCCAATGACCGGAAGGGAGCAAATGAATCCAGTGGCAATTGGATCTGAATTGTGAGGCTCCCTGCGTCCCTGTGGGATGTCACCGGCCAGCTTCACCTCACCACCTAGAAATCTGCAAGATGAGTCTATTGTGACAGAGTATGGCTTTAATATACTTCCTAACAAGGTAGTTCAAGGGAAGAATCTCTATACCTGGTAAAAGCTGGGAATGTGGGGAGCTAGAAAGGAAGCCAAAATTAGAAAGACACCTTTCTGCGCATGTGAGGTGAGAGACTGGGCCTTCCCAAGCTCTGTAGCTGTCCCTGCAAATTCCCTAGCCAAAAAAAAAAAAAAAGGAAAAAAAAAGAAAAAAAAGATGCATAAAAGGAAAGTGAGGTTGTCTCGTAGCTGCTCAACAGGCAACCCTGAGATCCCTCTGGCAAGAGCAACTGAAGCTGAATTTGTCATTGTTTGGCTTGTGTCACCCAGCTGGTCGGGTCAGAGAGCTTCTCTGACCTGAGTCCACGAGTGATGGACAGGTCTGTAGCGGGCATTATCACAACATAATCACATGGAGTGAAAGGAAAACCCTGTGTGCCTTTCTTAACTTTTTCTCTCCCCATTTTCCAAATCTTTAGGATAATACATCTTTTCTTATTTTACTCTGAATCCGTTAATGCTTCTGTTGTGTAATAAGGTTTTCACAGCAAAATATGGCCTGGAGAGGAGTAAATGGAACTCTTCCAAGGATCCCCAAAGATCTGCAAAGATTCTGTTCCACTGCTAAAGGAAGCATTAATCATGGTCAGAAATATTTCCTGCTGGGTTGTAGTGTGCTCTGGTTTCCTCTCTCCCTCAGGCACAGTGGGAATTCCAGCTGATAAGAACGTGGGGTAGTTTTATTTTTCTGGTTTAAGTTAGCTAAATCGGTTTTGGAATGGAGCAGAGGGCCTGTGACTTCTTAGTGGTATTACTGCTCTTGCCAAAACCAACAGCAGCCAGGAAGAAAAATGCTGGAAACCCAAAGAGCCTGGTCAGGAGGAGAGAGGAGGAAGAATTTTGTTGGCCTGGGGACTTATGAAATTCCTTTTCTCTTTCTGTATATATGGATATATGTGTGTTGCTGGCTTGCGCAGAGCGTGGGAGGAGATGTGCATTTGGAGCAGGCAGTGTCAGGAGTTTCATTGTTCACTTGGATTTACAGGTTTTTATTTACTCACAGGATATTGGTCATGGCATGAATACTAATTTCTAATACATGGAAAGCTTAAAGAACATAGAACTATGTAATATTCTTGGTTTGGTGGCCTGTATAAAGAGACTAGTTCTTGTGGAGCCTGAACCAAAATCGTGGCAAGATGCAAAGAATAGAAAAAAAAATTAGGGGCTCGTGCTGAACTGACGAGATTGTTTGACCCTGTATAATAAATGCAGGTGAACTTTGAAATGAAAAGACCAAGACCAAACCTGAAGTATTCTGCTTTAAAAATGTCAAAGTTAAAAGTTTCAACCCCTTAAAGTTATTCCTTTTCCCCTGCCTTTTAGGGATCAACACTCCTTACTGCATTTAACCTGCATGGGGAAGCAGCCTTGTTCTTGGCACTGGAATCACACCATAGCTAAATCAGGATGCCCTGCCCTTGTCTTTTAAACTAAAGCTCTGCTTGAATGTGGAGCAATTTATCCCTCATCCACCTATGAATGACATTCCTTATTATCTTTGGGGCTTATTTTGAGCTTTTGTCTTCTGGTGAAATAGAGCTGAACCTCGACAGAATCCCCCTTTAAGACCTTGTCTTAATAGTACAAGGGATATCTTAAGCTCCTAGGAAAACTTAAGTAGGGAGGCAGAATTTTCATAAAGGAATGGATGTGATGATACCACTGGACATTATTCCTGTGCATTTCATATTTCTAATGGAAAAAGATATTTTGCTTTCTTTATTATTATTATTATTGGTAACTGGAGCTGAGTGAAAAATGGATTTTCAAGTCACTGAATGTTAAAAAAATACTTGCACTTGATCCAGATGGTTTCTTTCAATAACATTTTTAGTTTTGACAATTCCCAGAGATAGCTTCAACTACTAAAATCAAACCAAATAATGGCACGTTAATTCAAATTAAAAAATTGTAACTTCTTGTTTTAAAAATAGTGGCCTTCAGGCTGTTTTCTTTGTAATGAATATTTTATCAGAATCCGTGCGTGTTGGGAAATGTTTCCAAAATTAACATGTCACCAATTGGATTTAATCACTTAAGTCACACAGGCATAAGAAAAGTTGATGAGCAGTCTTTAAAGCAGAGCAGATGAGAACTGGATTTGCAGGAACACTCAGTGTCCAGGGAGGTTTCCCTGATCCTTATTTGAATACTCATAAAAAAATCTGACTTTCTCACTCAAGTTCCCTGTTGGCAACTGCTCTTATTTGTTCACACCCAGTAGCTCTCACCCGTGATATCTTTCCACTCAGGTGAGATACTGTGGCCCTTTGCCCGTGAATGCTGCAGTGCAGAGAGGCAGGGAAAGAGATCTTACGATGAGCATCATCCCCAGGTCTGCCAGGAGGACCGGAGTTGCCTCTGCCTGAGCTAAAAACCTCCACCCTAAGCAGAAGCTTGTGAGGAACTGGATAAGGCCGGGCAGGAGGCACCGTGTGCTCAGCTTTAGTGCTTAACGTCCCCCCACAGTCCCAGCTGCCAAAACCTCGTTATTTCAACTGTTCCAAATAACTTGTGAGGTTTGTCTCTAAGTTTAGGGGTAGCACTAAACCAGGGAAAGAGGTTTTGGTAGTGTAAGGCCTTGTCAGTGGAGCAACTTGAGAGAGTGAAGCAGCTTTTCTTAAAGCTGGTGTATGCACACCGGTCTGGTACTTGTGTGCGGTGTGAACCGTTGGCTTTGTGCATCCCTGGAAGTGTCCAAGGCCAGGTGGGATGGGGCTTGGAGCAACCTGGAAGGTCTAGTGGAAGGTGTCCCTGCCCATGGCAGGGGGTTGAAACTACACGGTCCCTTATGGTCCTTTCCAACCCAACCCGCTCTGTGATTCCAAGATAGATTCACCCACGCGGGCTCTGTTTGTGTCGGTGGCATAGGATTGGGTTACAGTGACACAGGCATCCAAACGTGCCTGGAGCTCGCCACGCCTTGCTGGATTTTATTGGCCTGGTGGAGCATGCTCCAGAGATGGGAGCTACCTGTGTGCTCGTGCCCAGCGTAACCCTCAAGCAGCCCGCTGCAATGTCAGCTGGAATGTCATGAGACTTGGTGTTTCTGCCCAACCTCGTTCTCGGTTCGGTATTGCTCTGGCTGTAATTCACAGCACGTGAGCTCTGGCCCTCAGGAGCTGCCTCACTCCCAGGGCTTGCCTTGGCTGAGGAGCCGTGGTGGCTTTGCCCCGCCCGGGGTTAGCTGAGGACAGCTGCTGTGTGAGGGTGCTGGCTGCGCGCAGGCCCCACGCGTCCCCTCCCGCGGCACACGGGAACGGCCAGCGCGGTGTTCGAGGGGAGGCTGGGCTCTGTGCGTGTGTGTGCTAATGAGGCCCAGAGGTGCTGCCAGCCAGCCCTCTCCAAGGGCACTTTGCACATGAGTGCACCAAGAATGCACCAGCTATTCAACGATAATAAGTTTTCATAAGCACACGTTTCTGACCATGTCAAATTTTGTACCCATTCAGCTGCTAAAATCCATGGAATTTGACACTGGGGAAACAATCACATTTGAGAAGAGCTTGTACAAAGGGGAACTCACATTGCTTCCCAGCTAGAGCCTGAGCAGTTGATTGGCTTTTCTAACACAATATCTCACATTTATTCCTTAAGCAAGATTAAAACTTTAGAAGAAGAAAGATTAGTCAGCAAGATTAGAATAGAAAACATTCTTAGAGAGTTATATTAGCCATAAAGAATCATCTGCTCTCCACAACTGCAAAAGTAAAAGGACATTTTCCTTCCACAGTTTTGGACAGCATAGATCTAAAAGCACACAAATGGGGCCTAGCCCATTCTCAGCTCAGAAATCCCGTTATTTTCTCTAATATCACCTATGTGGATAAGGTAAACCGCGCTCAAGGGCGTGAAGAAGATGAGCAAACAGGAAAGCATCGTGTTCCTAGAGATCTTGGTGTCCCGATACCCAGACTACAGCAGCAGATGCTGATGTGCCCAAGGGGTTTTCACACTGAAATGAGGAGAATGTGATGTCTTCTCCATTAGAAAAAATCATAGAACCATGGAAAATCACTGGTGAGAAAGACCCAGTAAGCATCGAGGAGTGACAGCCACCACCATTGCAGTAGCAACAAGGTGTCATCCTTGTTAAAGACAAAGAAGGCTCTTAGATTGGCTCTCTTTTGCCTTCCTGGATGAAGTACTGAAGTACAGGAGGTGAAATCTCATTTCCCACACTGCTGGTCTGATATCAGTTTACCACAATAACTGCTCTCTGGAAAAATAAACATTAGCTCAGCAGAAGGCAAACTACAAAACACAAAGAGATGGAATATTAAGGAAATGGTGAGCAGTCACTTGAGGTTGAGCAGGAGCACTTAACTTTCTCACCCTAAGGGCTCGAGTGAGGTGAGAGGAGTTCCTGGCACTCATTAACCACAGATCCATTGTTCATTTGAAGCTTTTGCCATGGGGTGATCGATACTTCAAAACCTGCGTGGGAACTGACGGGAGATTAGGAACAAATAATAAAGTGAAACCACCTTACAGGCCTGATCCCTTCTCTGCTGTGGCTTTGGGCACTTTAATTGCTGGGCAGTGAGGAAAGCAGTGGTTCAAGAGAAGGGACCAAGGAGGTCCCTTGTGGGAGGACCAAGGAGCTGCTGCTTTCAATCTCGTTCAACCTCTGATCCCCATTTGGGCCCTCTTTTACCTCACTTTTGTTTTGGGGTCATTTGAGGTCTTCCTGCTGGCACACAAAGTCATAATTGTAGGTGATGGGCCATGAGACTAACATGGGCACAGAGGGCTTTTTGGGGTGTTGCACAACAAGGGCTTCAAAGTAATATCCTTGAGTGCCTCTGTGAGGGGTGTGATGAACAGTCAGGGCGGGAATCTCCTCTTAGAATTGTCCTGTGGTAAACCTGGAAAGAGTGAGTGACATGTCAGCAGTGTTTCTTCTGCTGCGCCCTGACATCACTGAAGCAGAATTTGGTTCTAGCTGTTTAAGTGTGATGGATGAGCATTTTTATCTGCCTGGAGAAATGGAGAGATGATGAAAGAGTCATCCAAGGACAGCCCTTGGGAGTTGGCCAATATCCCAAATCTGCTCTATGGCATCAAAGGACAGCATTTTTCGTCTGGGCTGCTTCTCTCCCAGCAGCAGGCGAAATAACCTTTCTCCTGCCTGATACTCCTTTGCTTCACACCTCCCCTGTTTTTTCCAGGCCACAACTGGACTTGGAATTAGCTGTTGATGGCAGAAAGAGAAGTGAGTGCTGTGGCTGAGCTATGGAAAGGGGACCTTTCGTAGGACAGAGGCCTTAAGAAATAAAATATAGTCTTTTTCTTTGAGCTCTGAAGAAAAGCTTATATGATGCTGAATAGCCATGGGACCTTTTTCTTAGTTCCTTTCTCAATTTTGCCTTCTCCATCATTCCCAAGAAAGGTCCCTGATTCATCAGATTCACCAGATATAATGCATGGAGCAATGATTTCCAGAGGCCAGTGCTTTAGCTGATGTAAATAAACACATTTATCATACTGGAACGACACCAGGATCTCAGCTGAGAAATTGGCTTGTGTTTTTCTTTCACTGGAGTGAATAATGTGTCCCTAAGGCACAAAACCAATTACTTAGGCATATTGCTCTGTCGCAAGGAAAAGACTCAGGAACTCAGGTAGGCAGTGTTAGGCATAAAGCTTAGGCACAGTGTTCAGTATCTTGTAACAGAATTTCATACGCTGCTTCAGCAGGACATTCAACCTCTGAACTGCCCCTTCAAAGAGGAGGAGACAGGAAAAACATGCAGAGAAACTTTAAAAATGCATCAGGTTATTCACCTGAGTGAGTTCTTGTGCTGCCCAAATAAAGAGCCACGCAGGTTTTGTTCAGAGAGTACCTTTTCCTTTGGAAAGCACGAGGAACACTTCTCATCATCCTCCCAAGAGAGAAAGAAGAAATATTTGTTGGCTGACATTTGCTTCAAGATCAGCCGCTTCCACGTTTGCTTGTGAGATTGGAAGGGATCACAAGAGTCTGATTTAGCAGCAGGGTGGATACTTGCAATGTTGGAAAACTGGTTTCAAAACTGAAAGTTTCTTCAACTCCTCTATGGACGTGTTTCCTCAGTACAAAAATCTGCTTAATGAAGGGTATTAGACAAGAATATTTTGGGCACCTCGACTCTATACACTTCATGGCTTTCAGTGAATCCTGTGCCAAACTTCTAAACCTTCTGCTGAGGTAACGGAGCTAGACAAGGCCAGACCACTAGGCATTAAAGCTTGGTCTGTGTTTTTGGACTGATAAGGGAAATGTTGTGTTAACTGGTTTAATGCATTTTTCCTATCACTTTAAATTATCTATATGCATTTATTTCTTTATTGTCAATCAAATAGTCAAACCCTTAATTCTGTTCTGTTAAAACCTGTTAATTCTGTTCTCATAGTACTTTAAAATCTGCAAAGAATCGTATTTACGTGTCATGCTTCGGTGCTTAACTCTAAATGGATTTCACTTGTGTGCATTTGGGGACCTGGACCTTTATACATTGATTTCTTCTCTGTACTTACTGAATGAAAGCAGCTTTTATGAGACTATGAGGTACAAGCAGACACCTAAACATACTGTGAGCATTTAGGTCAAAGCCCTTGTTTTAAACAGTAGTTTTTAAACCAAAGCATAGGGTTGCAGTTTTGCCAGCACCTTATTTTTTTATTGGGCCGGGGAAAAGCCGTATTTGGAGTTGCACTAAACCTGCAGGTTCTCTGGCTGTGTTTCAGTCTGCCTTCCAGTCAAACTGGCATTTGTCTCCCAGTTCCAAAAATGTTACTGTGATGATGATGTGTGAAATGGAAACAAGACAATTAGCGTTTCAGACACGCCAAGCTGGCACTGGAACCAACTCGCTTGAACTCTAAGGGAACAAATCTGACGCGGAGCCCATTCAGTGTAAACAGCAGTCTCAAAAGAGCAGCACGCCTTTATTTTCTGATCACGGTGGGTTAACGACTGCTTGTTAGTCCCAAGGTGTTCTCTCCTTCCCCACGTCCATTCCTCTGGAAAAAGGACTGGGGTTTGCCCTTATAACTCAAATTAAGAGTTTTGACCATGAAGTGATGAAGCATGTGCTGCGAGCTATTACAGCTTCATTGGCAAGTGGCAGGGCAAAATTGTTCAGGGACTGTGAGCACAGGAATGGATGATAAGAGCCTTTTCATTTATTAATCACTTTAATTCACATCTAAAACTCAGCCAGCTGAAAAATAACCAGCTCTGGAGAATGGGCACGTAGAGCACAACACGGTCAGCTCATAGCTCGGTCGTGACATCCGTGTTTTACTACTTGTACTTTGGGAGTCTGTGCCAGGATTAATGACTCTGGACAATGCTGAGAAAGTGTTCATGATATGCATAAGTTTATTAGATTAACTGACTAGGAGACATTTTGTGGAGAACTTCAGTGAGATGCTGCCAATCACATGTTTTAAATGGAATATTAAGTGTTTTAAGTTAAACTACAAAAAGCACATCACCAGTAGTTGGATGCTGCAGGGAAAAGATTAAACTGAAGGTGGGATTTTTATTTTCAATTTTTTTTTCCCCAAAGAAAAGTTTCAGACTGGAATTAATTACTCATGAACCTGTGTTATCATGCTGAACGTTCACACATTTAATAGGGTTTTAGCTGTATTCTAGAAGTCTTCCAAGACTTAAATCCCCTGTAGTCCATGGAGATGGAGGTGGTAATAGATATCTTGGATAGATCAGATACTTGATGCTGGGAAGCTTGTGAACTCCCACCTTGGAGGAGGAGAATGTTCACGGTGACAGACACCCATCAGCCCCATACAGCTGTCCTTGCACCAGGGTTACCCTTGCTGCTACTTGGAGTGGAGGGAGAAGGAGAGGATTTAAAACATTTTCGTTCATTAAAGTATGACAAAAGACCTTATTCTGCCCAGGCATGCAGCCCACAAAGCTGTTTAGGGACTGAAAGAATCAATTGAGGCGATCCAGCGGCAGCAGGACAAAAGACCTCGGGCAGTGTAATTAGCTAAGTACTGCCTGCTGCTCCTTCAGCCTCCACTCAGTTAATCAATCAGGACAGGGATGGCTGAGTGGAAAACATCGCTGAGATCATACACTGACCACAGGCACCTGGGCTCCTCTGAGAGCCATGGTGGGCTTGTGGGGCTTATAGATTTTACCAATAATTGGAAACAACTTCCCCATAGGTGGACATCCAAACTGAAGGCAGTTCTTGTGACAATGCTAGTGGCAAGCAGAGAAGAGAGACTCTATCCCTGTGTGTGCTTTGCACACTGTTTGACTCTGAAGACATACATGAGCATACAGTTACATCTGTGATTTTTGTAGGGACCTCTAGAATCCAACAGGCCACCACAATCACCGTGCTGTTTTCATACTCCGTATTCTGGCTCTCCATGTGATGAAGGCATTAATCTTTACCTCAGTAAGGGCCAGAATGCAGGAGGGAATCACACTGCTCAGGCTTTGTTCAAATCTGGGGGTCTGTCCTGTCAGCAAAAGGGAGATTCAACAAAAAGATACTCAGCTGGCTCTGCTCCTAATTCAGCTTGAGGAACAGATGCTGGGATTTTACTGGAACTGGTGCTCTGTGCAGCTTTTCAAAGGCCAGCACTGTACATTTTTAATTATTATACTGGCAAGGGTGAGAGCCAACAGCAGCAGTTCAATATTAGTGTTCCCAAAAGCCTCTGCTGGGACAGCTGGAAACTCAGACTCGCAGCCTTAAGATTTGTTGTCCCATTTCCCTGTGGTTTTGCTCTTCTCCTGCAAGGCCCTTTGAATGTGAGCTCGTCTTCAAAGCTCACCCAAGCTTTTCACAAGTTCAGCACCATCTGCTTTGATAAAGACAGGGCAGTGCCTGGTTTCAACCAGCTTGGATAAAGACACTTCCTCTGAGAGAAACAATATCTTTAAAAATTTGGAAGCCTGGAGGAAGGCTTTCTACCGGCCATCTGTAGCCACAGCGAAGGAAATAACCATTCCAAGCCTTTTTACAGGGGGACTTTTTCCCTGAAAAATCCTTCCGTATAGGCTTCATCCAAACCCCATGAAATGGAAAAGGCATATACAAAATTTAGCAATGCGTGGTCAAGTCCCTGGAAGGATATTAATTAAACTAATTCCAAACAGCCCAAGCAGTGTCTGCCACAGTATTTCTGCCTCGAGGTTTCCAGTGTACTTTTTGTTCTTTCCCCTTGGAACGTTTATGCAATCTCTAAGTTTTCTGCAGCTTGTTTGTCTCAAAGCTGTTGCTGCAAAATTGTTTGCCAGAACATTGTCATCGTTCACAGGACCTATTTTTAAATTCCACCAAGATTCCTTAAGTGAGAATGTTATCCCAGAGAACTGTACATCCCAGGGATGCTGTGGAGCGACTTGGAGCTGAAACAATTGACCACATTCATTGAAGTGGCAGGGGAGACCATAGGGAAACAGTGTAGTTACCTTCACTGGAATTTGGCCAGCGTCCCGGATACCACTAATGCCTTTGCTCTTACAGGAGTGTCCTGGGATTTTCATTAATGTATAATTCAGCTTATAAAAACATGTGCCTGCTGCCTTATGCCCCGGAGCTACGGCAATTAAAGAAATGCTGTTTAGCCTCTGTGTAACGACTAGCTTTAGCAGGCACATTCCCTTCCTTTCTAATTATTCCTGCTCCTTTCCTTCCTCCTCCCACCCCCAGGATGCAAGAGTAAAGTTTCCAGTGCATTTTGTAAACAGCGTGGAGCAGGAATATGATTTTTCAATGCTTGAGACTCAAGCTAATAAAATGGAAAAGGTTGTGCAATATTTGGATATAAAGTGCTCTGTGTACCCGGATTCATCCATCACCTTGCGTCTGTAACAGTGATACCTCCAGAACCTGGCACTAGGTGCAAGAAAAGAGGAGACCAGTGACCCAAATGGCCTTCTCGTGATGTAGGAGTTAGGGCAGATTTTGTGTGCTGCTCTAGTTCAGATATAAAACTGGAACATGGAAACTTGGTAATTCAATTCTTACCTGAAATCAAGGGCCTTTCGCTGCTGAGAGCCGAACATGTCCTTTCACATCGTCCTTGTTAGTGGGAATCTCATAGTTGTTTGTCCTGCCAGTTTATTTTCAGTGACATTTTTGGAAGCAGAAGAGCAGTAAAAAAAAAAAAAAAAGAAGAAGAGGACTGTGAGAAACCAGGAAATGGGACCAAGTGGAGGAGAAGACAGGAAGGGAATGCATGTGTTCAGTTTGTGTTTGCAATGGTTGTGTGGGACTTTTCCCTGGCACATGTGGCAGGACAACAATTTGAAACCTTTCCTGTAGAAAGGCATTTACATGTCATCCTGGAGATGCAGGACAAGGTGTAAATCCAAAGCACACAGGAAGGAGAAAAAGACAGTGAGCAATGTGCCTGGTGTTTTTACAGGTATGTTTACCTCATCCATCTCCGTGGCACCTGACAGCTCTGGAAACTTGGACCTCCCTAAACCTGAACTGCAGCTACATTCATTTGTGTGTCTACTGAAGCTAAAAATAGTTTTGCCAAAAAGTGTTTGGCTTGGTAAATGAATAAGCTTGGAAATGCGGGTATAAATTCCCCCCCCAAAAGGTCCGGATAAGACAGTTCCAAGCAAGATGTGGCTGCTTCAGAGGATTCAAGGAAGGAGAGGGATAGGTGCTGTGTGTGACTGTGAGAGTGGCTTTAGGGAGCACCTTTCCCCGACACCCACATCTGAAGGGATTTTTTTAAGGCAGAAGAGAACAAATGTCTTTTCTCTCACACCCTGGCAGTTTTTGCACTATTAATGTCCACATCTGCAGTACAAAACTAACAAGAAAGTTCCTGAAATACTATGAAATGCCTTGTAAATCACCAGCTAAGCCTGCTCTTATCATCTTAGTTTCCAAATTGGTCGAGAATTCTCTTGAGCTGGTGAAAAACCTTCCCATGCAGGTTGAAGACATTTTGGCTGATGTGTGGGTTTTCAATATTTAAATTAAGAAATAAGGTAAATACCACTCTTTTAAGAGTTTATTCTTGCTTTTCCACACAATAAAATTTATTCAAGCATCTGCCTTCGAACCTTTCAGATATTCCCTGTGGCTTAAGTGCAGCACTACTCTGTTTTCACAACAACAGTAATAATTGAAACATTATTTCCATTGAAAAAGGAGTTCCACGTAAAAGCAGTTGTCCCCTGAATGTCGAGCTGCCGCGGGGTGGCAGCAGAGGATAGGGCTAGTGACTGCAGGGGCGAACCGACCAGGGCTGGGTATCTCCCTCGCAGGGTTTATTGCTCCTTCTCCCTCCTGCTCCCAGGAAGCCCTTCCAGACATCCACATGGTCGGAGCAAGAACAGGCTCTTCAGTTCCCGTGCTCTTTTCCATTTGGATACCCTGATACACAGAAATGCCCATTTTTAAAACTAGCTGCTGCTTGGACCTGTGGAACTGACCATCTGTGAAGATGTCAGAGGAAGAGTCCTTCTGGCAGACAAAAGAAACTGGGAAGAAGGCGGCAGGGAGGAAGAGTGACAAGCTGATCTGTAGGCAAGGAAAAGGAATCTCCCGGGCTGTGAGCCTGGCATCTTTCATGGGCACTAAATTCACTTGAGAAGACTTTTTAATAATTACGGAAGGCCAGGGGAATAAAGAAAGGGTTTGCCAAGAGTGATGTGATGACAATGGCTTGGACCGTGAAATTCCCCTTTTGTCTCGGCGCTGTCGCTCTGAGCCGCGCGCTGCTGCCGTTCCCTGGTCTGAGGGGACCTCTGGCTGTGGCATTGTGCAGGGTGTGTGACCTGGCAGTGAGTCAAGCAGCACCGAGCCACCGTGCTGGGATGAGCTGGCCCAGCTCCCTCTGCAGGGTCCCTTAGCATTTCCTTCTCATCCCTAGGGATGCCAGCGGTACTCTCATGCCCTGAAGGACACCTCTCTGAGAGCTGAACTGAGTTTTATTTGCTCTAGGCTGCTCTAAGCTTTGATCTTCAAAGAGTCCCTAAAAATTTTTATGTCTGATTCTTATTAAAATGAGAAGTGAACACCCTAAATCCCTTCACCAGCTATTGAGTCCTGGCGAGAGCTCCAGTCGGTTCATCAGGCATGGCTCTGCTGCATCATCTGGGTTTTTTTCCTCTCAGACACTGTTTAGTGGTTAACAGTTTGTATTAGTGGGCTCAGGGAGAAGGAAAAGCATGACGAAGAAGGGAATATAGGGCAAAAGATAGAAAGGGAGATGATAGCACTGTCAGGGAGAGGACAAATGCAGCAAACAGAGGAGAATGAAAGCTGTGGAGATAAGTGGGAAACCAGAAATAATGATGGAAGGACATCCAACAGTAGTTCCTCATGATTTTAGGAAGGGGAACATTGCTGTGAGAGAAAATGCCCCAGTGCTGTGGACATGCATGAACTATTAAAGGTGGCGAGCCTGGTTTGGCATCAGTGCAGCGTGACCTCCGTCAGAGCAGGGAGTGTGGCTCCAGTGCTGCTCTGTGGTGTTTCCTGTGACCCTGGAAAAGTTACATAAACATGGCTCCTGTTTTTATTCCTCTCTAATTTAGGAACAATACTTCCTGCTGTCTTCCCGTGGTGCTGAAAGGTCGAATTAGCTAATGGAAGGAAAGTTCTTGAGGATCATTACTGCTGTTTTCGTTACTATCATTATTGCTATTTATAATAGGTATAATGGAAGTGTTAATATTGGGGTAGGGAAACAAGGGAAAGAGAAGTGGCAAACATCAAAAGCAGTAACTGGCCATGCTGGGGCCAAGGATCTGTCTCCATGAGAGATAAGTACTACCTGTTCCAGTAGCCAGAAAATCCCTTACCCTTAGATTCACCTAATTTGTGGAATTACCTGATTGCAGGGTGGATTTTTGTGACATTTCTGCTTTGAATTCATATGAGCAATATGCCAAGGCAGGAAGTTCACTGCCTAATCATGTGATGAAAAAAACTCTCAACAACTGTACTTTAAGAGCTGCTGATTGTCTCCTTTCTCCTCCGAACCCTTCACAGGTGTGTGTCAGTCATATTTTCTTACCTGGGAATATTTTCCAGCTACCTCAAAAAGCAACAATCCAAAGAAAGTCTCCTGACAGTTGGTCACCCTGTCAAGCCTCAGGGGGTTATGACGATATAGCTCATAACAGCAAGCAGAAAAAAGTAATACAGAAGTCTGGGAAAACTTGTAAAGCATCCTGTAGAGAAGGGCACAAGGCAGTGCTATGTAACAAAGATTGAAAGGTGAGTTCCAAATGTTGCCACTTGTGCCTTGATTTTAGAACAGGCGGGAGATTAAAGCAATAACTGAATTTCCCTCTACGGCTGTTCCTGTGATGCTAGGGTTGACTTTCCCCAGCCTTGAAAAGTTGTCCTTGGAGTAGGGAACAAATACAGTTTTGCAGACACATCTCCAGCTTGCCTGTTTTCCTAGATGGCAAGGACGGGCAGAGGAAGGGAATGGAAGGTACAGAAGGTCGTGCAGTGCAAAGCAAAAGAAACTGCCAACAGCAAAAAATAATGACGTTCCTATGCTGATCCATTTGCACTCACTGACAAAAGAGACATTTTTGAGATGGGTCAGTTCTTGCACGATTTACATTTTGTTTTGTGAGCGAATGTTAGTCTGTGACATCCCATAATTTGAGGGATACACTGCAGCCACCAAGATGGGCTGTTCGGAGATGGTGCGTGGGCTCTGTACGGGTGCCTGTGGGAAGAATTAGAGAACAGCTGATGCCATTGACTGTATGTCCTAAGGTTTGGAGGGTTCAGGCAGTCCCTGTACAGCACCTTACCTCAGTTTTAGTAATTACAGCTGTTTCCACAGGCCCATCTCCATTTTTGAGGGATGCATGGCACTGAGTGAGGAACATTGGACTCCGTAGCTGTGAGGCAGTGCTCTGTCCTGTGCTGGGTGACCACATGTTTGATAGCCCCATGCCTCGGCTGTAATGGCCTCACTGTCAAAATGTTGTAGAAAATGGGGTTTTAGTTACTGAAACCTTGTGAGAAATGTGAGAAAGGACTGTAAGGTTGGGGGCAGGATGGCAAAGCAGGGGGAAAAAAAGAGTCCTTGGGCGTGTTTGGGGCAGAGCAGAAGACCTTTCCAGCAGACTCTTTGACAAACAGCTATTTTTAACTCTCCCTTTGCAAGGCAAATATTAACCCTCAGCCGTGTGCAGCCACCGGCTTTGTGTGCTCTGGAGAGGGGCGAGCTGTATCAGCTACGGCAGAGGAACAGGGAACGAGTTCTTGTAGCCCCTCGAGCTGATAGCAGCCGATAATCGCCGCAGACCAAACAGGATCAAGTTAACGTCCTCCAGCCCCACTATTTGCATCACCTGGTACTACACCCTCCGTGGCATGCTTGGAATGGATTGTTTGCAAAAACCAAACAGTGAGCAGAGAAGTAAGGCTCTCTGATTCCCGTGTGCACAGGCAGGGTGTGTTTGAAGGCTGGGATTGAAGCTGGCCTCGTGCAGCAAGCACAGGAAGAGCAGGAGACAGCAGTCCCTCAGGTTTTAACACGGCAAAGGGCGAGCACTGCTCTGCAGCTGCACAGGCATCGCTGTTCTGTGGCTGACCCGGGTGCACCTCGGTCTTTCCGTGCCTTGCCCGGTTGCTGTGGGCTGTGAGCAACAGGAGGGAAAGGCAGGAAGATGCACTGGTGACTGGATTTATGCTGGCTGAGAACCAGCTGGTTTTGCCCTGTCCTGCAGCTGCTCTTCTCCCTGCCCAGAGGTTCAGTCCATATGTTGCCACTGTGTAGCTGAGAGCCGATTTTGGTGCTGTCTCTCTCTTGCTCACCACTGCTTTTCCACATCTGTTTCCTGTCCCTCTGTTTGTCAGACCTGTCCATTCATTCTGGAGGGCTTGGGGCAGGAATTGTCCGTGGTGAGGTGTTTGTACCATGCCTCTAAAAGCAGGACCTGATACAGCTCTAGGCATTACTCACAGCAAACACAGATTAGTTCCTTGTCTTGTATATGCAAAGAGGGGTGGAGAAAATTTATTGTTAGTTTTGCCTCTTGTTACAGAGAAGATCCTGGAGGCTTCTTGAAGGCCTGAATCAAAGCTGCATCATAGGCCCATCTTTTTTTGTGCGTTAGTTGAAAGAAGACTTGATTTTCCCTGCCCCTTCCTCTTTTAAATGTTAAAAACTCTGTGGGAGCCTAACAGTTTTGTGCTTAAGAAGGTGGAAAATTATCTTAAGAGCTAAGCCTTCTTTCCTTCACTGGCTTAGGAATGTAGAGTCACCAAGAGGAGTCAGATGCAAACTCATCCAGGCATGTCTCCTTATCTCGTGGAGCTGAAGCCAGCAATCTGTTTTCCATTCACTTCTTGCCACTTTTTGCTGAGGGGCTGGCTGCTGAGATTAACCTTGCTCCCAGGACAGGAAACAATCACGCAGGAAATGGAAAGGTGCGGAAGTGTCGGAGCCCGCAGGGTAGTGCTAGGGATGACCTTGAATCCTCACCACTTGTCAGTAACTTGCATCCGTCCCGCACGGATCCCGCTGGCATATCTGCAGCTGGATTGCTGCTTTGGTGCCCACAATCACTGCACCATCTGTACATTTTCACTCAGCATTCCTGGATGTTCATTAATATGTTTCAGGCTGAGTGTGGGGGAAATGTGGTTTTTTTGCCTGTGTTAAATAACAGATTTATTTTAAAGTATCGGAAAGATTTCAGAGCACTGCTAACCTTCATAACTGTGGAGTTTAACTTGTTCTTCCACTGAATAAAGTTCAGACTCTCAAGGTGAAGTCATTCATTATGAACCTTGTATGATTACCTGGAATAAATCAGTCTCTCCACTTCTATGCTTTGTACATGGGAGCAGAAATGTTACTGTAGAACAATCCCAAACACTATGAGGAAAAATGCCTTCCTTGCTTCCCTGCAGCATAAAACAATACCTAATTTGGAAACTCTTCCCTTAGCTTAGAGTAAATGTCAATAGCTGAATTCTCCTGAGATGCATGTCTGCACCAGGGATGGGGAAATCCAGCAGAGACACGGCTCCAGGGAGAGACCTTTGACTTAACTACTTCTTGATTGAATTGTCTTAACTGCTCTGTCACGCTGACACAGAGGTTGGGGACAATGGGGAGGAATTTGTGTCTGCTGCATGTCGCTGCCCCCAAATTGTGGCATGGCATTAAGTTTGAACGAGGGGAGCAGCATATTCTCTGGAGAGAGCCAGCAGCTCTGCAACTTTGTTTTTAGGTTTGAGAACCATCTCTGAACTCCACAGGGGATTAAAAGTCTCCGACACAAAGCCCAAATCAGTTCAGCAACTCAGCGAGTTTTCTGAGCAAGCCAAATGCACGTGCCCTGCTCCGTACCGGGTGCAATGCACAGTCTGGTGTGGCTGTGCTACGCCTCATAGTGGACAGGTAAATGAAAGAACCCAGTCATCCCTCTCTGAAGTTCCAGTATGGGCACTGAAAAGTGATTAAAACCTTGGCTGTTGAATTTGGAATGGATACAGTCAGATTTTCTGGTTTAACCCTTTCCCTCGCATTGCACTGGTGCTAATGACCTTGTGAAGAGATGAGCCCCAGATTCACTGGAAATGCATCTTTCCACCGGAAAGAACGAAAATGGTTCCAGTAAAATATTTGAAAACAAGAGGTCTAAAGCACAGAACATTTTTCTGTAATGCTCCTCCTGGGAAAGTCAGGGACTCTTTGCATCAGAGGAAGCTCCCTCTCTCCATTCGTTCGCGGGGCAAAACTTTTTCCTCTTTCACTCTGTCACTTCCTATAAAATCTTTTTCAGCAGCTCAGGAATTCTGAACAGCCACCTCCAGCAGTTCATTTGTGATGCTTCTCTTCCCATCATTATAATATCTGACACGAAAAGGGCAGTAGTTTGTCATTGCAATTGCTGCTGCTTCTGTCAACACTCAGCTATGCTGGGTGGCTGTTTTTTCCTGAGCATCTCGCAGCGTCCCTCAGGAATTGTCCTAATCTGCTGCGTGGCTCTGCTCTCACCTGTGCAACTGCATACAGTGTGCGCACATCTTTGCTTGATTGCTTCCCTTTTTTGTTGAGAAACTTTAGCAAGTAAGTTTGCAGTTTAGGAATCACATGTGCCATTCATCCTAGAAAGGACACAAAGATGGAATAATCCATCTTAAGTGCTGCAGAGAATTTGTTGTTACAAAAGCTCCTTGAAGAAAGGGAAAAGTGGAATAAATAAAGAAAACTTCTTTAAGATAATCAAGAAAGGCTCTCAGTTGGCCAGTGTTCTCTGAACCTACAGTAACCATAGTGAACCAAACAAAAGGCAGTAGTAGTAAGTCTTATGTATCCTTGGTGATCTGCTTAAGCAACTTCTTGCTTTTACAGTAAGCCAAAAAAAGGAGGAACACATGGGTTTGAAGTCTCCTGCAGGATCTATTGAGTGACAAGAAGCCTCCTCTAATGCAAGAAAATGGTCTGGAATGTTCATGCAAAGCAGGACCAAGGGTGGGCTTTGGGATTTTCAGCAAAGCGCAGTGGGCATGGAAGAAAAGACAGAAAGCAGAAAAGACAACGGAAGGACTGGAGTGTGTGTCAGCCCGAAGAGACTACGGAGGCCTTTTGAAGTGGGTGTATTTCAGGAGAGGCCAGCTTGGCAGGGAGCTCCTTGCTCTCTCCTTCTAAAAGAACCTGAAAGAGTCAGCTAGATGGGTTTGTGGTAAACAGGAGAAAGAAAGAAGTGTGTGGGAGATGCTGAAATCACAGAGGTTTGATGGGATTTCCCAAGAAGTAGGAGCCATCCTGTTGATGGATGGTGGAACACTCTCTGGAAAGGGATACTTGGCTGTTGCATGGACACTGGCATGGACTCTTCCCAGGGTCAGGGCCTGTAAGCTGGGGATTTGCAGAGCCATTCGTTGGAATAAGAGCCAAGATTTGGATCATCACCACCCACAGAGAGCTCACACATTAATTAGACGGGACAGAACAAGGTAAAACAATTGTGTCCACTTCCAAGTGGGAAATTGAGGCATGGAAAACAAGAGTCTTTATGCTATTGACATGTTTTGCTGTACAGATGCTCCTCCTGATTTCAAGGAGAGGAGGGGCTGTTCTCCCCTTCTGGCACTGCCCGGGCGGCTGGCTTTGTTCACAGCACCTGCAGTAAGACCAGCCGTTGAATCCAGCCCCAGAGGTTCAAAGCCAGACTGATTTTCAGGTATTCCTCCACCTTGTGCTTGCCTGAGTCACTTCTCATAACTTGACTTGGCAGAGCAGTTGGCTTAGTCCAGCCAAAAGGAAAAAAACTTCAGTCCTTGGCTGGCTCCCGCTGGCTCCTCCTGCTCCTGATGGATGAGTGACAATCATTACACCCACAAGCTTTGCTGGCTTCATCTCACCTTGTTTTTCGCAGCTTAAATAAACCATAAGAGGTCTTGCTGGCTGCTGATTGACCCCTTGCGCTACGTCCTGTAGCTCATGGCCATTGCATTTTTGTCACAAGTGACTGTCGAGGGTGATTTTGGCAATGCTGTGGCTGCCTGAACTACTCTTCTTGCACACTGAAAACAACAGACTGCATCTCTGGCACCGTCTGACTGACAGCACTTAGATCCACTGGGGATTTAGGGAGCAGTTGAAAACTCGCCTTCCCATTTCCTCTCACTTGGGATCTGGTGCATGGGGTGAGTCACGTGGTTCAGAGCAGGTAGCCACAGGCAGAAGTGGCCCCCACCTGGTGGTGTTTGTCTGCTGTGACCTGCACAGTGTACACACATCTCCCATCCTTGACTCGGTGCCTCCAGCACGTCCCATCCTTGGCTTTGTGCACCCTCTTCCAGTGAAGCAGGTGTTCATTTAAATAGGTTACCTGTATGTTGAGGTTTGTTTGCTTTGCTGATAATTGTTACACTGTGATAGAGCTTTGTGTTTATAGTGCAGCTTGTTTTGTTTGAATCGCTCAATCCTTCCCATGAAATATCACCACTCCTTAAACACAAATATTTTCAGAGGCATACAAAGAGGAAGAATGAACATGGAGCATCTGAGCCTCGCTTTGGGAGACAAGGCCTCGCTTCTGGCCTTCTGATAGAAACCTGTGAGTCTTTTTGCCTTTTTCGCCTCTCTGAGCGATAGTACCAGGTCACAGGCCTGTTGTGAATGTTTTCCTCCAGGAACTTTCAGGAATTTGCATCCAGGTAGCCCCAGCTGAATAGATGACAGATGAGAAGGCTAACAGGTTAGTGATAGATGATAGAACTGTGTCAACAGTAAAATACGAGTCCACATCTCCATTTATATTCTCTCTAAGTCCGTAAATAATATGGTCTTGATGCTGCTGTCAAAAGCTTCCGAAGGTAAAACGTGGGTCTGGTTTTAGGTCTTGCTTGTGGACAGTTTAAGTAAACAGAAGCAAAACAATTCACTTTCAGCCTCTGGAATTACTTGCAGATGACTCTGTACTCATGCTAACAAACTTTCCTTAAAGGCATCCTTTACTCTGGTACTGTGGCTGGCTGCATGGCCTTGCAGGCTGCAGTTTAAGAGCCCTTGGCATAGGGATAAGCATCAGGATTTGAAGAAAGATTTCTTTCAGAGCTGTTCATAACATTAGCAGCCTTATCAGAAGTATTGCAGGGTTTAGTCTTCCCTTAAAGTGTTTGATTTCACATTATTTATAAGGGCAAATATGGAAGAATCCAAATGTCCATTTTCACTGAAAAAGCAGATAAAGAGAGATCTAGCCCATGTGGTTGCAAAGAGAACCTTAAAACAGTGCTCCTGTGAAGTGAAAAATCTCAAATATATAAATACAATTGGAATTATTAGATGATAAAGCATAGATCACAATTCTGTTGATTTTTTTTAAGGTCAGGGTTCATCAAGGCACAAGTTAATACAAATGCTTCTGATGAGTATCTCAGCCTTTGAAGTAGTTGGTATTTGTTACAAGAGATATTTTTCCAAGCAGGACTTTTCTCCATTATATGTGCTGTAACATAAAACAAAAACAAACAGAAAATCCCTTCTGTTGACTATATCACAAGTTGATCTAACCCCTAGTACCCCACTATTGTATTTCATTGAAATGATACCCACCTGTTCTGCTTTACAGCAGCAATAAACTGCAGCAATACTGCATTTTTCGTTTGTTATTTATTTATACTGGCAGCAAGGGCTAATGTTTCATCTCTCACCCTTCCTGGTAATTGTGATACAAGGCTCTTTATGGAAAGGCTCATTCCTGTGGTTTTATCCATTCTTAAGAAGAAAAGAAAAAACTCATTCATCAGTGGAATGTCTTCCTGGTAAGATGAATGACAATGATTTTTACCTACCTTTGTAGGGGGTTTGGAGAATTTATTGGCTGATGTTTGGGGAAGTCAGATTTTACATTTTAGAAGGTACATGGGCTGAAATTCCTTGGTTTAGAGGAACAGACCGGCTTTGCCTGTGGCAAATTACCATTCAGCACCGAAACTAATGCCCTGGTAAAAACCTGGGCAGCGTGTCTGCATGTGCTGAGTTACACGTCTGGGGCATGGCTCAGTTACACATTGCTTGGCGTGACTTGAAACAAAAGCAACTTCCAGAAGTATGTGTGCAATGTCACTGCTCTGAAAATCGTACCCCTGCAAATAGCAGCCCTTCCTGCCTGGATCAGAGGCTGAATCCAGTCCAGACACATTTCTTTGTCTCAGTAGGACATCTGGGAAGGTGAGGGCCTGAAGGAAGAGGTTATGCTTCTGCTGTGCCAGGAGATGTTACAGTGTGGGTCCCGTGACTTCTGCTGACATGGGTCACAGTCTCTGTTGAACAGGGACTGCTGGGTGCTTTGAGTATCAGATTTTGTGGTGGCAACTTTTGCAATCGAAGTAATTGTCTGTTGCACTTGGACCCGGTGGCACTCCCTAGCCTCCCGAAACTCAGGATTTGCAGTGCCTGCCCTGGCCCTCTGCTATGGTAGTACACCTTTGCAGAGTGCATTAGTGCACAAGGCTGGAGTTCAGAGATTCTGGGCCGGATGTTCTTGTTCTCTGCCTTTTCGCTGACTTCTTTGCAGCCTTGGCTTAATTCTCCTGGCACACTGACGTGATGGGCCGTACAGGGCAGAGGGAAGTGCCCTAGGATTCTCCTTCTAGCCTTGCCACTACAGAGCCTTGAGCGGGCTCTTGCTTGCTCATAAAATTCAAATAATTGCCTACTTGCTTTATATCCCTAGCTGAAAAGCCCTGCAGAGACTCTGCACATCATGAACTACCTAGACCTGAGTGCACCTACTTTGCTGCTGGCCAGTAAGCAAGAAGCTGTTGTTCCTCAGGCATCCGGAACACGAAGGGGAGCTTGAACAAAAAAAAAAAACCTACATCCAAGCTCTTCTAATACCAGCTTTGCCCTTGGGCTGGTGCCTGTGTGCTCTTATCAAGAGGCGTTCCATCGCCATTTTACTGGCCATGGCTGGCGCCATTTTACATGGCGTTCCATGGCTGGCGTTTACTGCTTCCAAATACCAAAGACTTTTCAGGCTTATTCTAAACAGTGCTTCTTGGCAGAACTCATTTGGCTGCTGATTCCAAGCTTCCATCTATAAGAAACGTAGGGGTGGCAAGCACAGACCTTTGAGTGAGCTGGCTGCAAAGGCAGACCAGGTTTCTTAATCTCAGAGCAGAGTTTCGGGCTGGTAGGTGTAATTCCTTCGACAGAAACACACGCTCAGCTCTGCAGGTGAAAGCCAAACCATGTCTCACCATTGCCTTCTCCTCTCTCCTCTGCAGATCGAAGAGGGAGGGAAGGCAGACTCCCTGCCTTCCAAGCTGCAGGCTGGTGATGAAGTGGTGAACATCAACGAGGTGGAACTGAGCAGCTCCAGGAGAGAGGCCATCTCCCTGGTGAAAGGCTCCTACAAGAAGCTGAAGCTTGTCGTCCGCAGGTAGGCAAAATCCACACTCATTCCCTGCCTTCTTCCAGCCCCACAGGCCACCCAGCCATTCCCCTCACATCTCCAGCTGAAAGCCTATGGCTTGGCCTTGTTTTGAGCACAGGCATGAGCTGAAGGGCAAATGCTCGTTCTTCTCAGCCAACATTTCTAGGACTCCTTCGTCACTGATACGTCCAAGCATGTGAAACACTTAGGCAATTCTCTTGCACTGCTCCCCTGCCACATGACACTACAGGATCCCTGTTCAGTGATGTACAAGCAGTCCCATCTTCCTCCCAAGTGCTCGGGGCTCCCTGTGAAAGGGTGACAGTTCTGTACGTAGCTCTTGCCTCATTTGCTGCGTGTTGTCACTGTTGCTGTGACGGCAGAAAGATTTCCACTGGCCTCAGCCAAGATGTGGAGCTACTTGGTGTTCTGCAGGTGAGCGATAAAAGGATTTTGAATCAGAGATTTTTGGGTATGGAATTTGCGTTGTTTGGTTTGTTAAACCTTAATAGTAATGCCTCCTGTATGTCTTTCACTGTGGCCATATCCAAACAGTTTCTTTCTGTGCCAGTTAAGTGATAGCTGGTATCACTTTATGGAGTGCCCTGTCCTGAATTTCCACACTTTGACAGAAAGGAATCTGGGTAAAGATCAGCACAGCTGGGGAGCTGTCATTAGTCAAACAAAAGGTGTCATTTTGGGTCACTAAGTGGGAACAACTGAGTAACATCTGAGCAGCAATGCCTGAGCTGGGCAGGTATGACCAGCTCAGACACCCTCCTGCTCTCTGGACTGTACTTTGTGCTTTTGCTGACTCTGTTTTGTTGCTTACCTAAAGCATCTTTAGGTACCCTTATAGCAAATTCTGAATATTCACATGCAAAACTGTGAGGTGGTTTGTGTACCCATTGGGAGAGGATTTGCAAAAGGAATTCATTGCTATTTGAGTGTTTTCCAAATATATATGGGTTTTACTTTAAGCCCACATAGACTGTAGTCCAACTGTACCGACTGAACAAAAAGTTTAATTCAAACTAACTTAGCAAAACTGTGAAAACAGAACGTGTTTGTTTCGTAATGAAATAGTTTCTTTCCGTTTTTTTATATTCCCAAGACCTTCTCACCTCTTCTTTTCCTTTTTAATGAGTGTGCAAGGGGTT
This sequence comes from Ptilonorhynchus violaceus, assembly GCA_013397565.1. NCBI lineage: Eukaryota > Metazoa > Chordata > Aves > Passeriformes > Ptilonorhynchidae > Ptilonorhynchus > Ptilonorhynchus violaceus. The sequence goes on along the minus strand of VZRJ01004645.1, from coordinate 359,187 downwards.
TTGATGTTTTCCTAGTTTGGATTACTATAGTGAACTTGAAGAAAATTTGGTTGGGGGTCTTTCATGCTTTCATTTCATCACCGCTGGAAGGATCAAGCATGTTAACTTTCAGAGGTATTACATTCACATACTATCCCCTCGCCAAGGTGCTTTAAGCCCTTCGTGCGCATTTAAAGTTCAGTGATAGTCCATAAAATTGGAACTGGAAAATTGCAATTAAGAGCCAAGAGCCCAGCCTTCAGGTAATTTGACTCTGCAGTGCTGGCATGAAGGCAGCAAAACCCAAAAAATGTGAGGTCCTGACTGCTCTGTGGGCAGTGGGTCACAAGTTTCTCTGAATTCTCTCCATCACCAAAGGGGGCCAGACTCAGCACACTGGCCAGCATAGAACAAGAGATTTTGTCTCCAGTTCTAGAGGGTAAGAAGGAATAAAATAAGGATTCCAGAGGAGAATGGTGAGAAAAGAGGAAAGAGATGCAGATTAGCTTGACCCCAGACATAATGAGTTTAGCTATTAAGCCTGGTAAAGGCAGCACTAATGTGCTTCTCACCTGGGGTTGGGTTGGGTTTGGTTGGTTGGACAAGATGCTGCTTTGCAGTATTACCTCATCTGAAAATAAATTATTTTTGGAATGCTTGTGACGCTGATTTTTTGCACATTCACCGTAATGATTGAATTGAAATGGATTAGGGTTGCCTGCTGCAAGTCCCAGTAGTCTGAAAACTTCCTGACCAGTCTTTTGTGACCTGAAATTTTAGTTGCTGCTTTCAGTATTCACAGAAACTCTTCCTTACGGAGTGACACCAACTCCCACAGACATGGACTTTACTCCTTAAAAGTCACATACAAACAACAGCAAAGTCTGCCTGGTGTATGTGGTTCTGGTTCTTTCCCGAGCATATTCCAGGTCAGCATGTTTTTGAAAGTTTAGTTGTTTTTCAGATGAAAACCTCAGGAGTTCTCTGTAATGGCATGGTGGTGACACCAACCACCACACCAGACAGAAAGCACACGTTTTTTTAATCAGATATATTGTGTCATAGCCCACATAACATACTCAGATTGCTATTTAATCTTGGCTTTTATTTCAGGACAAAGGTAAGTGGCAGCAGGGCAACCCTCTCCATGTGTTACTAAGCAAAAATAGGTGTTACAACACCATGCAGGTCTGCAGACTGGCTGATGCAATGATGTGGTATTTCCCTTGAAATGTCAGGACTGATGTATCATTGTCAGTCTTCGTCAGCTCAAGCTTGATTGATCAGTGCAATGGAGGAAAAAAGTGGGAATAGTTTCAATGACGGGAATGTGAAGGCAAAACCAGGGAAAATTCAGGAAGAGCGAAAAGGCTAAAATAGATAAAGATAAGAAAAATCAGCTGCCTCACAAGGATATTTAATATTAATAAATACCAATGGTTTAAATTAAAAGACCAGCACCAGAGTAGTTAGTATGTGAGGACCACAGTCCACCTTTCACTCCTGTGCAAATTTCCTGCTGTCCTCAGGGAGGAACTTGCTGGAGGAGAGACATGTGAAGCTGTGCATTTACACACTTTCTGCTTCCTTGCTCGTAAATAGACTTACAGTAGGGCAGAGGTAGAGAATGACCTAATGAGCTCTAGTGTTAAGTAAATCCTGTGCCTATTCCCTAAAAGGATCTTTCTTTGGGAGAGAACTGTTGAACAGTTTTCCTGGATGCTCTCTAGCTGCATTTTGTTTGTATTGTCCCCAGCTCAGAAGCCCTCAATGACAGTTTTCAAATGTTCACTTTTGTCTGCTTCTTTAAAGGGGCTACTCACGTCTCCCTTGTTTCAAAGGCTGTTACTAAAGCCAGTTCCTGCCTCTCTGCCCATTCCTCGCTGGCTCCCTGTGTTTGTTTTGCCCATTCATTTCCAGGACAATGGACTCAGATATGTGTGTGTTTGTTCATTCCCGTACACCTCAGGCCTGCAACTGGTGTGCTGGGAGGGAGCTTGCTGACACTCACACTCCGTTGTGCTGGAGCCAGAACAAGCTGGAGTAGGGGCTACTCTGCAGCCGAGGGAATGACTCAGTGTGTCTCTATCACTACTAGCGACAAATGTCTCTCACCGTGGGTATGAGCAGAACCAGTTCCATCAGGCCTGAGGAATTCACAGACTGATGCTGGGGAGACCTCTTTGCTCAGGGTTTGCCCATTTGGAACATTAGGCGTGAATCACAATGGGAAACTGGAGAGACCAGTTTGTTGGATTTTGTAGTGGGAGGCTGGCCTACTGTCCTCAGCAAACTGCCTTGCAGAAGTTTTGATACCCAGTTGATCTTTAACCGGCTGGAGAAAAAGCTGTTTGAAAGCTAAAGCTACAAAAGAAATAAGACTTAGCTGGTTTGTTGTGAAATACAACTTTATTTTTCCAACCTGTTTTTTTTCTGTTGCTTCCTCTCCAATTTCAGTATTTAAGCCGAGTTGGGTGCAATTAAAAAAATACCCTTTTCGGTGGTATCAGTCTGATTTAATTGCGTTGCACATGCCTGGATCAGCTGAAGAGAAGGCTCAAACCGTGGGCACGGCCCTGTGTGCTTTGCAGCCCCCACAGTGGCCCGGAGCAGTTGCCAAAAATAGGCTTTAGCACAGGTCAGTAGGCAGGAATGGCCGCGGGAGCGTCACACTGTTTACATGGCCGGACATGCGGCGTGTCCGTAACAGCAGCAATTAGCGCAGCCAGGCGTGGTGGCACACGGAGCTGTGCTGGCAGTGTCACGCCGAAGGGACCCACGGCTGCTGGGACGATTCCCAGACACCCTTTCTGGCACAAACACTGCCTGAGCCAAGGCTCCCTCAGGCCACTCCTCAGCCGTCGGTGCAGGGAGGGCAGAGGGCACAGCACGTGAAGTCGTTCTTGTTGAGGGGACAGTGCACCGTGGAGGGATCCAGCCTCAGTCTTGGTTAATTAATGCAAAGCTCTATTAAAATTTGCTGGTGGAACAGCAAGTAAAAATGTTCTGCAGAGGAGCACCAGGGGTTTAGGCCCTTACTCTGCCCCAATATGCAGGGGCATTGCAACCTCTTCCAGGTGTTGCTTTTAGGGCTCAGGCCAGCACAGGTTGGGATGTGAGGGGCTCTGATGGTGGCACTTTTGTTTGCAGGGCCAGTGAGATTGGACAAAGCATGAATCTCAAATGAGCTGTGATTTACAGCAAAACTTCTTACTCCAAGATGCACAACATGTGTGCTCTTAGCATATATCCAACCATTCTGGTACAGGAAGCCTGTTCAAGTATTATGTATGTGGTACGTACAATGTTCTAGCAAAGATCAGTATTCAAGGTGGTTGATTTTCTATTCTCAGTGGTAGTGGTTTGTGTCTGCCTCAGGCTTAGCAGTGCCTGCAATACTTTTCTGTCTCAAAGAACGTTCGACTGAAAATACAAGTCAAATAAAGGAGGAGCAGGGATAGAAAACATTATCCTCCTTTTCCTGTTGTGCTAAAAAATGTACAAAAAGAAAGGATTAAGCTTATCCTTGGCTATGACCATAATCTGCATGTTCGTTTCCATGCTTCCCTACAGACTCCTTGCATCACTTGGGTTATTTGGCTTATTCTCTTGGTACATCCCTGTCCCTGGGCCCCCTTGCCTCAACGATGAGACCTGGGGGAGATGCTGGGAGAACCATGCTGAGACCGGGAATGTCAGAGGGAAGCCGGCATATCCAGGTGCCGAGCAGCCCTAGAACCAGTCCTGTGGCCCAGGAAAACCTGGTGCTGAGTGCCAGGGGCCGTATCCCACACAGTCACTGCACTGCAAACTGCTGGGGCTGGAGCACACTGGGCATGTGGGTGTATTTATCCTCTTATCCTCCCCTTGACACATCTGCTTCCAGGTGGCGGCAGCAAGAAGGTGCTGGGCTACGTGGGCCCTCCCAGGGCCAGTGCTGTGTCTTCAGACAGACCCGGTTCTAATGAACTCATTTAAACACCTCTGTGGCGAGATCGGGAATTAAACCTAGACATCCTGAATACTTGCACTTATGCCATAGCTACAGATTTGTTCTTCATTTGGCAGTGAATTGCTATAACTAAGGCTTTAGGAAAAAATAAAGGAAGAAAAAGTCTTCCACTCCACCTGATAAATGAGCCTGTGGAGGTGTCGAAGTGTGGGAGGAAGATGTCAGTACAACTGACATCTGCAGCTCAGAGCCGATTCAAGCCCATGGAATCGGTGGAAAGATTCCCACAGACTCCAAAAGGCTTTGGCTCAGACCCTCACTGAGCAGTGATTTCCCTCATTGACCAGGAGAAAATGGGCTATTCCTGGAGAGAGGGGAAGCTGCTGGCATTTTTACAAAAAGACAAGTGCCAACACAATTCTTCAAAGAACTCTGTCGACTAATCCTTTCCTCTTATGACACTAATGTAATTTTGTATCGCATTTGACAGCGTGCCAAAAAATTGTGTCGAATAAATCCAAGTTTTGTGAATGAAATTAATTAGAATTGGCATTGGCCCACACCGCGCTCTGCAGCAGCACAGGAGCACCTTCCCAAAGAGCTGCTCTGCGGTGTGGTTGGGTTTTGTTCGGTGGTGATGACCAGGGGAACGGCAGAAAGGAAGGTTTCATGCACATGGAATTTTTAAGACTGACAGCTTAGCGGCCAAAGCTGGCATTAAAAGGCTGGCAGGGTGGTCTGGTGACTAGCACTGTTGTGCGTTTGTTGTGAACTCCTCCTCAGCTTTCCAGCGTGCCCCTGCTCATGTCTCCTTGTGTCTCAGCTCTTTCAAAGTGCACCTTTTTAACACTCTAAAAAAATGAGCCTTTGGTTGGAGTCTGCAGCTCCTCATGTGATGCCAGTGGGTTCAAACAGCCAAAGCCCATCAGGGTCCTCACTCACTGTTTGGATGGGATTTCCAAGGTCTGTACACCCTGTGCCCGAGTAAGGAAAGGCTTTAAAATTTCCTTGTGTGTTGGATCAAACTGGTCAGTCTTTAATGTCTCAAGCGTAAGTATTTTCATAGAGGAGTTTTCCGTGCATTCATCAAAATGTTTGCAGTTCCGGTCTCATTAGAAAGGGTCACGGGATAGACAGCTGAGAGGTGAACTGAATTTAATTTTTAAATTACTGGTAAATCCTCACTGTCTAGGATTTAATTAGCTGAGGAATGCCATGCTTTTAGGACATTTACCACAGGGAGTAATAAACATGAGGAAGATCTAGATACAATTTTTGAAAAAAAATAAAGTTTTAGGCCACTGATAGGGACAGTGGGAAAATGCCTTGGAAAAAAATAAATGCCGGCCACCATGATGTGTTATCCTCTCTGGGATGTTACAGGCTGACCCCTCACCTGAAGGTGCATTAGGAACCCAGGGATTTCCAGCACTGCCGTTCTGCATTAGCTGCTCCTCTCACCCAGTGCCTGTGGATTAGTTTGCCTTCTTCAGGCAATAATCAACCTGGGGTTGGATTTGTCAGCAAGTGACTCTGGAAAAGCTGGGAAATCTCTGCCAGTGCTGTACAAAGTGCTTTTTACAGTGTGAATCTCCTTCTTTTGGAATTTCCTGAGGATTAGGTTGGAGCTGGGTCAGACCACAACAGTATAAAAACTCAGACAAACAGGCATGTGTTCTCCAAGCACAGGGTGCCTCATTTGCTATCTGGGGTGGTGTCTGGGCTGATCTTTAGTCCATAGGGCAAATACCTGGACTGGAGAGGGGTTCTGGTTACCTGTCCAGGTGCAGAGGGGTGCAGGGTGACACCTTCACTGGGCACCTGCAGGGGAAACTGAGAATAGCTGCCATTTCATCATCACTGCTGTAAGGAACTGCAGTTGCATGGCTTTAATGCCAGGAGCTGACTATAAATATTGATTTATAAGGGGTTTCTTGGTTGGGTGGCATTGATGTGTACAGATGTAAATGTGTACATAGCCATAGCCAGGTTAAATATTTAGTTGCTCAGCTACTAATATAAAATTATTTCGTAAAATCTTTTCCTTGCTTTTCCTGCTTGATTCAAGGTTTCTTCTGAAAGGAAGAGGTCAGGAGAGGTTAATGAACACTAATGTAATCCTACTGATATAAATTGTGTTTGCCTGGATTTACTTCAGCAAAACAGATGTTAGGGTGTAGTGATTACTGTAACTCCTTTACGTTTTTTATGAATGGGCTTGTTCAGGTCATCCAAATCCCTTGGTATTGTTTCTCCCTTATGGCTGGATACATGGAATATCTCAGGCAAAAGAACAATGAAGAGCAGACACTGCACAGACAGTATCAAATGGTCTTTTATATGCACAACTCTTCCTGTGTGTAGCGCAGGGCAGCCTGGCTAACTCACCCAAACACAGAGGGACAAAGAATATAGAACCTCTTTTTTCCAATCCCCCTTTCTTTAGCTTTCTGCCTGTTTGGCATTAGAAGGGAGGCAGGGTTGATCTCCATGTATGTAAAATGTTTTTAGGTAGGTTATATCTGCATAGTACACCATTACTTTTTTTTTTTCAAATTGAGAATACCTGAGGTAATTAAAATCAGAAATAATGGTTAAAGATACATCTTTCAAAAGCTGAAAAGAGACAGTTAACTCAGGTCAGAGTTACCTCTTAGGCTTTTGTGTTTACCAGGCATTTAAAAATGATTACTATTGTCAGGTGAAATGCCAAGGAATGAATGGAGGCATCCAGGAAGGTAACTGCATGGGCAAGGATGGTGCATTCCCTTTACTTGAAGTAAAGGGGACATTGAAGTACAGAAAATGTGGTGAAAAGTATAGATGAGATTGTGAATAGTGTTTTGATTTTAGAGCCTCACTGGAAAAGAGAACTATTTAGGGTGAAATGGAAATGAAATTGTTTGTTCTGTTTGGCCTGAAATGAAGCATTTTGCTGCGGGTAGGAAAAGCATGTTAATTTAATATATGTAATGTATATTTAATGTATGTTTTCAGCTTTCTCTTGGATGTTAAGGCAACCTGACTGGGTAGAGAGTATTTGAACCTCCCTGGCTGACTTCGTCTGTACCATGATATTCCTGGGATATTTCCATGGGCTTGGTCCAATGTCCACAGCCTTCACCTGTGGCGTCTTTTTCAGCCCTGCAGTTGATTGCTGGGCCCTAACTGAGGGGCCGGTGAGCAACGGCAACCAACATCCCTGGTACACCTCTCCTCCACGGGCAGCTTTTATCCCCCACCCTTACTCCCAGTTACATATTTCAATTCCAATTTGAGGAGTGAATTTTGAGAGAAACAATAGGTCATTCCTGGCTGGCTGAAAACACTTTTTCCTTGGATATAGTTTCTATTCTCTGCTCTCCCCCCAAAGCCCAGTGTTAATTATAAGAGGGGCCGAGCCCAGATCTGCGGGGAGCCGGGACAGAGCTGACTGGCACTTTCACTCAGCAAATTCCCCCTTTCCTCACGGTCTCTGCTCCTGTCTGTCAGGCCCGCTGACGACTGCTGGGTAGGAGGGCAGTAATCTGAGCTGCCTGTGCTGAGCAAGCCTCCTGCTTTTTACTGCGGGATTAGTGCCGAGGTGCCTCTCTTCAGAGCACCTGTATCTGCAGCTCGTTATCGCTTTGCTCCTGCTTCTCCACGCTCCCAGGCGGTGCTGCCATTCCCTGCTCCCAGGACGGCGCTCCGCCACGGGCAGGCAGCCTCCGGCGCGAGGATGGGAATACCTGAGCCTGGCTCTGGTGGCTCCAAAGGTAAGCGGCCTCTCAGCAGCCACGGCAGAGCCAGCCAGGCACGAGTGGTGCCGGGGGCGGCAGCGGGACTCCGCCGCGGGGCTGTGGGAGACGGAGGGCGGGAGTCCGAAGGACTCTCTTGGTCCTAAACGTCACGAACATCGTAAACTTCAGAGCAAATGAGTGTTCAGGCAGTGCCCGGGGCGATTTTTCGGCTTCTATTTTAGAGGAGCTCGGAGCAAACGGGGAGCCGGTGCTGCGCCGACGCTCAGGGTCTGTCACTGGGAAGCTGTTGAGCAGTGTAAGCAAATCTCTCAGAGTTCACGCTAGAAAAGTGCCAGAAGCTCACAGGAGAGGTGAACTTGGGAGAGCTTCCAGAGCTGCACTGCATGTCTAAGGCCATCCCTGCCCTCGGTGTCCAAGGGTAATAATAATGCCACGCACTTGGGACGCTGAGTCTTCATGAGCAGAGGCTCTGACTCACGTCCGCACCGTGATTTGTGGGGTGCATTTTGCAGTTTTATCGTCTGGAAGAGTCTCTGCTCGAGTACATGGCACTCTTTTTTGGCCTTCACCTTTTAGAAGTTGAGAGTTGTTTAAAGTGAGTGTCAAACCAGGCCAGTGCTTTGCATCGCTGTTCAACAGAGATGGACCAGCCCCACAATCTGGGATATGCTCTTGTTTGATTAATGTGGCAACATTGCAGGGAGCAGAGGGAGAACGTGAAAGAGGCTGGTTCGTGAGGGGTGGTGATCAGTGCAGCTCCAGTGCTGGCAATCAGTGTAGCTCCAGTTGGGCCTGCACAAATTTACATTCGTTGAAGACCTGTCGTATATTACACACACCTATCCGCCCTTTTAGATTGGTCATGAATCATAAAACTAAGTTCATTGAACTTTGATTTTAATTATTTTCTGACACATGAACTCCTTTAGTAAATCCATTAACCAGTCTTTAAACTCATTACCTGCTTCATTGCTATTAGGATATTTTTAACTTGAAGTTTGTTTGGGGTTGTTTTATCTTTGACTATAGGCCAAAGCTTTAGCTGTGCACTTCAAGGGAAGTTGTAACTTTTTTTTCTGAACTGTGGTGATCCAGTGTGGTTAGGGAAAGTTGGCAGTGCAGGTCAAAGCAAGTTGGAGTGGTGCTAGTGGAATATTGGGGCAAAACTAGTGGGCATGAGAACATTCCTAAAGATCCCTGAGGCAGTGGAGCTGACCAGGATCCGGAGCATGAAGGAAGAGGCTGCTTTACAGTGCAGATCCCATCACCCTGTGGCATGGCCCGGTGCCTACAAGGGTGAGCATGTTCCCAGGCTCCAGCGATGAGAGGAATCTCCCATCTGAAATTTGAAGAGCCTGAATTAAAGAGATTTGGTGGTCGCCCCCTTCAAACAAATTGAAAAATTCATCTCGAGCCGATGTTACCGTTTTCTCTGGTGTGCTTTATATTCTCTTAAAGATAAGCCTTTTGGATGCCTTCAAAGGGCTAAAGGCAATACCTCATAGAAACCCAAGTGGCTGAGGAATTACCACATATTAGCATTTACCTCAGTTGCCAAAGCCTGGACGTTTCTTTCTGCCTTTCATAAATTACGGCCTGCAGGGACCATTTAGCAATAAATCATAGCAACTTGGCTGTTAGAGGGCAACCCATGTACAGAGGCACTTCAGGTCTGTGCCAGCATCTCCTTTGTTCAATAAAAGTAACAGCAGGAATTTGATTCAAGACTGATAGAAAAGACAGGGAGGGAGAAACATAGGAAAGATTAAAGAAAGAAAGAGCCACCTGGAAACTTCATTCCTCCTTTATTTCTGACTTAAGCTTATAAATACCAAATCTAAACCATTGTGTGTGTGAGAGGGAGGGAAAATTTCCTGCATGCCTGCACAGAAAAGACTGCACACGCAGCCGCCCAAGCGACATTTAGCAAAAGTCAGACTCTCTCCTCCAACTTATGCTTCCTCCATGTCTGCATGAGAAATAAAGCAAACCAGAAACGAACGTTATCACCCGGTGCTTTGAGAGGACGGCATTTAGGAGGGTCAGGCGAGTCCCATCCCTGCAGGACAGTGGCGATGGTTTTGGGCTGAGCCTGCCTGGGAGCAGGGAGCACATTTCCCAGGCTGCCTCGGAGCAGCCCTGCAGCTCAGCACAATGCGACGGCCAGCTGCACACGGCCAGCCCACAGCATCTGCCCCTTTGTCTCCATCAGCCTTGCTGTAACACCTCCCCCGAAAAAGGAAAACCCAGTGACTCCAGCAGCCAAATGCAAATAAGCCCCAAAGAGCCCTGCTCAGTGTGATCAGCAAGCGACAGGCAAATCACATTGAAATTCCTCACTGCAGAGCCAGCCCGGCTGTTGTTTGGGTGTAGGAGAGCAGAACGCTACCATTACGTGTCCACCGGGAGCGACGGTGGATTGCCTTTTCCTTAGCCTGGCTGTGCCCTGGGAGCTGGGAAGGCTTTGCTGTGAGTCAGAGGCACGCTTTGGTTTCCAGGCAGGATTTTGCAGGGCACAAAGAGGGAGTCTGGGACCATGAACTCCCCAGGAACGGGGAGTTCAACCTTCAATAGGGTTTTGTATATTCTGGGGACTCTCGGCAGGTTATCTTGCCCTACTCCAGCCCAGATGGAGCAGCAAGGCAGAATGCTGTACCTGGAGCCTTTGGCTGCTGCTTTTGGTGTCCCTTTTCTATACACCTGGACATCTCTGCTGCTTAAATCATGCTTTTCCCCACCTGCTGCTTCTCTTAGTCCATCTTTATGTTGTTTTCTTTCTGCTCACTTTCTCTCACACTTTTTAGCCGTTTGTAACATCTGTTGGACAGTGAATCCTTTTCGGCCATGACCTTGGCTCTGGACTGTGCTCCTCTAAAGTGTTTAGGATGTGATGATGTCTTTGCAGCAAAGAGGATGTCTTCGCCTTGGTCCAGCCTTCACCACCCCAAGCCCTTATCCTGAAGGCTGCTGCCTCCTCCATCCAGCCCTTGTCCGGGTCAGGCCCTATGGTGCTGTTTTCTCACTCCTGTTCATACCAGTACAAGGATGCAGAAACAGGCAGTGTCCAGGACTAAGCCTCCGGTTAACAAACCACATTGTCGCAGTCATTCAAAGTCTCGGAAGAGAAAGTACTGAAATCCTGTACCACGACTCAGTTGTGGGAAGGGAAAGGCAGGGAGGGCAGGAGGACCGAATGTCGTCCCGCTCCTCGCGTCCCAGCCCCGTGGCTTGGCGAGGGCACCTCGGGGAGAGGAGAGGGTGGCGGGGTGTCCCGGGACCGGCCGCCCTGTGCCGGGGCCACGTCCCGGCGGTATGTGGGGAATGCGAATGGCATGCTTGAGTGGACAGCTTCAGAGCCGGGCGCAGGGATGGCTCTCCTGCCATCTGCTGTGAGCCCCGCGGGCTCATAGCAACAGCGGCTCAGGAATGGGGCTGCTGCCTTTTTTTTCATAAAGAAATTCTTCCCGGCCCTCTTCCCCGCTCCTGCATGCGCACACTCATGAATAGGCGGGAACAGGGCTGGGATTCCTGCTCCAGTGTGATGCGTGCTGAAGGAGAAAAGGTCTTTTAGAGCTCAGCTTGTGTTTGGTTTAGGGAGGCGTTTTCTTTTCTGCGCTGGGACGTGAGCCCATGTATGTAATTTACTGTTCATTGCCAAAATCTTTTTCTGTTCAAATCAAGTGTGAATCTGTATTTGCCATGAAGTCAGTCAAGTCTCCAGTGGATGTGCAGCCACTTGACCGTCCTCAATAAAACAGAGGACTTCTGCCATGTTATTACAAATACCAAGGTTGTAACTGGTGTAAATAATCTCAGTGTACTGATTCGTTGTGCCCGTCATTTTCTTCCACCCCTGGAGCTCTTCTGTTGCAGCTGAGGTGCTTTGCTGCATCATGAAGTGATGGGAGTGGATTCCCTGAGGTTACAGGTAGCTCAGCATCAGTGGTGTTACTGAGAGATGCCAGCTTTTACTCCAGAGAAAATTTTGCCACATAAGACCTCTGTCTCCTAAGGACACCAGCGTGAGATGGCGTGCCAGGGGAAGGGTTAGTGCTGAAAGAGGCTTTATTCAGGCATCAGGGGCAGGAACGCACTGTCTGTCAGTCTGTCTGAATGGTTTTACTCCTTCCTTTCCCTTGGAAATTCCCTTCTGTAATGCAGATTTCTCTTCTCCCCACACCTTAACCTTTTTTTCCTGCTGTCAAGCAACTGAGGCCTCATTCCTGCAAATTGCTCAACCTCTCGCTGTGACTCAGCAAAGTGGATTGTTTTTAAGTGTTTTAATTCCCTTAAGGAATTGTAAGTTGTAAATTTACGTGAGAGTTTCAAGAGCTTTGAGATGAGACATTCAGAATTGAGGAGCTATTTCACTTTCCCAAACAGTATGTTGGTTTCTTTAGCATTTTTTTAGTATTTCTATGCCTAACAACGTGCAATAAATACCAAAATTTGCAGAGAAGCCCCCATGGACAAGAGGAAGTCAGGGAACTGGCAAAGTGAAGCAAACCTCTCAAAGGTTTCATGCCCTTTTGTAAAGAGATGTCATGCAAGAGTAGAGGGGAGGAAACCCAGCAGTTTTTCCCCCAGTGCTCAGGGCTGTGTTTGAAGCTGGGTACACAGCTATAGTGGCTTGATCGCAGGGAGCGGGGTATAATTTCAGTGNGGGGAGGATAAAACTCTCCCTATTACAGGTATTTATTATCACTTGACAGCTGTCAGTTTGCAGTAGGGGATTTGCCTTCCCGTCAGCTCTCTGAGAACCAGGTATATTTGCCTAAGGTTGTAGGGAAGGGTAAAAATCCTGCTTTCAAGCAGGGGTATCATTTAACGTGATAAGAAGGCAGGCAAAGCATTTCTTGTGAAAGACGGCTGTGGAGAACAGGGGAGTAAAGTCTTTCTGGCCCTACCCAGATGGGAAAAAACAAGTCATTAAAATCTGATACCTACCTGCTTTTAATGAGAGAAATGTTGTTCGAAGAAATAATCTCAGCCCTATCACCACCCAACTATTTTCAGGAGCCATTAGCCTTTCACCTCCTCATATGTTTTATCTTTTACTTTTCATCTCATTCAGGGAAAACGGCAATGCTGCTGCAACCAGAGATTTGGGCTTTAATCAGGAGCTTACTCGGTCATAGCCCTGCTCTTTGCAGCTGTCCCTCCCAGTAAATGACCTCAAAAAACCATGGTGGCTGAGGTGAGGAAAGCAACAATTAAAATCAAGCACTTGGTGTCCTTAGTTCTGTCTAGCTCTTCAGTGAGCCCGGATGGGTATTCTTAAGGGTTCTGCAGTGCTCGCTTCATCTTTAGCCTCTTCTTTCTCCCCAGGAACTCTTCCCCAGCTGTTGGGGACAGGGGACTGTGAGTTGCCAGGTTGAACTACAGGCACGAGGCTGTTGGTTTTTGTGGCCCAGCTGTGGAAGGATGTTCTGAGCTGCACTGAGCAGACACAAACTCTGGCTCAATTTAACTGTACGTTAGCATCAGGTTATATCTTTGCTATATTCTCTACTTGAAAGCTGTTGTGATGTAGAATAAGGTCCTTGATCCATGGACAGATGCTCCCACAATCCCCTAGCTGTAAGGGAAAGAAGCCAAGCTGCGTTGTTTTGTGTTTGGACAGCAGGATCAGTCAAGGAAGGTTGTAGGTGACTCAAGGCTAGTGAGGTTCAATCTCATTCTCTCTCTTCAGTGTTTATCGTGAGTTTTGGTTTTTGTACCATTCAGAATAACATTTTAAAACAAAACCGGGAATGCAGGCTTGAGTCTGCTGAGACAGTCTGTGTCCTCTGGCTCATCCTGCCTGGGAGCCCATTTCTCCCTATAAACTGTAGCTGCTCTTGTTGCTGTTCCTGCACTGCAACAGGTCTCCAGAATCATCGGTGTTCCTGAATATTTTCCGGCTCAGCTCCAGCACGCTGCATTGGATAGTTTTTGATGCTGATTTTTTCCTAGCATCCTTGGATCTGCACTGGGATCCATTTTAATTCCAACCCAGTTTTATTTCAAAAGTTACCCATCATCGGTATGGGAGGATAAAGAGAAATGAGTGAAAAAAGAATGTGGATTATAAATAAGATATAATACATACACATTTATTTCAGTGCTGCTCCATGTTTCTTTATTTCTTTTTTCTTCCCTTTATCTATGGATATCAAAAGCACAAAAAAATGCCAGGAATGCCACATCCCATTGAAGTTCTCCTGACGGGACATTCAGAGCAATCCACGGCAACAGCTGTACTGCCTATTTATCTTGAGGCAGAAAATCGTACATGGCCCGGGACAATGCCCGGCGTCACAGACCGACACGGGGCCACGTCTCTGTCACGGTGGGAACCGTCCCTCCGCTCCCCCGGGCTGTTTGTGTGCACAAGAATCACGCTTATCATATTGCTGTAACACAGCACTTTGCATCTAATTTAAGCAATACTGGGGCTTTTGTTTGTCTCACGAGGTCTAACCCAGAGACAAAAGCCGTGGTCCAGCCTGAAGGTTATGAGACGTTACCAGACATTCATGTTCACACATACACGCTCCGTCAGAGGAATTTATGACCATTACCATGTTCTCTAATGAGTACAAAATGAGACCATTACATATTCACGTAATTAGTTTGACAGATTTTCATTTAAATATAAAAAGACTTCTAGTCTTTAGGGAACAAAAGGAGGGTTTTTTTTCCAGGGCAGTTTTTGACTCTGCTTTGCTGGAGCAGGAGGTTGGGAGTGACAACTGAAGGGAGACGATTTAGTGTGAATAATTCTCAGCTTTTGATTTCATGTTGCTATTTCTTTGCTGCTTTTCCAGTTCCCCTGGAGCACCTTGAGGAGACGTGTGATGGGGCCCTTTCAGGTGCACCCAGGAAAACCCAAGTGTCATTTTTGTTTCTTGGATACTTGAGCATCAGAGAAAAAGATGGGGGAGTTTTTATTAATTTAGTTACGGGAATTCAATCTAGAGTTAGATTTCTCTTTGGAAAGATTAGCAACAGTTCACCAGCTTTCTCTGTACCTTTTCCCGTGCCTTTTTCACATCTCTTCTACCTGTGATCACTTGTCCTTCAGGTTATTTATCTTTTTGTATTCCAAATGCTCTATTGGCATCACTTCAGCTGTGGTTTTCCTGAATTGTTTGGGATATGTGGCTTCTTCGGGCATTCATAAAGGAGCAGTTGCTTAATTCCACGTCTGGTTTTTGGAGGCTGCATGTTGGCCTGGTCATCTCGGCATGATGAGCACTGAAAGTGACACATTCCGAGCAGGATAAGGTGTCCTCCAAAGACCCACGTGTGCATTCAGTGTATCCAAACCAAAACTACTTGGACTATGGTAGATTTGGATTGCTTTAGGCTTGGATTATCCAGTAATATAACAAGCGTAGTGCTCTGAAACCATGTGAAGTTCCTTTGGTTCATAACATGCGTCTGTGGGGCCGCTCACCTTTGTGTAACCAGCCCATGTCCTTATCGGAGCTGACAAAGTTTGTTCCTACACAGGGGTTACATGCTGGGAGCCAGGACTAAGTGCACAGCTACTTTATTTACACATCTAAGTGCCTGTTGGATGATGCTGGTAAATTCCTGGATGCTTGAGGCTCCCT
This sequence comes from Ptilonorhynchus violaceus, assembly GCA_013397565.1. Taxonomy (NCBI): domain Eukaryota; kingdom Metazoa; phylum Chordata; class Aves; order Passeriformes; family Ptilonorhynchidae; genus Ptilonorhynchus; species Ptilonorhynchus violaceus. The sequence goes on along the minus strand of VZRJ01004645.1, from coordinate 343,915 downwards.
GGGACATTTTAAAAAACAGCTTTTGTACTGGAAGATCTTGCGCAAAATCCACACTGGCTCAGTTGTGACATTTCCCAGCCCTCCCTTTAACCAGTTAGGGCTCGTAGCTCACTTGTCCTTCGGTTTACTATGAATGTCCCATCCCAGGATGTGTCTCCCATATATGGTGTCCAGCTGAGAGTAGGAAAAATTTTATTCACAGGTCACGTGTGCCCACACTCATGAAATAGAGCTGTGAATTTATAGAGAGCACAAGGCGTTTTGCCACTTGCACATGCTAAATCCTCAGAAATGCCTGATTATTCTCACAGGTGACCACACCTGAGAAATACCCTGCCTTGTCTTTCCTGGAGATTCCCAGGTAAGAAGTGACCTTTTGCTGGACCAAGGGCAAATACAGCACTTTTTGTGTTTCATTCAGGATCCAAGTACTTTTTTTCCGTGCTTTTTAGCTCTGTCTTCCTTGTCTGGCATAGGCTTTTTAAAATGATGTTGTGAAAAGGAGTTTGGGCTTAATGATGAATTAGTGCTAATGGAATTTGAACTGCTCTTGCTTTTCAAGTTACTCTTATCAGAGAGGCCTTGTTTCTGGAAGGGGAACAGTGGCTGCTCCATTTAATAAGGCTGACAAAGCAGGAAATGATCACCAGCCCTTCACAAAATCCTAACTGAACATTTACTTACAGCCACAGTGGGAGAGACCCAGACTCATAAATCAACCTATTAAACCTTCAGACGTGAGTTTTTGGAACCTCCCAGGCATTTCTTTTTCCTGCTGCTGTGAAGAAGTCTTTTAAAGGCACAAGCTTCGTGATGTCATTAAGGACACGCGCAAGTGATGTTGCTCCAGGCCTGGAATCAAGGAGTGAGTGACCTTACCCCTCTAGAAACAAATCCCAGCAACTTCAGCTCTGCATATTTATTAGACATAAGCACAAACTGAAGTGAGGTGCCAGTGTATCAGGCAGGAGAGGTGGTCTTGTCTGTGTAGAAAGGGTAGAATTCCCTGGACTGTTTTAAGAAGATCCGTGCTGCCTCTTACTGCAGAGTGTGAGGGTTAAGCCCAGCCTGAGTGAGTGTCTGAGGGGAAGCATCTATCTACATCCATCTATCCAGAACCAAGCTGTCACCTTTTGCAGTCCAGTTCTGCACCGTGGAGGACAGGAGGCATTTTAGTGTGTCTGAAGTGGAGCCCTTCAATAAGACCTGTGTACGGTGTTAGTGCATGGGAATACCTCGTGCTCTGTAAAAACACCACAACCCTTCAGGGGAATGTTTAGAGGCAAAGAAAAATACAAACTGTCAGCACTCAACATTTAAATTTGGGGGTAAGGCAGCTAGTAGTATTCCTCACTGTTTAATCCCCTTGAAAGATTAAGGAAAGGATAATTAATATCTGCTGTTAAAAAAGCAGCAGTATACTTCTTTCCTCATAGACAACATTAAAATCAAGGCCTGTAGTTACATGTGTAAAGTCTGATTAGTAGGTGTACTATTAGAGTAGCTATTAGAGGGCCAGGATGCCTGGGTTCCATTTCTGCCTATGCCACATAGTCACCGTGGGGTGAGAGGCAAGATGTTTATCGCTGTGTATTTCCAGTTCCCTGTCCAGGCCGTATGTGCCACAGCCCTTCCTAAGGCGAGGGATGTTGTGAGGCGTAATTACCATGTGCAGGGCACTTGGCAAAATACGCTGTACTGCTGAAGGTATGAAATGGCAATTAAAGGAAAAATATAAGGTCTTTCTCTCTAATTTTCAGAGGAATGTCTTTGTACTCTTGGTTGCTGTAACCGCAGCCCAGATTTTCCTGCTAAGTAGATGGTGAGAACTGCTTCTTAGAAAAGAAAATATCGCCTTCCTTGGCTGCAGTCACCCAAGAATGAGCCTTTGGAAGCTAAGAAGAGGAACAGATTCTTCATCATTCTCCCTCTCATCCAGGGCTTGGAAGATGGGGCTCTGCTCACAGGCCCAGAATATGATCTTGATCTTCCAGCTTCACCTCTGCCTCAGTGCCTGACTGGGTGTTCTCTTTTTGGGATGGGGCAGGCACCATGAGTACTACAGATGTGGCTCGTAATTCCAGTGCCTCTCAAAGTGTGGATAATAGAGACCTCAGGTGCCTGTAGCTCTCCCTAAGTGTGAGAACGTATAGGACAGTGGTCCCTGCCATTCCAGTAGGCCCTTGGCTGAAAGTTTTGCTGCTTAACTTGGGATCTTTGCTGAAAATCACTTTTATGCTAATTCCAGTGCTTTGCTATCCCTGAGGATTCTGCAGTGCTTCTAAATGCACAGGGTTCACCAGGAATAAAGAACACATGACCAAGAACCATAAAGGAGGTACCATAAAGCAGTTCTGCCACAGGGAAGGACCCAGGGAAACTCGGCGTTGTACCTTCCTGTGTATCTTTGCTTGTTTGCAGTTGAAGATAAATCTTAAGGCAAGGGGCTGGAAGCTCTTTTACAGCTCCTGGTGTGGGAATGGGTGTGTGTGGGTGTGGGCACATGCACCGCTTCAGAGTAAACCAAAAGGGAGCTGTGCTGCAACCAAACCGGTAAGGAACAATGCACTGTTGGGTTTTGCTCTGCAAGTGGTCCGTTTGTCTTTTGGGATAATGTGTTCATTTTGTGATTTACGTACACAAGGCCAGCAAGTCACTAAAAGCGGGCTGCAGCTCAGGCAGGTCTGTCGATGGAAGTAGGGAAGCAAGAGCCTCTTCTCCTTCCTGTGCTGTTTATGGAGGCAGCAGGAAGTGCTCGACTGACCCTGTGAGTGGTGGTGCAGCTTCAAGAGAGCTGAACAGCCAGAGCCTGGACATCGGGAAGAATTTCTTCACTGAAAGGGTTGTGAAGCATTGGAATGGGCCGCCCAGGGAAGTCGTGGAGTCACCATCCCTGAAGTGTTCAAGAGCAACTGGATGTGACACTCGGTGCTGTGGATTAGCTGACGAGGAGGTGATCAGTCGCAGGTTGGACTTGATGATCTTGGAGGCCTTTTCCAACCAAAATGATTCTACTATGACATTGCTACACAGCACATCCAGCCTGCGACGTGTGTGGGCCACCGGGAAACCTTTCCAAGGGCTTTTGGCTCACTGACAAGATCAAATAGTAGGGGCAAACAAAGGAAAAACAAAGGGATGGACTGGTACATGCAGAAAAGCCCCAACAGGAGAAGTGGCTGATAAAATACCCCCAGGCGTGTTTCAGCACAATTTCCATGACTAAGGGCTCTTCTCCTTCTGCAGGATTACATGGACAGCCCCTCCCTCATGGCTGCAGTGGGACTAATGAGACAGTAAGGATTGCTCTTGGGAGTAAAGCTTGCAGGCCCGAGCTGCCTGCCAAGTGCTGCCCACGCTCCTGTTTGTTCTTCCCAGCGCTGATCTGGGAGATGAGCAGAGCACTATTTTCCAGGGCCCTGAACCTTTTAGCAGCAGACAAAATGTTAATTTGAGCTCTGTTTTATGACCTTGTGACCCACAACATGCTCTGGGGTGAAAGGTGCTTTGTTCCTTGTCCCAGTTTTGTCAGAGCCTCTGAGGGACGGGCAGTCAGATAATGGACACTGGTCCAGCACTGTCAGCTGTACTTGGCGTTAATGACCGAGCCCAGATTTCGGTTTTAGCAGGTGGCAGGCCGGAGCAGCTCCTTTGCCATGTCCTAAATCTTTTTCTACAAATGGTTTGGTCCACTTCATGAGCTGCTTCCTATCCAGGGGGTGCTTTGGATCGGGTCTAGTCCTGCAATGCTAGAACGAGGGGATTAAGACCAAACATTTTACAAGTAACTGAACAGTGCCCTGCAGAGAGGTGTGCTGGATGCAGGAATCAGGACCCTGGCTTAGAATTATTGCTAGTCGTTATCTGTGTGGATGTATCTTGTATGAACAGGTGGGTTAGGAACCAGCAATGCTTGCTGCCGGTAAAGCAGAGCAAAATGCCCTCAGGCGGCAGCAATCTCCAGGTGTGGCATCAGGCAGTCGGCATCAGCCTGGAGGGCATTACGGGAACCTTCAGGGCTGATTCAGCAGGTCATTGTTTACTGCTGACGGAGTGTATTGCCTGTGAAGTTACAGCATAGAACTATTAGGTTCCAAAACATGTATTTTATTAGTGAGATTTAGTGTGAGATCAGTTCTGAAAACTGACATTTTGCCAAGTGTGCTAGTGGGTGACAAACACCAGTAGCTTCAGTTCTGTGCTGGTCAGAGGTGGTGTCGCAGACCTTGCGGCGTTCCTCTGCTCTGCAGTCTGTTCCTTAGTTCATGGGATCTGAACATGGGATCCCCCATTCCACTCCCAGCTCTGCGCTCACCTCCAGGATGCCATTGGAGTTGTGCTTCATCTTTGCCTAAAGAGAAGGCCTAAGAGCCGAGCGTTATTTTTTCATAGTTGAGGTGTAAGAGGATCTCACTTTAATTTCCAAGTCATTAACATATTTTCTGTCGTGGAGCTTAACAGGCAGACATCTTTCATCTGACTCACCCCTCGGGGGGGGGGCGGGGGGGGGGGAGGGGGCTATTGAGAGTTTGTAACAAATGCCTTTTTTAAAGAATGAATAAGGATTCCTAGTTACCCTAAGCTGCCTAAGAATTCTCAAGGATCTTATCTTTTTAATGAATATGACTCTGGTTTAAAGCTTCTGCCAGCTTGGAGTTCATGCTGTCACATTTCAGGTACCTTACCCACCTTTGCTCTTAGGGGCTAGCGTTTCAAGCTGGATTCACTAAGGATCAAATTTGCTCGTTGAGAAGATTTTTATTTTTCAGTGTCACTGGCATTCCAGCTTCCCTCCAGGGAAATGAAGAGTGCAGTGTAATAGCTGCTGGAATTGCTTGCTGGCTGAACAGGGCAATAACAGTTCATGCTGGAGGGAGATGCCTATTCCATAAGGCAGGAATGAGTCAAGTTTATAATAGTATTCCAGGAAAAGCATTCACTGGTTACCTTTAGGAAGACTTCACTGTGATGATGTGCAGCTGTGGTGCTCTTCCCAGTTCCTGAGTTTTGCCACTGGTTCTTCTTCTCGTTATGCAGATACCCAACGTCTTGCTAGTTCCTTCATGTGGAGAAAGAGAGAGGAACGGGGTAGAGATTGGAAAGAGGATCCTTCAGAACTGTCCCCACATCTTACACCCATGCATAAAAAAAACAAAAAAAAGAGCCTTGCCTTGACTGCTGGCCTGTGTGTTTTAAGGTTAAGCCAGGCAGGATTCCTAATGTCTCAGGGCCTGATCTCTAACCGTACTGCTCACCTGCCTTTATCACCTGACACAAGGACAGGACAGGAGGGCGGTGGGGACATCTGTTCTCTAAAAGAAGGGGCAGGATTTGTTTCTGAGGTTAAGGGACCAACTTGCCTCTTTGCCAGATTGGAAGGACAACCTTGCCAGCCAGTTTGTCAGCTCAATTGTTTAGCAACCTGCTTTGTTGATGCTATAAAACCTGACTCTTGTGTTCAATGTGGATTGCCAGAGGGCACAGGAACAACAGAGTGACCTGCTTTAAATCCTGTTTAAACTCCATCAGGCCTTAGAGATGTAAAGGGAAGGTTTCTCTCTAGCTGATAGGTTTATTCTCAGTCACATTCCTGTGACCCCAGTGGAGGAAACAAATGGAGCAAATGGGGCGGAATACAGCTCCTGGGTTGTGGCTGGAATAGCCGGGGCTTGAGAGCCAAGACCCAAACACAGTCTGCACGACTGGGGATTAGAGTCAGGCTGTCAGTAGGGCTTTAACTCCCTGCAGATCTTTCACCTGACATTGTCTTTAAACCCTTTGGGGCTCTAACAGAAACAAAGGTGAGTTAGAGGGAGATTTCCCTTGAAACCTGAGCCACCAAAACCTGACTGTTCTGAAGATGTTGATGCTCACCTTGGGTGCAGACCTGCAACATGCCTTCCGTGGTGAGTCCCCAGCAGTTCAGTGAGCTGCTCCAGGCCTGCAGGTAGGGAGGTTTCCTTTACTCACAAGTACTGGCATAGCGAAAGGCAAGCCCAAAATGCGTGATTTACACTTCAGTCTAGCTCTGACCCATCCCAAAGTCTGGCAATCGCTCCCCTCATGGTTTCATTACCTTTATCTCTTAGCTGTTTGCTGGGCTGCTCAAGCAAAAAGGCTCATAGAATCGTAGAATATGATTCACCAAAAGAAGTGGCTTTAGAATTACCCAGTGCTAAATATTCTGGTTTGATCCAGCAAGGCTTCTAAGGTCATGATCAGCTTTAAGAGTGTGAGTAGTTGCACTGAAATGCTCTGGATTACCGCAGTGCTGGTGTGGGGACAGCGGGCGCAGCCTTGTGAGATCAGGCCCTCGGATACAGGGGCCGGAGGCCACGTACTGGAGGAAGGGAGAGGGGTCACTGCCAGCAGTCCTGTCGCAGAGTAGCACCCTGGAATTTAGGGCAAAAACACACTGGACGTTTTTGTTTAATGCCAATCTGCCTGAAGTCCTCAAACTGTGTAAGCCAAGATCAACAAAGGAGGCTAAAACCTCTAACACCGGTTTCTCTTCTTTGCTGACAGCGATGTCAGGCACCAAATCAAATTCTTTCTGGGTGTCAGGTAAGTCAAAGGCTGCAGAGTGCCCCAGAAGGGGATTCTTGGGGATTTATGTTCCATCAACAAGACGAGCGATAATTAAAGCCTGAATATTTCTGCTAAGCTGGGAAACAAAAAAGAGCCATCTTAATTCCTTAAATTCTTCATGCCAGGCTGTAAAATATGTTCCATTCATGCCTGTGTCTTGCTGCTTGTTCGCTCTGTGTGTCTTTCTTTAGCATTCAGCCACCTGTTTGTAAGCAGTGTCCTGCAGGTTCTCAGGGTGCTTTCTTCCCCGCTCTCCCTGCCCTTGGACGTGCTGCTTTGACACTGAGGCCTCCTTGTCTATGGGAGACAGTCCATCAGAGCTCTCCGGCCTGCCCCGCTCCCATAACTTCATTCTTGGAAAGTTTCTGAGTTACCCTGGTGATAAAACATGAGCAACATTTGCTCTGACCTGAATCATTTCTGAAGGCATTGAGCCCTGTTTTGTTATGAAGGTTACTCAGGGTGGGTGGTGGGGCATGAGAATTCCCAGTGATGGCAATTCCTGACAAGTGTCAGAAAGTCACTGCCTGCACCTTTCACGCTGCAGGATTGTTTTGATTAGTTTTTTAGTGCATGCTGAAAAATACATGTGACAGGCTGGAGGCTGAGAGATGCCAGCAGAACAAATCAGCACGTTACAAGATTGTCTGCCATGGCTTTCCCCCAGCTCCCACCAAAAGGGAAGAAAAGAAAAAGAGGGAAAGGGAAAAAAAATCCAAGCCCCAGCTCTGTATATACAGCAGCTATCAAACTGTCACAGATCACCGCTGCTACAGCTGGGGTTAAAATAATATAATAGCGGAGTGTTTGCTGGTCTTGTAAAAACCTCCTGTTATTCACTGGAGACCAAACTAATGAATCAAGAGGACAGTGTTTAAAACTGTTAAAAAAAACTATAAAATGACAAGAAAACCCACACCGTAAATAGCTCTGGAATGTTGTGGGTTGACTGCGTGGGATTTTTTTTTTCTTTGCTCTGCATTATTTATCCCCTTAAAATTAATACCGTCTGCATGATGGGTGGCTTGGGGCTTAGAGAGACTTAGAGAGCAAGTTCACTACCAGTTCTCAGTTACTGGGGAGTCTGATTCTGTTCTCATTTACTCTCGAGGACGTGGGAAATGATTGCGTTTCCCTTGATATAGTTTATGTAGGGAATAATAAAACCTCGAATGCCTGCCCTTTGCAAAGAGAGGCCCAGGCCACTCCGAATCCTCTCAGTCAATTTATCTAGTTTTTGCTACGTTTCTCGTGGTGATGACATGCTGCATCTCTGCTCCCCAGCGCAGCTCACAAGACCGGCATCACTTCTGGCAGAAATTGAAAAGCTTCAGATTTGAACTTTGGAAATATTCAGTCACATGTCCAAGCTTTAATAAAAAAACCCAGCACCATTTCCATCCTGTGGGGTGTTGCCTGACCAAACCTGGTAAATAAGCAATCTGCACAGGATGGTGTGATGTCAGTTCCCAGATCTATGGCAGAGGTTGGGTGGCACTGGCTTTCTTCAAGAAAGTAATCATCATTTTCTGCTCAAAACCAAGCCTTTACTTTTTAGCTTGAAACTTCATTTCCTCTTAGAAACACGAAAGCTTTAGAACAGGTTCATTTAGCAGCCAGACCCCTGTCATACAGACTGACTTGGCCTTTCCTGAACCTTCGCAGCACATTGGGAGCTCCTGCCAGCATGGCTGAAGGTCGTTCTGCAGCATCTCTGCCATGGGGAAACAGGAAGGCTCAGCTAATATTATGCCAAATTAACAGACAGGTTTTTAATTCAACATCAGTTATGTATGAATACTTGCATGAGGAATCCTGGGCCTGCTTTGGGCAAAGCCCCTGGGCGTGCACTTCGGGCTACCCTAAGTACAAGTGCTTCCTTGTGTTGTGTCTTGGGAGTGATGAATGCCAAGTTGCCTTCATGCCCTCTTGTCAGAAATCATTTTGCCTCCAAAGTATGGGAATTTTACTGTGCCGCTAGTGGAAGGAGGTGGAATGTTAGATGGGAACCTCTGTGCCCTTTCACAACATGAAGGAAAAATACGGTTTTTCTTCTGAGTAAATTACTTTGCACGTAGATTGACCGAGTGAGAAGTTGTATTTATTATAAGTATGTTCATTTTCTTTAGCAATATGGAGAGCTCCAGTAAAGAGAGAGATCCAGTAAAGCATCTTGTGAAGTATTAGCAAAGCTGTGGTTGGCATCCACAGTGATCTTTAATCCAGGCTGTAGCTGCTTTCAGCATTAGCAGCTTTGGAGATGTATTCGAGGAGGAGGGAAAAACCATCCCAGGATAATTTGAGAGAGCAGTTGGCTACCTGGCAGTCTAGGGAACATGTGTAATTAAAAACATTCCTGCCTTCAGCACAAGGCTTATAGATCTGTCCTGGCTGTCTGTAATTAGAGATGTGGAGAGGATATATTGGTTTTGGAGGGGGATTATTTGTACTTTCCTTCTTTCTGGTCCTCCTATTTTATGGTGATGTTCTCTGGGACATGCGGAGGAGTTCAACATCGAAAGTGATCCCGGAGGAAGCAGGTTGAAGATCAAAGGGGAGCACTGCCCTGCTGCATGTGTCCTCATTAAAGAAAACACGTTGGATTTCAGCACATGGTTAATGAAGCTGAAGGTAGTCTGATCTCCTGTTACTGATACAGTGAGAAGGCACAGCCCCCCTGCATGGGGATGGGAAAACAACCATAAATTTAGCAAACACACGCTGTACCGGGGCAGCAGAGCTGAGGCGGTGATGTGCTTGTGCCTTCATTTTGCTCGACCCTGTTTCCCATCCCAACCCTGACTCACCAGCAAAGGTTTTCATCAAAAGGGATCCTTATCTTTTTTCCTCCTTTTCCAAAACTCTGTGAATGGCTGAGATGCACTCTTTGAAGTTAGTGGGGGCTGCAGACTGCTCTGTGCTTTGGAAACTCAGGCTGTGAATTTAGGCACCTGCTTTCTAAAGATCTTTATCTGTAAATTTAGCAGTGCTTGAGCTTTGCTATCCATATGAAAGGTCAAGTAATTCCTGCTTCCTTGGCAATCTGAAACAGTGGGAGTGGGGCAAAAGTGCCCTTATTTAACTTAATGTGAGTGGGTACATTATGTGCTTGAGGCATTATCTTTCAGAATATAATAAGGCATGAAATCCTTTTAATCAATGTTTTATAGTACCCTCTATGAGAAAATTAATGGTTCATTTGATAGAATGGCACAAATATGCACAGAAAGGTTATCCTGTGTGATTCTGTTAGGTGACCTTTTCTCATAAGGATTCCCTTGTCTGCTCTTCTCTGGGTTTCCTTGTGGTTTCTCTCGTTTCTTCTGGGGTTTCTTCACTAATTTCAACCTACTGCTCCTTTTTCATCGCTTTCCCCCTGGGGCAGAGGAGAAGCAGCAGCAGAGGAGGAGGAGAGGGATGCGTGTGACAGCAGCTTCCCCCCAGTCGGCCCTGCAGTATCACTCCATACCTGGAAACGCAGGACTTTCCCAGGACTGGTTCTCATCGCTGGAGGAGGAAAGGCAGTGTCTGAGGCAGGAGAGATCGGGTTGTTACCCAACCACGGTCCTGACGTAAGGGCTGGGCTGAGGGCACCGAGAGGTGTGGTTGTGAAACTGGCAGTAAAACATGTTTCTGAGCTCTCTTCATGGGTATTAGGGATCACGCAGGGAACTGATCGAAACCAGAAATGATGGGAGAACCTCTGACATTGCCTTGGTTTCTTCTTTATCATCATTTCCCAAGGTGCTGTGACTCCACTGTAACACTGGAATAGGAGCTTTTACAATTATAAGAACATTTCAGGCTCTGGAAAAAGTGTTGGATGAGGCTGGGCTAAACCATTACTCCTTTGTGCAAGCCTTTGAGGCAGCACTGGTCTTTGTGAGCTCGGACAGCTGAGGATCACTAAAGCACAGGCTCCTACCTTAGCTGCAGAGGGATGGCAATGCTTTTCTGGGGGGTAACAACAAGCCACCTTCTCCTTCTTGCATCCCTTCTGCTGTTTCTGCCCTGGTTTAGTCACCTGGCCCTGCTGTGCTCATCTCATCAGCTCGGTGCCTGCAGCAAGGGCAATTACTCCAAAGCCATGGCTGACTGGCTGCTGGCGAGTGCAGCTCTGTCATTATTCCTGCCTGCCTGTTAAAAGGGTGAGTGAGGCTGGCTCCTTCTCCCTCCCTGCCCCTGGCCTGGCTCCCCATGCGCCACCTCACTTGCCCAGCACAAGCTGCGGCGTTGCTGGTGAAGGCTGGGAGCGGGCTCCCGGCAGCGCTCCCCATGCAGGCCCACCTGCGCACCCTGAAGAAGATCCTGGCCCTCTGGAGCGCATCCCAACGGTGCGTAGCCGGCTCCGCGGGATCGGGGACGTTAGCGTGGCATCCTGGGTACCCGGGTCTTTTGCTTCCTCCCCTGTCAGGAAAGCTTCAGCTCCCTTTGGTGGCAGTCCAAAGCAATTCGCTGCTGCTTGTTTTGTCTGCCTTGTTTGGTGAGGGATGGCATGCTCGGAGACGAGGTGAGCTGGGGTGCTGCACTTTGCTGTCACCTCTTGTTCTGTCTGGTGTCTTTGGTTCTTCTCTTAGGCATGAACCTGTATGTGAGCACAGCTGGATCTGTTGTGCTGATACAACCAGCTGTGCATAGGAGATGGCAGTGCCAGCCTGCCCCAGTCTGTGCATGTTGCTCTCGGTGGGCTGATCTCCTGGCTCCGTTGCGTCATGCTCAGTGTGAGCTCCATACTGTGAGAATCGGTGTTTCTGGTGTTTAGATGACAAGTCGATCAGAACAATATCATATCACTGGGGAGCTTAGTCACAGATGGCACTGTGTCACTCAGACAAGTCCTGCCTTCTCTCGGTTTGCGTGCTTGATCACCAGCCCTATGAAGTGCATAATATTTGCTCCTTTTCTGCTGGTTTGTTTGTCCAGGGACTGGGGGTGAGATTCAGGAGTTAGCTGAAGTACTAGAGACTGCAGACACATCTGTTTTCCAGACCCAACACTGAGTTTTCAATCCTTCTGATCGATTCTAGAAAACAACTGCTTTGCCTTTACAGGGGTGCAGAAATGACCGTGGTGGCATTTTCACCCAACAGAAGTTAGGGCCTAATGATACCAGATGTGGAGCAGCCTTGTTTTATAGCGACAGAGTAGTTTATAATTTAATCCTCATCTTAAAAAATTACAGGACGCCTTCCTTTTCTGCCAGGGCACTGTGCCTGTCAGTGGCACCCTGCTTAGTGCAAATTGCTCCGGGGTATTTGGCAGGGTGGACTCTGTCCTTTAGAGCAGGTTGAGGGCATGGGCTTGTCCTCAGCTATTAGATGATTGCCTCTTTCAGAGCTCTGTTATCACGTAGTCTTGAATTACTGTGCGATTCCTAAAAACATCACTCTTCAAGATAACTTTTCTCGTGCTCCAAATGTTTGGGAATTAAGATGTACCTGGCTTGGCTTTTCAGAAGTTCTTACTATCCGTGACAGTCCCAAGGTAATTATGAGGAGCTGCGACTTAGACATACTTATATCGAAGCATTTTTATTTAGCTAAGATTTTAGTTTTTCTCTGTTTTACCCAGCTCTAGGTTATGTCATTCTCTACCACTCAGTCAAGTGTTTCTCTTCTGTTATTTACTTGATAAGTGTTAAGTGCGAATTCCTCAACTTGGCCCCTTCCAGTGTAAATAAACCACAATTTGCTTTTGTGATGGAGGCTAACAAGGGTTTAATTGACGTCAGCACGGGGCGAGCAACATCACGGTATCACAGCATCAGAGTTACCATGTGCAGTGGCTCCCTGGGCTTTTCCCTCTGCCACAGCTGTCGGACCACAGGGCTGGATACCAAATGGGAAATGGCAAGCTCTGAAAGTACCATTGCAAAACTTCTGGAAAAAGCGGAGGGAACTGCTGCACGTAAGCAGAGGGGAAGGTGTTTGAGACCTCTTGACTGGCAGGTTATGACTTGCTTCCTACAGGGGAAACAGAACTTCATCCAACTGTAAAAGGGAATGCAGGCGCTTAGTCTGCAAGTTTTGCAAGTTAGAAAAATAGGGGCTAATTTAAGTGTGACTTTGTACGTATGGTAGGTGCAGCTCTCATTCCAGGAAGGCATTGGTGAGGTCTCTCTTAGGGGACTAATGACAGGGCAGAGCAGATGGAGTCGTGGTTGTGTGGAACAGCCCCGTGTCCTCAGAGCAGGCGCAGACTGTAACTACCAGGCTGACACAGGCTTTACCACAGGCTTCTTCCTGTGTGGTACAATTAGGCAACTCACAGGGTTCTGGTTCTCGGGAGACACTTCAATGAGCTCAGCCTGTTCTGAGACAGAGCATGAAGACCTTCCTAAGGGATCTCGTAGGATAACAAATGAATTTATTTCATCAGCATCTTGAAAGTGTCTCAGACTGAGTTCCTCGCTTGATGGGAGCGGTGTGGTCCAGTGGTTCTGTGCAGCTCCCAGTGCTAAATGATTGATATTTGAGGTTCCTCTTTTGGCTTTATGGCTTTGCATAGTTGTATTGTGAAACAGCATGTGAAAGCAATTGAATTGTTCTTCTTACCAACACTTTGGGATAATTACACATATCCCAAGTGTATTTTAGATCCAAATATATTGAATTTGGGCCGGCCTCAGGCACTTTTCTTTCCCTGTTGATTAAATAATATTCTTCCTTTCAGGAAACAAATTGCAGTTTCCTCGAGCTCTTGTCACAGAGGCAGAGTCCATGTATGTGAGGGGCAGCTCGCACATTTTGACAGAACTAGACCAGGATCAGAAGCTTCACACTCCTGATACCTTTCAAAGCGTTTTTCTTTGTTTTTCCTCACGCCATTCAAAACTTTTGTCTCTACTTGTGGGCCATATTTTCTGTGCTCTGGTGACTCTGCCTTTTTCTCCTAGTTTCCCTGAGCTGTGTCAGTAATTCAGCGTCAATGACCCCTCATTGCAACAGCGAGGCTCGCGTGACAGCACCTCTCACGAGATGTCGGGCTGTTCCCTGGCACACAGGAATGCAAGCAACAACTCCACTTGTTTCTTAAACCTTTATCAACCCATTAAAGCAGGAGTGAGCACTGACCTAGAAATGCAGCAGCTGCAGCTCTGGCCATGGCTGAAAGAGCCTCCTGGTGACCTACTTTGTCCCAGCCTGGAGCATCCTGCTGCAGCAGGGTGGGTCCTTCCCAGTAAACTCATCAGCAAATGCTTCTTGCCACCGAGGTTTGGGGGAGGCTGCAAATGAAATGGTTAAATGGCAGGAACTGCGAGGTTAATTTTTAGGAACCTTCCTGAAGCCCTCCTTATCTCTGTAGTTACAGTAGGATACCTTGGACATGCACTTAGGAAGCCCCTGAAGGAATTGTCCAGTGTAACCAGCACACACCAGGTTAGAGGACTCTCTGCTGTGAGTTTATTTTGGTTTAACTATCTTTTTCTGCTTTCCCGTTTTGGTTTATGTAGAGCAACAGTGACATCCATTGGCTTGTTAAGCTAATCCAAAGTACTGTGCACAGGCCCTGTATTTACTCAAGGTGGAGGGCTGGGCCAGAGTGTGTGTCAGAGATTATAAAATGCTGAATTCTCTGAATAAGTTTCAGCACTGCAGAACCAACCCAGGTAGGAAAAAGTTAGAGCAAATTTGCTTCAGCTTATTCATTCGTGATAATAACTGAAATTTCAATTCCTACGATAAAACTCTGCTTTATTTTAAAACTTCATCCTTTCTTGAAGACAAGAGGGCTTAGAAAAAGAAGAGAATTAGGAGAGATTGTGGGGGAGGAACTGACAGCCAGAGGGTTGTAAAAAAACCCAATGAATGAAAGGCTGAAAGTCTGAAAAAAATAGAGGATTCAGTGATGAGGGAAAAAAAAAAGAAACAAAACAAAATAAATTCTTCATGTGAGAGGCTGATCTGGAGGATTCTCATTTCATTCCAAAAAACCTGAAAACAATCCGATTTATTTTTAACCGTGTGAGTGAATCAGTAGATGTTTCCTGCAGGTATTTCATTGAACAGAACCAGTGCCTGCAGTAAATTTTTGACCAGCTACAGTTACAATCCCACTCCAAGGTCCAACACCCTGTCTTGGCAGGGAGTCCCTGTGAGAAGGAGGATTGAACTCTGAGCCCGTTGGCCCATTTTTGTTGCCCCATAGCACAGTGCAGCTCTTGGGGGTTGTGTCTGCAGGCAGGTGCAGCTCTTCGTCGTGACTGGGACACCTGGGATTTGCAGGGGCAACACCACCAGAGACAGAGGAAAAAGGAAGTTACGCTGATTGACACCGTCTGATTCGGAGCCTGGTTCATGGCTCTTAATTAGAAAGGAAATTGTAAGTGCTGTGCAGAGCAGTCATAATTGAGGGGAGCTACAGGTGCTCGGCGTAAGATTTTCCATTCCATTCGGCAGCTTTGGATCAGGCATCATGTCCACATCACCTAAGAGGATTTTCCCTTTATTTAGATTTTCACTGCCGGTGGGAGAGCCCAGGAAGCATTCCCAGTTGATGCTAGGTGTACTGGAGAATTTCAGACTGGCCTTTGTGGATGTGTGCACAGAGAGCAGGGGGGAAGTTCATGCAGAGGCTTTGCCTCCTGTCCCTCCAAACTCCAACATGCTGGAAACGGCTTTTGTCCAGTTTATGTGATTTTAGCCCTTAGAGTCTCTCTCCTTTACCTTCATGTCCCTTTGCTTGCCTTTGGATGGCTCACAGCTTGCAGATGTTTCTTCTGCTTATTTCAGACAGGGACACCTTACTTAGCTCAGTCCAGCCAGTCTGTTCCCTTTGGAAGACCCTCTCTTCCCCCTGCCTGCCTTTGGGGACTCCTCTGTGGAGATTTGTTGATGCATTCCTTGCTTTCCCACCTCCGTCTGAAGTGCTTCCGTGCCTCTCCACGGCTGCATGTCTGTAGTTAATGCTGGGGCACGTTGCTGTGCTTTCATGGACTGAGAGAAGAGCACGTAATTTCTTTTTTCACCTCTCTTATTCTCTGGCTGACCTCTCTCTTTCTCTCACAGCTGCTTTGCAGGTCAGCTCCACACAGCATTTGGGTTTGCAGGGACTGATCTTCCCGAGCCGATACGGAACGCTGGAATTTCCCTGGGTGTTGACTTTTTGGTGCCTGTTGAGCTCCTTCTCTGATTCCTGCAGTATGTGGTTTCACGGGGAGCGGCTGGCTGTTGGCTCAGGTTCCTTTGACTATACTGTGTATACATTTTCCATGATCAGAGAGGGAGGCCGGCGGATAAAATCCCGCTGTTTGCGGATAACAACAGATAACATTGCTGCGCTAACAGACATTTGCATGGGAGACATGAAAGCAGCGCCATTCATACCCTCCTGTGACGGTGCTGAGTCTTACAACTGCTTTGAAATTTGAGGTGAGCCTGTTGCTCGATTGCATAAGGCACCGGCTTTGCCATGGCTTCCCACAGGTGCACTGGGCTTACCCATCGCGGCTCCGCCTGCCAGCAGCAGGAGGATAAGCACTGCATTCCTGCAAAGCTCCCAGCATCCTGGGGACAGCTGTAGACTGCTCACGGGTGTCTTGCCTACAAATTCCCAAAGATGGGAGGGAAAATACTCTATTTGCACTCCAGAGCAGGCTTAGCCCCGTTCTTACCAATAAGGTAGGGATACTTTAGCAAAACACCACAAACATCCAAATTCCTTTTGGTAAGGAATAATCCAGAAGGGTGAGCTTCTTTCCTGAGAAAATGCTGGCATTACATTGAAAGCCAGAATCCCCCAAAGTGCTGTTGCACGTGCAGAGAGTGCACCGACCAGTTTTCTGCCTGCGAGGCCGGTGTTCAGTCAGCCTTTCTGGTGAAGACAAACAGGGTTATCTCCTCGAGTGTGCTTGGAGCTGCCATGAAAAGAAGGCTTTCTTCCCCATTTCCGAGAGGAACCAGGGCTGATGCTCTCCTATCACATAGGGACCTTGTTCTGCCTGTTTGTCGCCAGTTAATGACATCCGCTGCTGATTACTGGTGTCACAGTAGCTTCCAGCACGGCCCGCTCTGGTACTTTGTTCTCCTGGTGCTGCTACACCGGATTGCCAAAATCTGCAGGAGATTTGAGGCAAGCTTTAGCTTAGAAAATTCAGCCTGATCTGGGATCCTGCTGGGAGCTACTTTAAGATGTGCACAGGTATCTGAGGTGGCACGATGTGGCCCATTTCTCTGCCCTGCCTGGGGCCAAGACCCTGCCTTGGGCTTTCGTGGTTCTGCCGTGGCGAAGGAGAACGGGTCCCCGTGTTTCTTTGCTCTCACACACTGGAGCTGTTTGCACATTTTGAGCAAATAATGCTTTATTACTGTTTACGTGAAAGGAGGAAGGCAAAATAAATTAAAAAAAAAAAAAAGGAGAGTGAGAACATCTTGTGAACATGCTGTTCTCAGATCTCTCCGATAAGGACAGTTCCAAGTGCGTGAGAAGTTTCCTACCCCAAGATTTATTTACTTCTGAAAGAAAAGCCACCTTCATCTCATTATTTTATTTTCAATACAGGTTTTAATTTGGTGAGAAAATATCTTCCCCTTAAAGAACCTATTCTGCCTCATTAACTCCTATAAAAAGCACCCCCCCCAAGCTTGAAATGTTAAAAGAAGCATAAATTAAGGCTAAGTTTGTTGTTTGCCGCTTTAATCAACAAACAACCTTAAAAAGGACTCACAAAAGGTTCTGTAAACTAAATTTATTAGTGAACAGGAAAACAGGCCCTCAGCTGCAGCCTCCTCCCCTTCTCAGCCCCCTGGACTTGGAGGGGGTGGGTTTTTGGAGTGCCTGGTTTTGTTGACAGTGTCTTATTCTCTTGAGCAGGTTGTTGTGGTCCCATGGATCTCTGTCAGACTTTTGTGATGCAGCTGAACTGAAGTGACTTGGGACAGAGTCTGTTAATTAGGTCTTCAAAGCTTTTTCCCTTTTTTCTTCGCTGTACAAATGTCCTTTTTTTCCTCTTCTTTTCCCTAAATCTTTTTGTCAGTAGCTCAGAGGGAAGGAGGGTTTTTTTCAGTGCGAGAGAAAACTGCCTTCTCTCTGCCTTCCTTTCACCTCTCCGGGATGCTGGAGGAAAAGTAGATGCACATCTACTTTCTGTTCTTTTCCTCTCCTTGAAATGTTTAAGAAGCCTTCCGCTATTTCTTCTTTATGCTATCATCATCGTAATTTATTACTGTCTTACAGATATCTCCACTCACAGAGTGGTGCTGCCCGTGACTGCAGTACCAAGAACCAAGGGAAAACTTAGGAACATAGTCTAGAAAGTTTCAGTGCAGAGGACAGGATAGCTGAATGAAAACATTAGGAATTAACTTTCCTGAGCCAGCATATGTGAATATATAATTTCTTTCCAAATTCCCCTTATAGTTTCCTCGTAACAGTGAACTTCCTTAGAAACCTCTTGCATTCAGACTCAATTCAATCTTAAACTGATTTTTCTTTGGGTTTATTTGGGTGAAGTCTTCATGAGGAAATATAATAATGGGTTTTATTCATTGCTGCAGGATTTGGACTTCCTCGCTTCTTAATTTTTTCCACAGCTATCTTAAGTTCAGTCTGAGATATGCAGTGTAAGAGAGATCCAATAAAAATCCCTTTTCTTCACTGGAAAAAATGGCCTTGACCCATTAGAGAGCGATTTGATATTTATCTGAACACCTCCTCACCTTCCAGGAGTTAATTTGACTTGGAGATGAGCCAGGGCAGGGAGTTTCTCTAAACTTCCCCCAGCTTTATGGGCTTGGATTCAAAGAGTCCTGGCTCTGAACAACTCGTGGTGCAGGTTTTGCAAACCAAAAGGTGAGAACTCCTTGGGAGTTCTGTTCCCCTCTGGTTGATGGCCCTGGCTCCAGCCCCTCCATGCTCTCACTTTTCATGGTCTGTGAGTAGGTCAGCACTGCAAACACTCCTCAAAGGAAATCATCCTTCTTCAGTGCAGCCCATGGTTTGTTTGAAACCCCAATTTCCTCTGTCCATCCCACGCCTTCCCTTCCTCCCCAGCAGACGTGACGGGGGTCTCGCGTTTCACACCAGCTGCCTGAACAAACGCACGGCGCATCCCAGTGTCCTGCAGCCTGGCATCTGCACTGCCCAGCGAGTCAGGACAGGAGGTACAGCCACAGGTGACTAGAAAAAAGCAAAAGAGAAAAGACTCTTGGATGAATGCCTGAGTCCTTTGTTCCCCGAAGCAGAGATATTCCTGTCGTCTCTGGGAAGGGATGGGATGTGGACGTGCGTAGTCCTAGGGCGTCTTCATGTGCTCCCAAAGGCAAACAAAGGCAATGCCCATCACGGTGTGTGTACACAGAGGTTTTTTGGCTCTCTGTCCCTGCTCCAGCCCAGCTGGCAGGCTCTGGAGCTGGTGGCAGCAGTGTGTACACTGCCTGTTCACTGTGACGTGGGAGCTGAAATGAAATTATCCACCTGCTTTCGATCTGGGTGGGAAAGGGCAGGGAGATGGGCAAGGCCTTCGCTGGACCCGCTGGACGCCAGCTCATATCCGTCTCTGCCACGGTTCACTCAGCTCTAATGCAACTTGCTGCAGTTGGGAGATGCAGGTCAGGAATCCATGTGGGCACTGCAGGGTCCAGCTCTGATTTCTTCAGGGTTTCTGTAGGTCAAAGGACGGATGTTTTCAAAGCAGTGAGATCACCAGCAGGACAGAGGAAAACTTACAAATACCCATGACTGTAGTTTGTTGAGGGAGGTCATATGACGTCTGCTCTTGTGCTTAGATAGGATTAAACTGCCATCGGAAGCAAACACCGAGTAAGAAACCAAAATCCTGCAAAAAATACTCAAAACAGCCCTCTGAGTCCTCCCCCTGGTTCTTACCCTTTGCAGGATGTAGCATTTGATACTGGTGTCACAAGAGTCACCTGGTGGAGAAATCCTGCTTTGTTACAGACATTCTTTCATTGATTTGTATGGAAGGACTTTTCTGTCCAGAATAAGCACTGAAGGGCCTGTAGCCTGGTCCCTGGTGGAAAAAGTTCTGGAGGTAGTTCAGTGGGAGCTGAGCTGTGCCGGAGCAGTGGCCCTGTGACATACAAGACACGCCATCCAGGGCTGCTCCAACTGAATGGAGAACCGACACTTTTCTGTTGAAGCAGAATCAGGAGGGAATTGCACAAAGTCCAAGGTGTGACTGGGAGGGGCTTAGCTGTGTAAAGCCAGTGAGGTATTCCAGCCAGGACGCTGGCACCTCTGAGATGTGGCTGCCATCAGCCAGAGCTACCTGCAGCACCTCAACTCTCTGGTGTGGGTGTTTGGACCCACACCTGATCAGTCTAGAAGGGAAGCTGTGGTTGTTGCTCCAGGGCAGCATGGATGGAAGTTGTGTGGAAGGTTTCGTTTTGTCAGCAGTGTGTGCTTGTTATGATCCTTCACAGTGAATTCCCACTTGGATTAGCTGCCTGTCATCTGCCTCAGGGTGAGTCCCTGTGCTATCGTAAGTGCTATCATGCGTCAGTAAACAGTCCAAGGTTATGGGGAGCCTCAGGTTTATGCTACGGTTGGTAGTGGTTTTGTTGTTGTTTTTATCACAGAAGGACAAACGTTCATGAGTTTTTATGATCACATCCCCAAACCGGACTTTGTCTTGTTGCCTGGTAACGTCTGTGGCCCTGTTTGCCACTCGGTATCTTGCCAAATGGCTGGCCAAGATGCAAAGTACACGTAAAGTGTTTAAAATATCAATAAAACCATCTGGAATCATTTCACGAAGCAAATTATCATGGGTCCGCCTGGCTCCTAACAGAATGATCCTCAACAGGTGACATACACTGCACGTGCTGGTGCGGGAAGATACAGAGCTCCACGTAGCTTTCCAGTCAGAGAGGGGAGAAATCATGCCACCAGGAGAGGTGAGAGCAAAAACCGTGCCTCCGGTGGGTGACATCTGCACGCAGGAGCTCTGCTGGCAGCAGGGTCACACTGGCTGGTGGCTCTTGAGTTGGGTGATGGGTGTGCTTGGCTTGGATCGGAAAGGGACTCTTGCCATGAAAGGGGGTGGGAAGGCAGGCACCTCCTCAGTCATCCTTACTACCAGGCTGTTTAATCCTGCTTCCTCAACCTGCCCTTTTGTGTCATAAGACAGTGATCTAGAGCTGTTGAAATTATTAACCCGCCCTGATGACACATCCCCTTAGGCACGTGCATGGGAGGAGTGTGTTGTTGTCCCTGGTGGAAATCTGGCTGTGAGGGCTCAAAGCCATCCGAAGACAGGTGTGTGACAGCACCCCACGTTTTACACAGACAAAATATTTTCCCTAGGAAGCACAAGTGAAACAGATACGGGAAATGGCACTTAAGCTGTTGAGAGAGGTGCCACTTCATGATGGGTTTTGTAATTAGGACTCAGACCTAATGCTCACTGCCTTTATAATCTCACCTCAGGTGTTTTTTCTGCATCTCCCATGCCGGTTTATCACTATGATTTCTGCAGCTGATGAAGTATTAAACATTTCAGGCTGGTGATTACAAGTTTGCAGATAAGGAGAGAGACATCAGCATGAAAAGTAGCACTGGCTGAGCATAACTTTACCTATTCCATATTTTGGTTCAAATGAGACCAACAGGAACCATTATAAGCCAAGCCAGAATAAGTTACCTATAAACAGAAATAAAATTATCTATGTAACATGTGATAGCTTAATGGTGGATGAATAAGTGGTTTCAGTGCCTCTTGTGAAAAGCATGTTGGGAGTGGGATTCTTTCCTGCTCAGATTAAGAGCCCATCCCTTTTCCTCGCTCTGTAAAATATCAGTCTCTTGCTATGTAAAATAGGGATATTTTTGGATGATCTTTGGGCATTCCTGGATAAAAGATCCATTATGGACCACATACTCATATTGCGAAGGGCAACTTTTCCAGCATCTGCTTTAGTCAGATGGTCTTTTCAGGGTATTTTCTTCACATTCCCTCACTTGCCATCTTCCTTCCGGACAGCTCTCTGGTGCTCCCAGCAGCCTGCAGAGGAGTTTGAGTTCAGGGCTTGTTAGAGGAGCAGGTACTCTATTTGCATCCATGTGCAAATCCAAAAAACGGGTGAACATGGAGCCACCTCTTCAGAGGAAACAGCTACTGGATAAAAACCCAGGAGTCTTAAGAGCAGAAAGGGAGAGGCTGGTGTTTGGCATAAAAACGGCAGGAGAGTGGATGGCAAGAGAGAGGGTGGGAATGCAGAAACTGATCTAATTTCACCTGCAACATCTGTCATCCCTGGGAACAGGAAAGTGAAATCCCAGGAATACCAGGAAGACTTCCATGCCGCCAAGTCTGGCCCCTTCGGTTCCGAGACGCAAACCAGCTTTGCTCCATAATAGCACTGTGCTTGTTTCATGCCAGCCAAAAACAGGGCATTAGAAGTACGAATTCCCACTTGAAACTTGAACTCCTTCCCCTGTGTGTAACACAAATCATTGTGCGGCTTGAAAGGTTTTCTTTAGTTTTTCACAGCAGTATGAGAAATAGAAAGGGTTTATTTATCTTGTCTCTGCCTTCATCTTCCTTCGTGAGACACAGCAGTTCAGCTTCACGTAGCTTTTAAATTAATTTCACGTAGCTCATGTGCCGATTGAATGTCCTGTATGAAACGAACCTAGCAGGTGACAGCAGATGGATGCTGTTAAAGCCAGCCCTGCAGTAACGTGGCTTCGCTGTGGCCCGTGGCACTCGCGCCCGAGGCAGGACCTCAGCGGGATCAGGGGGCACTCGGAACCACCTGCAACGCAGCCCAGCGCAGGCCTCTGATTTCTGGGGAGGTGCGACTGGATTTCTGCAGAGACAGGGGAAGAACGGCGGGGCTTTGGAGGAAGCCCGGTTCTCTGAGGTCTGCGCCCGAGCGGGAGCTCAGGCCGAGTTCGCGCTGGCGGTGCGGGGATGGAGATGCGGCGGCCGGGCTGTGGCGGGATGGGGGAGCTTGCAGGGGGCTCCGGGCTG